>CM073768.1:112656370-113147714 GCA_037158775.1 Hetaerina titia | reverse complement strand
AGCTTGGATGGAGCTGCAGGTGCCCAGAGTGCCTTGCCCGGGAATCGAACCCGGTCAGTAGTCCAACGCTCTGCCCACTGGACCACCGCGACCCGAAATTTATTTTTATTTTATATATTTATATGTACTTAGTTCTGTTCCTAACTCCTCTTGAGAAAGGTGGTTGCACCACCGAGAATTGGAGACCCAGTGAGTCCCTCTTTTATATGTTTTTGTTTCTGTGTTTGTGTCGACTAGTTAATCCATTTACATTATTGTGCACGTCCGTGGGATTTTTTCAAAAAAGTGACAGAATTATTACATATATATACATATATATATGTATACATATATATATATATATATATATATTTCTTTCTCTCCATATATAGTATAATGAGGAAGTAGGAAGAGATGGTGGGTGAGGAGAGGGGTTTGTTGAGAGAAATCCTATGGAGGCAGGAAAAATGGATGAAAGGCATATTGAGCGGTAGTGGAATGTTGAAGAGGGTAATAGAGGGGAGAATGTTGGGCAAGCGAGGTAAGGGCAGGAACAGGATAGGGATGTTGGATGGGATGAAGGGAGGAAAGAAGTACACAGAGATGAAGAGGGACTTGATGTAGTTTAGGTTGCTGGATTGGGTTTTGTTTGGAGTCACAAAATATTTATTTAATAGTTGCATCCATCCAAAAACCTACCTTAACCGGTAGATTACCTAATAATAAAAATATTATATTTATATGTATACATAATATATATAAGAAAAATAATATAATTTTTATTTTTATGTAAAATATATTATGTTTTTCTATGTATAAATTAATTCTAAAAAGTAAAATATTCAAGAGAGGAATGTATGGTTTTCCTTCATTGTTATGCTCCATTTCTATTACACCACGCCTTGTGATTCGACTTGATTCGCTAATGAATAATGTTATGCTAGTTGTAAACAATTGACAGGGGTGTTAAATTTGTAAGGCAAATCCTAAATTTCTAACAGCTGCCCCTTGGAGAGATGTACCAATACTTGAGAACAAATTGATACAGCAGCATATATTCGAAACCACCGTGTTTAACCTGTAGTTTGTCATTCTCAATGTAAATTGGTATCCTATTGGTATCTCGTATAAACCACTGCTATGGTGTGTGGCACGGGGCGAAGCATCACTATCAATATGCCTTTCATCCATTTTTCCTGCCTCCAAAGGATTTCTCCCAACAAACCCCTCTCCTCACCCACCATCTCCAGTACTTCCTCATTTGTTTCCCTTTCGGTTTATTTCACCTTCTCCATTCTTCTCCACACCCACATTTCAAAAGCCTCCAATCTACGTCTGTCCTCCTGCCTCAGTGACCACGTTTCCGCACCGTACGTAGCTACGCTCCATATCAAAGTTTCAACGAGCCTTATCATAAGATCCTTACTCAACCAATGCGAATTGATCACGCATTTACTAAATCTGTGTCTAACTATAATGTAATCTAAGTAATACCTTTCACCTTGGGAAAAAATAAATTAATTCACCTGGCAACCAGATTGCCACAAACTTATCCAATCAGAATTCAGCAAACTAAAAATGAAATACCAAGAAAACAGCGAAACTATCTTTTTAAAGAACGGTTGATCATTAAGACGACTTCAGCAAAAGATTATATTACCGACCTCGACCATGATCCTTGGCTTTGACCAACATCACGAAACACGCTTTGTCCATAGTCTCCATAGCCAGCGTTCCCTCTTAAATAAAAGACAAACTTTGACTTTTTCAGTTCGTGTTTTGACCACTTAGCACATCATAACTCGTTAAGTTTTTCACCTCAAAGAGAAAGATTATTCTCTTTAAGAACCTCCAGGTCATTCACGCGGAAATAGCATCTCTCCCGACTCAGTAATCTGTTTGTTCTAGGTAAATGAGCCGTCTTTTTCCCCAAAGAATTCTAGAGGTCAACGATCTTGAACTCTATTTCTCAAAATTCAGAACTCGTTTTAATGAGTATCACGGTACAACCTTAGATATGAAGAAAACGTTAATCTCGCAGAAATAATTGATTTAACTGAATATTAATGAAGTACCAGCATACAGTCTCTTATAATGAAAATGTATCTGTATGTCAATCTGTAAAACAGTGAAAATATGGGCTTAAAAAATTATTATTACTTAGGAGAAGAAAACCTTTTTGAAAAGAGTGAAAAAATATTAACTAGCCTTTAACATTTAAGCAAAATTATGGTAAAATGAAGAATAATTGATAATTAAAATGAATATCGAAGTATCCGGGTTCGAATCCCTGTCAAGACGAAAGATTTTTACACTCTGAAATTGTTGCATTGTAATGCACATTTAGCGGATCACTCCGTTTAAAGTAACTGTCACGGCATATCCTGCCACTTCTTGGAATTTTTAAAATTAAGCTGTTCAATTTCAAGAAAATAACGGAGGAAAGTAAAATGGATCAAATGGGAAAATATTAGACTGTCATAAATTTTCATGTAATCAGATAAAATGTTCGGAAAATATCGAACACAGCCAAAAAATAGTGGTTATCGGGATTTCATACAGAATTTATTTAATTTTTATATCGTTTTAAATAATATTTTATATCACAGCACCCAACGAAAGTACCAAAAAACGTATTATCTCGCTTCAATGACCAAGTTCCCGCACCATAATGGAACATATTCAAGTTTTGATGAGTCTCTTCTTACCCTCCTTACTTAAACGTCCCTGCCATCAACGCCCTCCTCTTAGTGGAATCTTCTTTGCCTAACGCCATTCTTCTCATTATATCCTTACTAATTTGACCATTTTGGTCCAAAACTTTCCCGAGATAAGCAAATTGTTCTTCCTGCTATAGTTTATGAACTCCGATTCTATTGTTTAACTTAGCCGTCCTTCTCAAATACCCGATAATGTTTATGTTGCTCAGCTTACCCGCATCGCATACCTATTGAATTGAATTTCCAATATGCTGAGAAATGCTTGCAAGACAGGTGAACATATTGCGCGCATACTCGTGTGTATACACACAACACGAATCCTTGGCTCCTTGATTTTACGGGTAAATTGTAAAAAAGCCGACCAAGATAATTAAAAACGGTTTTTTTCTGAAAACGAAATACAATGCCATTTGTTCGTTTGATTTTGAAACTTATTTCGTCCAGATGGGGACCTCGGTGAGCGATGCACTTGTTCAGTCGATTGAAAAAGTTTTCGAAAACTCTCATCAGCATATCTTGCGTTATTCCAGCGATGACATCTGTAATAGCCTCCTTAAGAGCTTCCAAGGTCCTTGGTCGAACTTTGTAAACCTCAACCTTAAGATATCCCCAAAGAAAAAAATCACATGGGCTCTAGTGCTTGGAGTGAGGGGGGTCATGGAACATCCCCTCGTAAGGGGATAAGGCGGCCGGGAAATTGTTCTTGCAAGATGGTGCCTGAACGACGGACGGTATGAGCCGTGCCACCATCCTGTTGGAGCCAAAAGTCTTCTGTGTCATATTTCTCACCATACTTTTCGATTTTGGGTAGTAAAAAGTTCTCCAGCATCTCACAATAGCCTACAGCGTTCACAGTAACAGTTGCACCTCCATATTCAAAAAAGTAAGGCCCATAATGCCTATTGAGGACACCGCGAACCAAACTGTCACTTCGGGGCTATGAAGAGGTCTTGAGTGAAGTTCACGAGGGTTATCAGTCGCCCAGTAATGAAAATGTTGCTTATTTACTGAGTCGGAGAGGCGAAAATGAGCTTCATCGCTAGACCACAAAATAGTGTAGGGTTGCACAGAGGTTGAGATTGCATTTCAAGCATCGATACGTTTCATCCAGTCTTGTGAACTCAATTCTTGAACAATCATCATCTTGTAGGGGTGTAAGTGAAGGTCAGAGTGTAAAATTCGTCTTACCTTTCTGGGTGATATTCCAAGAGCAGCAGAATATTTCCGCGTAAAGCGCGATGGAGACTGTTGAATGGACGACGCTCTCACTGCCACGATGTTTTCAGGTGTCCACACACTTTAAAGTTGCCCAGCTGGTTTTCTGGCAGATGTGCAGATCCTGTCGCCCGTACACTAGTAACCCATTTCCTAATATTTTTAGCATTAGGAACCCTGTCATGACGAGTCAAACCAAACCGTCTACGAAAAAGCCCTCTGCGTCGTCACCACACTATCAATGTTTTCAAAGAACGTTTCTACGACAAAGCTCCGATGCTCACCAGGCCACTGCACGGGTGCTACTAAAAAATGGCTTTGTTTCTCCCAGCTAACGCCAATTCTTCCACTTCGCTAATTTACCTGCGCGCTCTTCAGTGATTTTTTTAAACTAGGGAGTTAATTCTGCTTCACCCTGTTTACATCCAAATGAGACATAGCCCGTGTTACTTTCCGTATTTTTATGCTATTTATGCAAAAAAAATAGAAACCTTTACGCCGGATCATATAGGCTTGACGTATCGCCAAGGAAATAAAGTAGTATTCAGATTTATATGCATTTTTGTCCACAGCTTGATGAACTGGACTTAGGGGGCATTTGGTTCCAACAGGACGGAGCAACGAGTCGAACTTCAAGGGCATCGATGGCTGTATTGAGCGAACACTTCCCGAAGCGGCTCATCTCTCAATAAGGGGCAATTTGGAGTGGCCATCTCGCTCCCCCGATGTGGCCCCTTGCGATTTTTTGTGGTTTTTTAAAAATTCTGTGTTTATGTCGACCGTCCGAGGACCCTACAAGACCTGAAGGCCAACATCCGGGCAGAAATTACCAACATACCTGCTTCTATGCCTGGCAATGGTCATGATAAGACGCCAGAAATTGGCTTATTATTCAGTGTATGGACAATGGGAGGCGTCACCTACTTGATTTTATTTCCAAAACTGTGTAAAAAAAATTCAAATATGTAACGAAATTTTTAAAAAAATATTCTGCTTCATAAACTGGGTTTTTTGCGTTTTTTTCTAAAGGAAGTTATGTTGCCGCACCCTGTACAAGTATTGGTAAAATTTAAACATGTTACTGAGGATACAATCCTTTCGCAAAATAACCGCGGATTTATTTTCTTTGGACAAATTATATGACTCTGGAGTTTAAATCAAATCACTTCCCTCGTCCGCTTGGCTCGAGAGTTTAACTGGATCAGCAGCACACGCAACGGAAGTAATCCTCCCGGCTCGCGGGCACATACCTACGTGAATGGTTAAACCTCGGACAACTCGAAATACTTCTCGATAAATCGTTAAAATCGGAACATTGAGCCGCTGTTGTATAAGCAGAACCTTGAATACGCGTCTACCCTGTGGGGACTCTTCCGGCGAAGATGGCGAATTATTCCGCAAGACGGGGTGATGGGGGAGGGAGGGAAGGATGGGGGGGGAGAGATTGAAGCGGCCGAGAGTCGCCCGCTGCCCCTGGGCGATCCGGGGGAGGAAGGAGTTGAGGAGGGGGTGGCACTCTGGGGTTCCACACGGTCGCCCAGACCTCTTCCGCTTTCACCGTTACCTAGACCACCGAAAGAAAACATTAATAACGCGTGTTGCTGGCTTCCCGAAAATTTGTGTAGCGTGCGAACTTTATTCATGGAGGAAGAGCTGTTTGTTTTGAGTTGGACGAATGTCCATGTACCAAACGGAGGCGTACCAACGAGACGTAAAAGTAGGGTTACCTGCGTTTCAGACACGCTCGATACATGACCCTGAATTGAAGGAAAAGTGAGAGAATATTGATGGGTTGCCTGTATTCAAACAACTGAAGTCTACAAATACACGAATTTCGTTTCTAACCGCGTCATCGCATTGTTCTAACGGTGACTGTACTGGACTGTACGAAAGTACATATAATTTCTTTTTAATTTAAAAGGCTAATGTTTCTTATAAAGTAATATCACCTATCTAATTCGATGTCACGGAATATTGTATATGTATTTATTTATCGTTAAATAGGGAGGAGTTGAAGAAAAGACTCGTAAAAATTTTTATATGGAGCGCGGCTATGTGCGGCGCGGAAACGTGGTCATTTGAAGCAGGAGGATAGACGTAGATTGGATGCTTTTGAAATGTGGGTGTGGAGAAGAATGGAGAAGGTAAAGTGGACCGAAAGGAAAACAAATGAGGAAGTACTGGAGATGGTGGGTGAGGAGAGGGGTTTGTTGAGAGAAATCCTATGGAGGCAGGAAAAATGGATGAAAGGCGTATTGAGCGGCAGTGGGATGTTGAAGAAGGTAATAGAGGGGAGAATGTTGGGCAAGCGAGGAAAGGGCAGGAACAGGATAGGGATGTTGGACGGGATGAAGGAAGGAAGGAAATACACGGAGATGAAGAGGCACCTGATGTAGATTAGGTTGCTGGATTGTGTTTTGTTTGGAGTCACAAAATATTTATTTGATAGTTGTGTCCATCCAAAAACCTACCTCAACCGATTAATATATTACCTTATAATACGAGTATATTATAAGTATAATAATTTATTCAGTAAACACTACGGAAGTCAACTGGAGATTGTGAAAAGGAAAAAAGGAACTAAGGCAGGCGAGGTGTGGGGAGGAAAAGGAGTGTCATGTGGGAAGGAATCAATGGAGGAAGTAAATATGCGGATTTAAAGAACAACCTAATGTAATATTGGGTATCAGGTTGTCTTGTTAGGAGAAGTCTAAGAATTGTAGCGGTGTTCATCAGCCTGCGTCCATCCCAAAACTTACCTTGATCAGTTAACTAGGGCTTACGAGTACAATACCATATAGTGTCTGGGTCCACAAAAAAATCTACGCTTTCTATGTAAGTTACTGATAATAATAGGTCACCGACATTATAAGACGGGTATCAGAGTTGAAATAAATCATTTGCGTTTTTCTCTCGAGACACGGGCCATCATGGTATCTCTTTCATGATTAATATCAATCAAATTATAATTATCAGCATAAAATGAAATCTATCATACGATTTAAATTTTTAATTTTATAAAAACATTCATGTAGCTGCGTTTTGAACGGCGAGGGAAAAAGATCCTTGGTGAATTATGATGGGCGTAGATTGGAGGCTTTTGAAATGTGTGCGTGAAGAAGAATGGAGAAGGTGAAATGGACGAATAAGAAAAGAAACGAGGAAGTGCTAAGTATGACGAGAGGGAGGAGGGGAGCATTGCAGGGAGACAGACATCCGAAGGAGACAGGAAAAACGGATGGGAAGCATTTTGAATTGCAATGGGATGTTGAAGGCTGTGATGAAGAGGGGAGAACTTTAGGCAAGCGACGAAGGTGAAGGAAAAGGATAGGGGCTTGTTAAACGGATGAAGGTAGGAGGGAAGTATTCGTAATTGAAGAACAGTTTATTACAGTGCAAGGCGTCGGGATGTATGGCATTCTACGCGAAGCTAAGGAATTTATCGAACTTCAGTTTGTGTCTATCCAAAACCTACTTCAAACAGTTGACTATCAAATGTTGATAACATCAATAATATTTCATAATAAAGAAGAACTTCCTAATTATGTATGTAATTGTTTTCTCACAATACTTCATTAAAAAAAACTCCTGCTTCAAATATGCACTGAAAACACATGCTTACAATTCATTCTGTACGATACAGCCATTAAAGGGCAATCAGATAACATTGATGTTATCTAAATGGCATTTAATGAGCTTGAAATCACCTTCTCTCGCAAATATTCTTCGTCTCGTGAATGCGGCATTCCGAAGCGCACGTTTTCCCTTGCATACCGTGCCTCTCACCGTGATTTCGCGACTCATGCCCAGCAGCGACAATCGCCGGAGGCACACGCCAGGCGAGGTCATCTCGCTCCGTTCACCTCTCCCGTGATATTAGGGCTATGCACCTTGGGGAAGAAATATGGCATCGCCTTGCATCATCGAACGCCCAACCAAACTATTATTCAGAATTTGAAAGGACGCGGTGCGCTTTCCAGGCATTTCATCTGGGTGAGATCTATTCACTTCATCCAAGACATTCACCGATGCACCCTCCCTGCACTCCATTCCCTTTGGAGGTGGACTCCGTGAAGAAAGTCCGGGCAGTGTCTTTTCCAAAAGTCTTCGGTCAGTCGCCGCCGCGACGAGAGTTGGAGAGAGGTGAGAAAACGTCTCTTACGTTGCTATTAGATGTTTGGGTACTTGGACTGGGATAGTTTTACGTCGCTCAGAGAGACCGTAATGCCTGTCAGCCATCAAATGCCACCATAGAGAGCATTTTTCGACAAATTCTCGGCGTTCCGATGACTGCCTAGAGACAATTTGAAATGATGGCACATTGGATCTGGTATACTATATTATTAGGTTGCGAAGGGAAAGTTACTCCATGATACTACGCGTGATTTCCTCCATATTTCCCCGTTCGAACGAACTTCCTTCGCAACTTTCGGAATGGTAGAGTCGTGTTATGAGTATTCTATTCATGGACCATTCATCCTAATGGCATACGTGTTCAAATTTCACCTCATTCCCCCTAACGATGAAAACACCTTTTTTTATCCATTGCAATGGACCAGAAGTTCCTCCAAGGACCGCCCGTTCCTCCGCCCCAAGTCGTGATTATGATACAAAACACGTTTCATTGTGAAGCCCACATCTACAAGCTGAAGTTATACTGGGACGATTGATCTAAGCCTTAAAAAAAAAGGCAATTTCTCTCCCGGACAGGACGTTCGCTCGTCCTTATATTTTTGAAAAAACCGTCGACAAACCATAAAATTTAAATTGCACGAAAGAAACTCCATTAAAATTACTACAAACAATTTCTGCGTTCTATACGTATACGAACCCACTTCCTTCGAAATGCACTCTCTGTAGTAAAACACGGACGTGCACGTTTTGCATGAAGGCAACGGACGCATGAATGGCCCCACAATATGTACTAATAAATCTAAAAAAATTATTTGAGATATTTTTTCCTCACTGATACTAAAATGCGAGATTTGGAAATATGAACGGTTTTTTTGTTTTACTGTGTCATCAGTTTGGTCCAAGGAGAAACCGCGAGTCATCGATTTGAACCGCGAAAGATAGAACCAAAAAAAATGGAGAACCTTAACTGTAAAACGAGAAAATGGCACTTTCCCGCCAACTCCCAAAAGTTCAATTCAACGAGAATGCAAGTGTCATTGTTCCCATTCGTTCACAATAGACACGACCTCCAATCAAGTGAATATTAACAAAGTGTAACAATCAACTGGAAAGGTTTACCGAAACAATATCTCCCTGTGCGCCCCTCGATGAAGGAAAGGTGCACCAGCAAAGAGGAAAAACAAACCTCCAGTTGGCACCACACGTCACGAATTTGTAGAGTAACCTTCCTGTCGGTGGGCGGCGAGGAGAAACTCCAAACATTTTTCTCAATCCTGTGTGACATGGAACTTCACCCTAGAAAATATCCTATCAAAGTGTTACCTTCGACCCCTCATGCTCTCTCTTTTCTTAAGAATAGCGTCCCTGGACCACATTTTTTAAGATGATGGACAGTGACAGACGTAAAAATACCGTACTGATCCGAAAGAAAGAGTCTCTTCCTCATGAAGCTTCACCACCTACAAAAATGATACGTGCTATTCTTCGAATATCTCATTACATGACAAGGAAAATAAGATTATTATTTTTAGGTAGTCTACCGTTTAAGGTGGATTTTCGAAGGCCACAAACTGAACAAGCCTACACTTCTTTGCCCCTCCTAACGAAATACAAACTACTCCCACAAGCAGATAGACATCCGACACTACAATTAACCCATTTTCAATTCCGTATACAACTTCATGCATCCCTTCATTTCGTCCAGTAAGCCTTTTCCCAGTCCATCCTCCCTTCCCTTACGTTCTCCCCTCTTTATCACAGTATTTCTCAACGTTCACAATCGCCAATCAAAACCCTCTGCATTCATATTTCCTGCCTCCTTTGTATTTCTCTCAGCAACTCCCCATTTCCTCCCACACACTATGCTTGGCACTTCCTCGTTTGTTTTTCATTCTGTTCATTTCACCTTTTACACCCCTCTTCACACGCCCACGTTTACCTCAAAAGCCTCCAATGCCTGTGCCTATTAGCTTGCTTCAACGACCATGTTTCCGAGCCTTATGCACGGAAAACCACGCTCCACATAAAAGTGTTCACCAATATTTTCCTAACACTCTTACCTTGCCCTCTACTCCCTCCTCCTTGTAAAAGCTTCTTTGACTAACGTATTGACAATGCCTAAGGCACAACACTAAGGCACAACACTAAGGCAATGACTTGTGCCTCTACGACTTGGACCATTTAGGACCAGAACAATGCCGAGAGAGGTAAACTGTTCCGCTTGCTATTGTTTCCGCGATCTTATTTAAACTGCCTTTCTCTTTTTCGAAAACTTCATAAGCATTATTTTGTTTACTTCGATCTTCTAACGCCATCAAGCGATGCTTGCAAACCCTTGGCTGACTAACGAAATAAAGTTTGAGCATCCGAAATCCTAAATGATTTTATGAAGCACCCAGCATAAAATGTGCCAAAAAATTATCCCTGTTTAGGGGAATGTTGAGAACGAAAAGGAATTTCAACTTTTCTGATGTCAGTAGTTGGTCAGAAAAATATTAGGAGACCTTATGACTTCAACTTATTTCATACACTGAATCAATCAGCATACATAAAAATTTATATCTACGAATGATGGCAGTGTGTCACATGTTAAAAATCATCACTTGTAGCCCAAGCTCAGTACTTAAAGACACAAAAAGAATAATATTTTAGACAACTAATACTGTTTCTGCATAAAGGACAACTGAAAACAAGGAAATGTGGACAATATGAGCGAATGTCCTATTTAAGAGCGAATGCAATAAAATACAGAATTCATACTTATTTTTCGTTTTCACAATCGTATTTAATGTAAGAAATTCTGCGAGAAACGCCTGCTCTGATAGCTAATGCGAAAAATGTTTTTTTTTTCAATCTATAGTGTTATAAAATAGCGAAAAAAATCGTAATTCGAATCATGGCCTTCCACCTTATTTATTATACGCAGGAATATTTAAATTATGTGGATTTTAGAAGTAAGGCGTACAAACAACTGAACTTACAAATTGACAATCTCGCAGTTTGCAGATCGCAACTCCATCTAGAGATATCCTCCCGCAGTTTTCCACGCTTTCAAACTAAAAGCTGTTGTTCATCATTTCACGACCCGGTGAATCTAACAGGAAAGACCGCCGCCCTCTCTCGTGCCACGGGGAAACCTCCAACAAAAAAAACACGAATATTAGTGGTGATTCCCAAGGCGAAGGTCAATTTCGTTCCTCCTCCCCCCCCCCCAAAACCGTTTACTCAAGAAACACTGCGTTCTTGGACCTCCACATCCGGGTAGAGTGTGTGAGGCAGTGACGGAATTGTGTAGATGCCCGAACGACTGATAAGAAGAGCTATATTACAGTGATTAGGGTCAGTCGATATGCATGCGCGCATGAAATCGATGACCCCGCAATACTCGGGTTGCGCACGGCCAATTTGAATATCTGAGCGGGCACAGAAATATCCGTAGGTTCGAAATTTCAGCGTTGCACGTTCAAGACAATATGAAACGAAGACCAAGGAATGAGAAGGAATATCTTCTCCAGAGAATCTCCAGCCGAAGGCGATTGCCGTTGATCCAAAGGCTGAAAATGGAGGCACCCTTAGTTTTGCTCTAAGGATCAAAGATCTGAGGACACTGAAACGATTTGACCAATGTGATCCGGTTCGAATGTTAAGATCCGGGACGCCAGAAGATGACGCTAGTTACCGTTTGTTTGACGTCTATCGGGGAGTCGTTTCATACGCAATTATTAAGTCAATTTACATTGGTGTATACTAGTAGATAGGTAAATATTCAAATTAATATATAAGAGTGTGGTATAACTAATCGAAAGGAATATAGAATACGATCAGTACGTGTTTGCCTGTTTCGTAGATTTCGAAAAAGCATTTGATAGAGTGAATTGGGAAAAATTAATGCGTGTATTGCAGAAAATAGGAATGGATTGGAGGGACAGGAGACTGATCCGCAACCTGTACATGTCTCAGACTGCTCAGGTGCGAGTGGGGAACGGAGAGTCCGGATGGGCAGTATTAGGAAGAGGTGTAAGGCAGGGTTGCCCATTGTCACCGGTGCTGTTCAACGTATATGTGGAGGAAATGATTAAAGAGGAATGGAAAGAACTGGAGGTAGGAATGAAAGTCGGAGGGGAATTCGTAAAATCGGTTAGGTTTGCTGATGACCAAGCATTAGTTGCTCAGTCAGCCAAGGGGTTGCAAGCATTGTTGAGTGAATTGGAGGTTCAGTGCGATAAATATGGGATGAGAATCAATATTAATAAAACAAAGGTTATACGATTTTCCAGAAAGAAAAAGGCTAAGCTAAATATTAAAATAGGCGGGGGAAATAGAGCAGGTAGAGCAGTTTACATATCTCGGAAGTGTTTTGGACCAATACGGTCAAAGTGGTAGGGACGTAAGGAGAAGAATTGCGCTAGGCAAGGAGGCTTTCTCAAGGAGGAGGGAGTTGATGACGGGGACATTGAGTAGGGATGTTAAGACAAGACTCGTAAAAACTCTGATATGGAGCGTAGCTATGTACGGTGCGGAAACGTGGTCGCTGAAGCAGGAGGATAGACGTAGATTGGAGGCTTTTGAAATGTGGGAGTGGAGAAGAATGGAGAAGGTGAAATGGACCGAAAGGAAAACAAATGAGGAAGTACTGGAGATGGTGGGGGAGGAGAGGGGTTTGTTAGGAGAAATCCTAAAGAGGTTGGAAAAATGAATAGAGGGCGTATTGATCGGCAGTGGGATGCTGAAAACTGTAACAGAGGGGAAAAAATTTTGAAATTGATGGACGAATCTTAAATGAACATAGTAACAGCGGTTTGTTTATTCGCCCAATACTCGGCCCCATGAACGAAAACTTCAATCTAAAAAAAAGGAAGAAACGATGTCACAAAAACAATATTATTTAAATAAAATTATGTACTCTTGCTCGACCTCATCCACAGGTATGATAACGCATCTAAAGAAATAAAGGCCTTGCTCCATATTTTTTCCAGTCAGTACGTTTTTTTCGCTTTTTTTTATTTACATTTTTTGGCGTCAATATGCCCGATGGGTCATACGACTTTTCGATATGCGTTTTGTTTGCCTTTTTTAAGTTTCTATTTTTTTGGCAGATAATTAACTGTAAGAGAGATCCGCTGCTCATTCATGGAAAGAAGTTACGTACTCTTTTCCAGCACAGCGGGGAGAGGTAAAGAATGGTTTCGAGGAACGTGATTGGTTTAAATTTCGACGACTCACGTAAAGAAATTGGCGGGAAGCGATGGCATCACGCGAATAGGTATTACTTTATTGCCATCGGTGATAAATCTATGCCTCGTAAAGATTAGCGGATTGATGAAACGCCGCCGAAGACGGAGGAAAGAGAGAGCGAAGTCGACAACGACGGCGCGTGGTCTGAAAACATTTGTTGTGCCCACACCGACCGAGACGAGAGATGCCCTAGGGACCAAGCTTATCTCCCGGCGTCACCATGACAGCGCAGAGATGTGTCGGAGTCGATCACACTTTCGTCCCTCGGACCACACATGCCAAGCAGGCACGACAAAAACTCCAGCATTTTTCTATGATGGACACATTGACCAAATAGGGAGGTTTGAAAAAAAAATTCAAATTTTTTGAAGAAATTACACGAAAAAAATGATTTTGCAAAATCCACCGTGAAGGATTCATAAAATATAAATAGTGCAAGGTATCATTAAGGACATTTATAACAAAAATTCATGTCTATGAATGTGAAAATAGCACATTATAAGACGATTATAGCGATACGAGTAATGTCTAGCATTGAAAATATAATTTAAGATCAGCTATAAACACACTAGATGGATGGATCGTTGGGAAAATACTAGGGCCCAAAAAAACTACAGAAATATAGATACTAAAAATGTAATTTTGCATTTTATCAAAATGTAGAAAATATCACGGACACAATGAAAAAATGACATTCTCTGGGCATTTAAATATGATGGATGATAACAAAATGGCGATAATAGGTCAAATTTGAAGAACAAGACAAGATACGAGATGCAAGAAGAAAAGAAAGATTTGAAAAAACCAACATTTGAGGACGCGACAGAAAGAAAGATTTTAAAGAGATGTAGTTAGTGAGAAATACGAAATGAAAGAGGGAGAGAGCCTCAAAGTTGTCCAAAGGAAGATATTTCGAAAATATTGAAGAACTAGCGGCTATAATCAGCTTCGCCCGACCAATTTATTCGTTCAGCTTAAAACTGGATTTTATTCGTATTATAGGGTTTTTTTATACAATTGGGCAGATTCTCATTTCACGATGTCGTCTGTGGGAACGCGATTCTTGCAGATGCTTTGGACAAATGAAATTTGACACTCCCAGGAATAATGAACACTGAATCCGAAAAACAAACGAACGTATGCACTTGTACAGTAAAATTTTCACGAAATAATTCGAGAACATCGATTTTTTTAACAGTTTATCGAAAAAAATGATTCCTTTTTTAAGAAATCACCCGAGACTATCGAATTTTGCAGCAGGTGTTAACGAAACGTCTGCTCAGCTGTCGGCATAACTCATAATATACGTTTTTAAATGAGAAAGTAGCCAGAGAAAGAATGCGACAGTTTTATCGTCACTTGAAATATTAATGTTTGATGAAACTTGCTGAAATCCGTCTGAGGAAGTTTTTGTCAAAAAACCGATTTTTTTCTTCGACTGTTTTTATCCTAAAAATGAAAAAAATAGAAGTCCTTACTCCGCACCTCCTCGACGTGATGCGTCCCCAAGCGACTATTTAGACTTATATATAGTATGTGAGGAAGAGATTGAAAAAGAAGAAAACCGCTAGCGATTTTGAATTGAAATTGGCAATTGCTCCCTTTCCAGGAGAAGAAGATAAAAAAACACAAACGAATTACACTTCCGAACGTAAAAAAGTTCATTCCCATAAAAAAATTTTAATTTTCCCTCGATCGAAACGTCGCGCAACAGACACGAAAGTGTTTCTTTCCACACGTCCGATTATTCTGTTAACGTAACCTACTGAATCACATATCGCTGGCGGATTTCCGAAGCTTCGTGAGGGTGAGAGAGTGATTGAATCTCGATAAGCTCTCATACCATTTCCCCGTTACAAAAGGACGTGCTACAAGTCTGGGCGAGATAAATTTTACAAAATTAGACGTCGATGTAACAGAAATGCCTAGATGGCGATAATAATCGGCTCGTACATTGACCAATATCGATCATCACGGACGGTACAATAATATCGCGCACATTGATACTACGGTGTTATGCCATCGGGATAGCATGAAGATCATTATTTGCTACAAAAACGACCTGGTCGATGTTTGGCAAAATATCGACGCCAGTCGATATTTCGCAAAGCCCTATTCCACATAACAATTAAGGAAGGCGGCGGGGTATGAAAGACCCTACTTAGACGAAAGTGATCTTACGGTAAAATCCATAGTCGACAAAAGAAGGAAAGCTATAGTTAATCACGTTGGGTTGAAGAATTCGCGGCTGTCGAATTTTTGCAGCATACATGTTCCGAATAACTCGTCCGAGGGTTGCGAAACCCGAGGAAAGATAATTGGAACTGTTTTCCAATTGGATAATCGTCAAGCAAGCTTTTTCCACGAGACATAAAACAAGTTTTCCTCCTTTCCAATTAATTATTCACCGCGGTGACTTCGCCTGTATTAACATATGCCAATGGAACATGGTTTCACCCCACTTTAAAACTTCCTCTTGGGCCAATCGCGACTGCAATTCGGTGTTGGGCGAAATTACTTCACAAAAGCGACACCATTTTCTCATGATACTTGATGTTTGTGTATTGAGTAATATTTATATCGACATTTGATATGGTTGTACCACTTATCAAAACGAACAAAGTATATTATTACAATTAATAAATCAACGTTTGCCCATGTACTTCCTTAAGCCATGCTTTTCGAAGACCAAACTGCTAGTTGGAATGCCTTGTCTCGTAATCTAGCTGGAGAATTGTTCTGCTTATATGTACTTCTTCGACATCTACTTTCTACCTGTAATGAGTCTATACCTACTTTTACCTTCTACTCACACCTATAATGCTCTTGTTCTCAACTACTCAAAGATGAAAGACGATACTTCTGACGATATCCCTAAGGAACTAGTCCTAAAATTACAAAGATTACTTAATTCCTGTGTAAGGTATGTTTCAGACCTCAGGATGGATGCCCATGTATGTCCACACTTGCTTAGCTTAGGTTAGCTGAAACTGCACGAAGGAATAAAACACACATTAGGTGATAAAATTTTGACCCCATTTTGCAAGAGTATTCTGAACTGAGAATTTGAAACATTTAAGATTAGATCAGCTGTAAACATGTAAGGTTTCCCACAATGACCTGCCGTCTTCACATTATCCAGTACTCTGAACCAATTTATATTAAATGATCTTAACTTTAAATACACAAGGAACGTAGCTACTTTACTAGGTCGTGAATCAATGTAAACAAAAAAATGCCGAGACAGTAAACTTGATAATCAAGTTTACTGTCTCGGCATTTTTTTAATGTTTCAATCCCTAAACAAACAAATTCCTTGTCCTACTGTCTTAAAAACCTGGGTTCTTTAAATGTATTTCAAATTAAACTGTTTTACGCCCAACTTAATACTAAATTATTATAATATCTCACCAGTGATTTCTGTTATTCTTTGAATGCCAAATACTATATGTTAACGCTAATACCTTGAGCTAATGTATTATAACATCTAGTCCACCAGTACTTCTATCTCACTGGTCAGCTGGTACACTGTACCGTGACATTGCTCAATGAGTAATACTCGAGAGCAAAATAAAAGCTCATTATATTCTACTCTAGCACAGCAAGTATGTGTATATAGATAAAACTACCAACCCCGTAAACAAAATAATATTGAAGTATAGAGAATTACACAGAAAAAGCAAGTTTTCCTTACTTACTCAATGCCATGAGCCAGCTGTTTTCAAGTCGAGGGACGGGGAGGAGAGATTCAACGAACTATAGTTGATGACCCGATTGTTAACATACAGGAATCATCCACTAATGTGCACCAAATGCAGAAATTTCATAGTCTTAAACTTGCTAGGAAAACTGTATCAAGCAAAACGGAGAAAAATGTTGACAAATAAAAATTATTCTACCCAAAATAATGGTTCTCTATTTTTTCCTAAGAACTTATTAAACAACCCTCACAACTCCAGTTATTCTCATGCCTTTTGCTCACGACTATACAAGTCTACATTTTTTTCTGTATAAATTTCATTGCCCACCCATTACGCTGTACAGGGTTCGTCCGGAAGATAAATGTACTGATTTTTCCCGGATTTTTGACAAAAGGGGAGTCGTCCACTACGAATTTGTACCTGAACGACAAACTGTAAATGCTGCATTTTACGTCAAAGTGCTCGACAGGCTTCGAAAACGAGTCGCCCGCGTCCGGCCAGCGATCAAGAACATCTGGCGGCTGCGTCACGACAATGCACCGTCTCACACCGCGCTTGTCGTGTCGGATTTCTTGGCCAAGCACGGCGTGGCAACGCTGCCGCACCCGCCCTACAGCCCGGACTTGGCACCACCGGACTTCTTTCTGTTCCCGAAGATAAAGAGGAGTTTGAAAGGAACGTGATACGGGACTTTGGACGCCGTCAAAGAGGCCGTGACGACGTGTCTTCGAGAGGTTCCCGATGATGCCTTCGCGGGAGCGTTCCAGGAATGGAAACGCCGCTGGAACAAGTGTATCGACTCACAAGGGTCCTATTTTGAGGAATATTAGCTTAAGATATGTAAAAGTGCAATAATTTTTTTTCCTGAGCTCAGTACACTTATTTTCCGGACGAACCCTGTATAACCATAAAATATGCTGGTTATTTGCAATTCCAGTAATGTCATCTCCCAGCTCAACAATTCAGGGATTTGCCAAACTGCAGGTTATGCAAAATTTCCTTCTTCGGTGAACTATGGAAAAGTCAGGGGTCGCAAGAAGGGACATGCTAATTTCCACACAGAAGGATTATAAAAAACCTTATCTGATGCCTTGTGAGTCGAAAGATGCAGTTTTCAACTCCCGGTCAAGGAAATATTTTTACGCTTGTGATCTGCTTGATTCTGACTTCCTCACCTCCCTCTTATGGGTTCCTATCCATTTTCCTTATATCTATTTCCATGTGAATGAATATTTGTTTGCCGTAGGGTGGGATTTTGGTTGAAAAATATATATATATAAAAAAAACCATAAACACAGTAATCAACCTGAAGGTCGGTTTAGTAGGTGATGGTAGAGCCCACCCATGTACTAAGCGCTATACGGCGTGCGAATATTTACACATCAGGGTAGGGAGCCCAGTTCCTTTCCCTGTGCCGGTTATGGTTTCCCAGGAAGATCTGGTACCGGAAAAATCAACTAGCTTGGGTGGAGCTGCAGGTGCCCAGAGTGCCTTGGCTGGGAATTGAACCCGGGACCCTCTCGTCAGTAGTCCAACACTCTACCCACTGGACCACCACGACCCACATATATATATATATATATATATATATATATATATATATATATATATATATATATGTATGTATGTATGTATGTATAAAAGGCTGTGCCCTGAAAAAACTGTTATACCTTTGTGGCAAAAGAAGCAAAGGATACTCACTACTAGATTTAAGAAACTGCTAACACTTTTCCTCGGTACTGATCACTGATTACATATTTCATGATTCAGTCATGCTTCATATGTTGGTCAGAAATATCACGAAACTGCTGCAAAAAACTTCCGACTTGCAACAACTGTGATGAAGTCAGAACCATGGCATATCATAGTACATCATTGCCTCAGAGAGAAAGGAGACTGGCAAGACTCCATGCCAATTTCGATATTTTTTTTAAGTCTGCGTCCTGGCAGGAAAAAAAAAAAGAAGAGTTTGATGGATGAAATTTGGACATCTGTAAATTTCACCTCTAGCAAATAATCGCCACCACGAACTAGATAGGTTGCATATTGAAATAGTTACCTAGATGCCTTGTATTCCATCTTCCAATGAGTCCATTGCATGCATTGTAACAAAAATTGACGTTTTTATCTGTTATTTTCATTAAGATTCAGTTACACCAAATGAAATCTTAGTCCATCAATTTTGCAAACAGCTAAGCAGAATGAAGCAAAAAAACTGGGAAATACAATCAATTTTTCACTCTTCTGAAGTGAATATGAACTTCGTTAACTGAAAACAGAAGAAGATTTCCTTCAAAATATTTAACGTCTTAACAAAAACATCACCTGGCACCTAAAACTTAACACAGCATAGAGAGAGACGTGATTTGAACTTTTTAAAAGTGCCCTTTAAGGAAAAAATATTATCGCATTGAAAAAAACAATTCTGTAAAAAATATTTATTTCAATGACAAATTACACCCAATATACATTATGTTTCATGATATATATTCACTTTGATAAAATTTACCTGCAACAATCAACAACAACAAAGCAAAATGCTTAAATAAAAAAATATCACATTACTAACGGTATGCAAAATTACACAGTAATGGCTGCATCAATTGGTCTTCAATTAAAAACAAGAAAAAACCAAAGGCCCACTATAATATTAAGTCGCACCAAGCAACTTCTCCATGCCGATTGGGATGTGCCACAAGAGCACCTCCCATTTCCAGGCACCGTACATTGCACCTCATCAAATTTCCATTTCCCACCCTATATTTTTTTTTTACTGGCCAGGTCTTTCTTTCACGGAACACCTCACTCATGAGAATAACAGGATAAGAGAGTCACCATCCATCCAATGATAGGCTATTCCATACAGAAGATAAAACTGTTGTCACTTGAAGATTTAACATTATCTGTGATGGCTATATATAATATTTCCATGAATAACTATTGCAGACATCCATAGCAAATACACTTGATAGACTCACCAACTAATTTTCCCAAATCATTGGCAAATAATTTTTTTTTTAATCACCACATGAATACCACCTTCAGAACATTTAAAACGCGCATTTTATTCACGCAGTTCCAAACGTGTATAAAGAATTGAAAAAAAAAAAAAGAGCCTGGCTCTAGAGAGAAATATTAATCAGCAAACAAACAGAACATTGAACATTCGTATGAAACCCAACATATTACATGATGAGAATATGCTGTTTTTTTTATTTTTGGGATTAAATGGAAGGCATTCTTGTTGAGAAATATTAAAAAAACAGATTTGACCTGCATATATTTTTGGATTTTGTGAATTAGAAATTGTCGGTAAAAGATAACTTTAAAGCATGTCCTAACTCAAATAACACTCGCACAATAACCATAGGTCAGAGCTTGAAGTTGGTTAGCAGAGATTTGGAATTTGCCATCTACATATATTTTCTATCAGATTCCAATACTTATTACACCCAAAATGGTTGCAACAGGCACTGAGCCATGGACAATTTAAGCCGTAAGCCAAATTAATAACCAACTTTCAATCTGCAAACAACCTTTCTTTCAGCCTATGCAATGGCGTATTGTGTTAGCTTATACGTAATTAACTATTCGAGCAATACACAAGCGGGTGACTCACACATCATGAGATATTGCGTGGGTTTTTAAAAGTGAAATCACAACCTAGTTTAAACCTATCTAAAACTGGTAATCAACATCTTAAAATGAGAAACATTTAAAACGTCTCAAGTGAAGACATAAAGAGAGTTCGTCAACCTTTATAATATTAAAGAGGTCGCACATACGCTACAACCCAAATTTATTATGTACAAAAATATAGCGATATAAGCAGAAACAAAATATACACATGAGAAAAAATAAGGGCAAGATAGAAGAGCTGGAAGAAACCGATACATATACATACATATTTAATACACAAATGTAGCATTATACGAGACAGCATGAAAAATTGTAATCACAATGTGACATTGGGCTAAACAATCCGACACAATTATCAACTATGGGGAAGAGAGGAATTTTACTTCAGAAGCGAACAGTGGACTTTTTAAATATCACTCGTACAATATATATATATCACCACATGTTTCCAGATTGAAGGGAATGAATTCATTCCCCCTGAAATTTAAACTAAGCATAAGCTAAGACCATCTCTCTCATCGCTCACATTATGGCACGAAACGTTGGATGAAATCCCTAGATGGAAGGTCTCTACTGACCTTTGTTTATTGAAAGCTAAGAAATAATGATGCAAGGGTTCAAATTGTGAGTTTAAATTTCCAAATTTCATTGGCGACAAAATTTATATATATATATATATATATATATATATATATATATATATATATATATATATATATATATATATATATATATATATATCAAGGATAAATGTGGACCTTTCAGAGGAGTACAGTCTTTCCATACAGATTTATATGTTTGAGAATTTGCAAAATGTGAAGAGGTAAAGGAAATAAAATATCTCCAGCTAATAATTGCTTGCTGGAGGATGAAGACTCAACAAATGAGCAAATATTGGAAAAACTACAACATCATCCACATCCTCCGTCGAATTTCACAATATTACTTCTAAGGATTTGTGGAAAAACACAATTTGAACGGATTAGAGAGTTAAAAATGCCCGAAAAAGCCTACTGGTGAGGAAAATTTATATTCTGACTTCTCATAGCAATTCAGTTGAGAGAGAGAGACAACCGACTTGTCAACTAGTGACCAACCTCTGCTATGACACCAAAAGTTGAATCTTCAAGCAGGCACTGAAGCAATAGACTGAATGCTTTTATTCTCAGGGTAAAAAACCCTTAATTGACAAGTTAAGACAGTGATTATGAGTAGAACCTTCCTAAAGCAAAAGTTGAACCGCAATGCCTTTTATACTGGTATTGCCACAAAAAAATGTGTAAAGCCATTGACATGATATCGAAACAAATTAAACTACCAACTTAAACTGGGTAATTCTCAGTTCTAGTATTTCCAGTATGAGAATGACAGTTTAACCACTTTAGTATAGGCATTATTATCTAAAAAGGGATCTAGTTCATTCACATTGTGTATCAGTAGGTAAGCAAAATATTAACTAACTACTTACGTTTACAGGAAATTTGAAATGGAATTGACAAACTAAGACCTATGATTAAGACAAACAGCAAAAATGTACTAATTTCCTCGAGAGAAAGTGTGCACCTAGAATTTCACTCCATATAATTCATTCAAACTCTAAATATTGTGTCTCATGATATTTATATCATAATATTTCCTCTTACAATGGCAGTAATCACAGCAAATGTTACAAGCCTTCCATTAGAGAGGAAGACTTTTTAATTCATGGCTTTCTACGCTCGTAGTCGCTCATTAAAAATCAAAATTCACTTGTTTTTTTGAAATTTGAAAAAAAAATTTTACTTTTTGCTCCTCTTAGTGACATTTCAAATGTTGCAATTCCACGCATTCCTTCATTCAAAACATTTATTTGCCCAAAAAAGTTGAAATCATTTTCAAATCGTACATGCTACGACTCCCATTGTGTTCATTGGGAACACCCAAGAGGGAAAAACCCTTACTATCAGCATCCTCAATATGAGTCATGAATGAAACCACTTTCAATGGAATGACTTAACATTCAGTTGCCAGTCAATCAAATATCAAATGACACACCCTTTTTTCGCTTCATGCTTGAAGGCACCGTGTGCAGTGGTGATTAATCATGGCTAACAACCCCCGAAACAAATGACTGGGTAAGTATATTAATATTTTGCGGGAAAAGTTTCTGGCAGTGTTCTGCTAACCTAAAACTGGAGGAAGTATTTAGTCTGTAAGATGTCTCACAAACAAAAAAAAATAAAAGAGATGGGATTTAGTCTCTAAGACCATCAGTTTCTATCATACTAACAATACAGAAGCAACCAGAGAAGTAATAATGATGATAGCAGCAATGGTTCCTCCTTGTTCCTATGGCAAATTTTTCCCTAGGCAAAAGAATTCCCAAAAGCACTCCCCTTCAGCAAACTTTAACAAAATCACTTGTGAACGACATGATTTGGAATACCAAATAGTTTTTAATTCGTAGTTCTCGCCAATGTTGAAACATGCCTTTCCTCAAGTTTCCCGTTGAATGAAAAACCAAAATAAATTAGAATAATGTTACAAAAATATTTTTTTTTATATTTTTCCTCGAGCTTGAAAAGGCCAGCCTCAACAATGACATCAGATAATTCATCTGCATTAACTATCCCAATAGAAACCCTGGTTAATGTACCAACATGCATTGGAACCTGCATATAGATCCGATACCTGTTTCAATTTCGAACAATCAATAGTTTTACTCTGTGCTCAAATGTTAGCAGACATGAGAACAGACACCACAAAAATTTCGTAATTGCCCATGAATCAATCGCTCTGAATCAAAAGTTTACCAATGCCGCAAAAATCAAATATCTTCTCTAATTATCTGTATTTCACCAACCTTCCAAAGAATTTACGATTATATTTTTACCTGAAAACTGAAATTACTTCCCAAATGAAAACCAGACTCCTTAAAAAAAAAAATTGCCCCCTTAACAAATTTCGACAACCTTCTTTTCTCCTCACCACCTCAACTACAAAGCATCTGACTAAATTACTCCACAACCACGTCAATATCATTTTTCTTGCCAAGATTTTGATTACTGAATAAGTGAGTAAAAACCGAGAATAATCACAAAGCGAATCACATAAACGGTGTGAGTCACTATTGGAATCAAAATATTGATGCCAAATTTGATTCTCAGATTGCCAGCCTTCTAAACCTGCAATGTTTCGAGGGGGATTGGTTTAATTCTTCATGGATACTAGGAAGAATTGATAATAAAATGAATGGATTGTACATATACATAATGTGAGCTGAGAAAACTAGGATGTCACAAGAATTATCTTATTAAATGCTTGGTAACAGTGGATTACATAGAAATTCCATCATATTGAGTGGAATTTTGCCACGCGCTCTTGGAATAAGAGCTTTCATGACCAATACATACATACACCTATTTACATTTCTTTGCTTACAACACCTTCAATGCAAGCAACATCCCAAGGAAACTTATTAAAGGCATCTTTAAATTAAATCAAGGTGTCAGACTGTGACATACACAAAGCCTCTAATGTCTCAAGGGAATATTAGTTGCATTTACAATGATTCCCCAGGGAAAACATGTTCTTAAGTTATGATGAAACCTACCATCACTTTCATTTCTCTTCTGGTAAGAAATACTTTTCCCGCAGATGTGATTTACTCCAAGGAACGGCAACCAAGCATGAGGTGGGATGACAAAAAGGACATGATGACAGCTTCAACGCAAATGAAGTCGTGACCGTGAGCGATTTCTTAAATATGAAACAAGCAAATGTACCGCAAAGGGCCAGAGAACGAGGAAAGCAGTCGTCTGGGGAGAGAGCTCTGGGAAGGGCCACCATTTTGCACTGCTTCTCTGCGAGCGTGAAACCTGGAATTGCAGAGATATCAATTCATTTGGAATATAACACCCTTCGAAAAGGTGCTGAGGATTGCACACCAATAGTTTCGTGGGAATTCATTAGAATTCCCATATATCTCATTCAACAAATGGCAGAATCCTATTTTAACGAGAAACACCTTTTATAAAAGGAGCACATGAACTTCCAATGATAGCAAAAAGGATAATGCTATAAATTCATCACTGAAAGACAGTGTGAGAGTACCAGCTAAACGCAATGGAAAGCCAAGATAACTTGTTATACAATCACACCATTCCAGGACATAAAGACATATTATGACCATAGTTCTGATGTTGCCGTAAACTTCAGGTGAATATTCACCTAGCGAAGATGAATTAAAATTGAAATTATGGTCATAATTAGTCTTGATATAGTGAATAGTGTGATTATATAACAAGCTATTACATTACTCTTCCACAAAATCATGCCTCAACCTACATGAAGGAATGTCAAGCTATTGAATTTCTTCTGGTAAACATGGAGGTACACAAAAAAAACGCCTAGAAACAAAGGCATCCAGAAGGAATGACAAAATCACAAAAAACAACAAAGAATCATGCCTGAACCCAAAATGGAGTAACTGACTGCTTCCACATTGAGAAGCATTTGAAAGACATGGCTTTTCGCTGGAGAATCTGTATTTTAGTATCTGAATGTATGGGAATGTTATTATCTATTTCTGATTATTTATATATTGATTAGTTATTATCACATTATCTATTTCTGAAAATGCTATTTGGAATTAACTTTGAAAAGTTTGTGAATATGGCATCCTCAACGATCAACAAAGTTTCTCTTAAGATCTGGTGCTTTCCCGGCGTATGAGCTTGGTGAAGTTTTCTCGGGTCTTCAACCGGGTCAGGGGTTCCATGATGACCGACGTTTCGACGCTTGACTGGTGCATCATCCTCAGGGATGATCATCATGATTCATCATGATTCATGGATGATCATCATGATTCATCATCCCTGAGGACGATGCACGAGTCGAGCATCGAAACGTCAGTCATCATGAAACCCCTGACCCGGCTGAAGACCCAAGAAAACTTCACCAAAGTTTCTCGTATTACGAACTTGTAACGCCATTGTTTCTGAAACCATACTATGGAGATTCATAATATCCCTGGAGATCTGTAAATCAGAGTAAAACGAAGCTTGTTCCCTTATAAGAATGCACAATAAATTTACTTGCTGCCTAGCCACATTCATTCACAAGATTTGAGGATCAGAGGCTTTCCCCAAGGCACTACTCAAAAGGTTCCCCAGAAATTCCAATAACCAGATAATAATTCCACTCTGATTTGTAATTGTTTCATCCAAACTCATCGTCATGGATTTTGCCCTTGACCGTATGGTCAGTAACTGAATGATCCACCCACCTTGCTAAACACACATTTCTGAATAATGCACATTTTAAAGGACCTATAGCATTGATATTTCCATGCCCAAGAAAAAGTATACACTATTTTTTTTTTAGCCATTTAAACCAAATTGAACACGACACACACAAAAGTGGTATTTAACCAAAACATCTAATACCAACTTAAAGTAACTTCAATTGCCACAAAGATACCAGATTTCTCACAAGTTTTTGACAAACCCATTAATTTACAAAATTCTTTTGCCATTTAATTAATTTTCTATTAAAATTTAACACTTACCACTCCATCAGCTGACCTCTGGTTTCTAGAAATAGTCACCCTTTCTATATTCCTAAGTTGCGACTTGATCATTTCCAGGTCGCTCTGAAGGTCAAGCACCAGCTGCCTTACACTGCTAATATTATCTTCTTCTCTGGTAGCAATGGAATGCGGCCCATTTGAAGATACTGAAACGTATATTTCAACATTTTAGATCCTGTTTTATAATGTCTAGTTTAATTCAATCCTTAGTTAGCGTGGAAGTTTACTTTTTATGGAAATTACAGACTAGTCCAATTTTACGGGGATAACTCCAAAAGTAAGGTTTCTGAAACATTGGGGACGCAAAGAAACTACTCATTCAGCTGTTGGCGGCTCTGTTGTGATTGTTGCTCCCACAACTCCCAAACAATCATGTGCGCGCATCGCTGGGACGCTCAGTCTAGATTTGGTATCCATTGATAATGGAGCATGTTTCCGCCAAGTGTGAAGTTCGCGCAGTTATTTAGTTTTTGGATGCAAAAGGGATTGAACCGCTTGAAATTCATAGCCAATTGATGGAAGTGTATGGAAAATTGTGCATGGATGTCAAAAACATTTGCAAGTGGTGTAGAGAGTTTACATCTGGTCGTACTGAAATTCACGACGAAGAACAGATTGGAGGACAGTCAATTTCCGACGAGACTGTCACAAAGGTTGAGGAAACCATGTGTAATGATCGGTGGATCACGCTGGATAGACTCTGCATTTTGGTTCCTGATGCTTCTCGAAGCACCATCCACATGGCATTTTAACGGAAAGTTGCAATATCGGAAGTTGTGTGCAAGATGGGTGTCGCGAATTGAGGACTGAAGACCACAAATGGCAACAAGTTGATTAAGTCCTAAGTCCTAAGTCCTAAGTTGCGACTTGATCATTTCCAGGTCGCTCTGAAGGTCAAGCACCAGCTGCCTTACACTGCTAATATTATCTTCTTCTCTGGTAGCAATGGAATGCGGCCCATTTGAAGATACTGAAACGTATATTTCAACATTTTAGATCCTGTTTTATAATGTCTAGTTTAATTCAATCCTTAGTTAGCGTGGAAGTTTACTTTTTATGGAAATTACAGACTAGTCCAATTTTACGGGGATAACTCCAAAAGTAAGGTTTCTGAAACATTGGGGACGCAAAGAAACTACTCATTCAGCTGTTGGCGGCTCTGTTGTGATTGTTGCTCCCACAACTCCCAAACAATCATGTGCGCGCATCGCTGGGACGCTCAGTCTAGATTTGGTATCCATTGATAATGGAGCATGTTTCCGCCAAGTGTGAAGTTCGCGCAGTTATTTAGTTTTTGGATGCAAAAGGGATTGAACCGCTTGAAATTCATCGCCAATTGATGGAAGTGTATGGAAAATTGTGCATGGATGTCAAAAACATTTGCAAGTGGTGTAGAGAGTTTACATCCGGTCGTACTGAAATTCACGACGAAGAACAGAGTGGAGGACAGTCAATTTCCGACGAGACTGTCACAAAGGTTGAGGAAACCATGTGTAATGATCGGTGGATCACGCTGGATAGACTCTGCATTTTGGTTCCTGATGCTTCTCGAAGCACCATCCACATGGCATTTTAACGGAAAGTTGCAATATCGGAAGTTGTGTGCAAGATGGGTGTCGCGAATTGAGGACTGAAGACCACAAATGGCAACAAGTTGATTCTTTACGTGACTTTGGTTGGGACATTGTCAACCACCCACCCTATAGTCCAGACTTGGATGGCATTTACAAAAATGTATCGACCGTAATGGCAATTATGTAGAAAAATAAATAATTGATCAATCTTTAAAATGATGTATATATCATCGAAAGTGGGTAGCAGTAGTCCAGGGGGTAGAACGTTGGACTACTGACTTGAGGGACCAGGTTCGATTCCTGGGCAAGACATTCTGGGCACCTGGCAGCTCCACTCAAGCTATGTGACTTTTCGGGTACCAGATCTTCCTGGAAAACTATAACCGGCACAGGGAAAGGAACTGGCCTGATGTGTGAATTTCCCACACCGTCGGGCTTAGTACATGGATGAGCTCAACCATCACCCACAACACCGACCTTAAGGTTGATTACTGTGCTTATGGTTTTTTTTATATCATAGAAAATAAATGGTTATTTTCTATTACTAAAAAATTGGGAGACCTTATTTTTGGGATTACCTTGTATAAATAATTACGACTGCTCGTTCGTAAACGAGAACATTCTAACTCTAGTAACATCATATTTCAGAAAATGAGCCATTTAATGGTTTGTTTAGGACTTTACTAGTGTTATTAACACTTAGTTTTGACTTAACCAGAGATCAAAATCAACTTAAGTTAAAAAAATATTACAAAATCTGACCTCTAAGAGAGAGAACATCAATTCGCCATGAAACAAATATTTCAGTCACAAAAACTGGAACCTGCCCTCTCTGTCCTAGGTATTTTGAAACAAAGGGGGTAAAGCTCACCATAACCATGCCGTACTATGGGCTAACATGTACGGAATTAAATATTCTGCGTATGAGTTTCAGTTCCCTTCTCTGTACCACCATACATTTTGCAGGATGTGTAACAATCAGAAGCTTATGCAGCCTCTGTTTTTTCAACAAGATTTTAATATTGAAAAATACAACACAAGGATGGTCTGAAAAGTTATCGGCCTTGCCTATAGACAGCATAATTACATAATTTTCTGGCAGTTGTTTGAATCATTTGTAATGTGTTGTCAACTGAAATTCATTCTAAGGTAGCATATGTGTATGGGCACTTTCTCCTTGAATGGGCCATTCCAACATGAAGAAGAAATGGGTGGCTGAGTTTAAACATGGTTGTGAAAGTCACTAAGACAATCCACATGAATTACATCCAAAAAGTGCAACCACACCAAAAATCATTGAAAAAGTACATGATATGATTTTGGAAGATCGGTATATGAATGTGCATGTAATTCGATCGATATCAAAATAATCCATCGGTTATATTTTGCATAAGAAATTGCACACGACAAAGCTTTGCTCCAGATGGGTGACACATGTACTCACTGTGGATCAAAAACACATACTGATGACACTTTCTAAACAGTGCTTGGTGGAAAAAGGTTGATTTTCTGCATCGATAAGGAACAATGGACAAAACATAGATCCACCATTACACACCAGAAACAAAACAACAATTCATACAGTGCATAGAGGCCAGTTCTTCAGCTTCAAAGAAGGCAAACTCTTTGCCATCTGCAAGAAACGGCATCAGTTTTTCTGAGATGTGAAAAGAATTCTGTAGATCAAATAACTTACAAATTACGAGGTGTGTTCAAAAATTAACGGGAATTTTTTCATTTCACGGGCTCGGAGAGTTCAATTGTCAAACTTTTTTTTATTATGTTGATACACATGCCCCTGAAGTATGATAAAACTTTCAGCTGTTTTCATTGTGGACTTTGTCTGTGACAGCCACTAAGGTTAGACGTCTTTTATGTGCTCGGCAATTTTCGTTTGTTAAAAGAAATGGATCAAAGAATTTATATCAAATTTTGTATTTTACAGCCGTAGATAACCTTAAAAGTGCATCACCGAAAGAACTAAAGGCTATCTCAAAGATTGAGTTTGAGAAGTGTTTCAGGGATTGGAAGAAGCGCTGGCACAAGTGAATAATCTCCAATGGGGACTACTTTGAAGGTGACAACATCAATGTATAATTTATTATTAGGTAATCTACCGGTTAAGATAGGTATTTGGATGGACACATGTATCAAATAAACATTTTGTAACTCCAAACAAACCCAATCCAGCAACCTACTCTACATCAGGCCCCTCTTCATCTCTGCGTACTTCCTTCCTCCCTCCATCCCATTCAACATTCCTATCCTGTTCCTGCCCTTTCCTCGCTTTCCCAACATCCTCCCCTCTATTACCTTCTTCAACATTCCACTACCGCTCAATAAGCCTTTCATCCATTTTTCCTGCCTCCATAGGATTTCTCTCAACAAACCCCTCTCCTCCCCCACCATCTCCAGTACTTCCTCATTTGTTTTCCTTTCGGTCCATTTCACCTTCTCCATTCTTCTCCACACCCACATTTCAAAAGCCTCCAATCTACGTCTATCCTCCTGCTTCAGTGACCACGTTTCTGCACCGTACATAGCTACCCTCCATATCAGAGTTTTTACGAGTCTTGTCTTAACATCCCTACTCAACGTCCCCGTCATCAACGCCCTCCTCCTTGAGAATCAATGTATAAGAATAAATAAATATTATTGTCCAAAAAATTAAAATTCCCATTAATTTTTTTAGCACACCTCATAAAAGGTAAAATGATAACTTGGAATACTTTATTCTAACCTTCTAACAAAACTGGATGTAAACATTCCTGAAAGCAGACCCAACTTGCAGAGTAAAAACATGAGGACATGCATTTCCTATGAGGCCAATGCATCCCTCATTTGGCTCCATATGACTTCCACCTCTTTTGAGAACTCAAAAGATTCCCAGTTGGTCAACGTTTTTCATCCAATCAGAAGTGATTGCAGCTGAAGACTAGCACTTTGCAGCACTTCCAGAAGAACACTACAGAGACAGGATAGTGACACTGGAATATCCACTGTATGAAATTTATTTACACTAAAAGTGATTTAGTTGAAAAAGAACTTTTTTGAAAACATTAATTAAGATCTTCATCAGGCCAAGAACTTTTCAGATCACCCTTGTAGCTAAATGATCCATTCAGGAAGTGTCTATGCCAATGTGTGTATTAGTATGAACTACAGACATATGGCTCCTATTGCATGACATATGGAATGCCCTCCTTAAGTATAACCTAAGGAAAATTAGGCATGAGGTGTGAATTTGTGAAATCAAAGAAGCCGAAAAAATTCAACTTAAAGCACTTGTCTTTCCTGAAATAAAAATTGAAGGCCTTTGTTTTCCCTCTTTGGCCATTGAAATAAAATGTACATTCTCTATTTAGGCTACTGAATAATTAAATGAAGTTAATCATTTCCATGTCAAACATGGGATGCTTATCTTCAATTAAAGGGGACGTAGTAATCCAAGGGTAGTGTTGGACTACTAAGCGAAGGGTCCACATTTGTTTCGCAGTGTGACATACATATTGTCAGCCGAACTATTTATTTACTACACGACTTTACCCAACTGACCTTCAGGTTGATTGCTGTATTCATGGTGTTTTTTAAATCTTAAACTGAGAGTTTTAAGGTGCTGTCATACACTTCTAACCATTAAGTAATCATCAGGAACTCTGGGGAAAAGTCATCTGCCCAATGCAGCCAGTAAAGAGAAAATCAAGAAGAACGCAGAGGTCAACTAAGTTTCAGTCTTCCTGAATTGTCACTTTGAATTGTGGTTCATCTACATCAATTCTAAAAGCACTAAAAATTTCTTCCAATGGTACATTTTGTCTAATATTGCCATATCTTGTAGTTTCCATCTCCAATGCTAAACATGATAAGAGGGATTACAAGAAACTGCAGGAGATACAGTGACAGTAACTTTTTGATGGAGTCATCCGATAATATGCATTACAATGCAAAAATTGCAGTGTAAAAATCATTTCAGTCAAGGCAAATGATTTTTACACTCTGCAGTTGTTGCATTGTAATGATGAGGGGATCAGGATGGCACGGTGGCTATTGCATTGGCCTCCCACCCCGAGGGCCCAGGTTCGAATCCCAATGGTGACAGATATTTTTCAGTTGCGTCCAAATTCCAATTTGAGGTGCTTTGTGGAGGGCAATTCGTGTGAGTACGCTGTCCGCTGGATGGGATGTTAAGCTGCGGACACCTTAGCACCTTTTGTTAAGAGTAGGCTAATGGCAACACCAGGTTCTCTCACCACCCTTCATCCTTTCCTGCCCATTCCTAATGGTGCAAATGACCTCAGGTGTCCATCGCATCCCCAAAAATTACTACTACATGATAAGAATCAGCTCATTACACTACAACAGCTATTAAATTATTCATCTTTTTCCTAAGAATTTATGTACTCCAAGGCTCTTAATGTTTGGTACCAGCAGCATCAACTTCTCTGCAGTTTACAATGACATTTACTCTTGTTTACTAATTTAAATTTCATTCTTAGTGATGCACAATGCATAGAAATACATTTAGAAACTTAATAGAAGGAAATATTGAAGAAAAAAATGTCCCATTATGAACACCGATGGAGAAGTACATAGGACAAATTAAGAAGAATGTAATAACAGCAAAGCTATCACAGGGTGAAGGGAATCACTACTGAACAGAGAATGGACGGCTGCAGTAAACAAATCTTAGGAATGATATACTGATGATAACATATTTCCCATGGAACATTAATTTTTTTATTGATCAATGAATAATTAATACTCTCAATCAACATTGTGGACTGGACATAACTTTTATATACACTGACTGTAAGATTAGGACTGGGTGATTTGTGGCTAACAGAAATATAAAACAGAAAAAGAACATTAATAGCCATGAAAATCAACTATACTATATAACTACAATACTGTAAAAACTACAACCACATACAAATCAAAGCAAGCAAGCTTTTTTTTACAAAGCTTTCATGTACTTTAACCAAACCCATTCTTTATTTAGTCTTTATTTATGCCCAAGCTATGCATTCTGAACGGAAAAAAAATAGTTCTTCCACACGAATTATATTACACACGACCTAGGTTTCGACTTACAAAGTCAACATCAGGTAAGTACAGAGGACACACAGCTTTATATAGTAAACAGAGAAGAGGAGAGGGGAGGTGTTGTTGAAAGTCGGAGGGGAACTGGTGTGTGAGTAAGGTGGGAAGGGGAAAGAGTGGTGGGTATTGCGTCAGGGTGGATGAGGGGGGGAGAGGGGGGTTGGTTATAGGGTCAGGGTGGGAGAGGGAAGAGGCTGTGAAACAGAGGGAGGTCCAGCAGGGGGGAATGGAAGGAATAGGTCAGGTCATTAACTAATATACCCTGCTGAAGGCTGCTTTTGGAAATTTCCAACTGTTCCAAGGCATCTAATCTCAATCCTTTCTTCTCTAAGTGAAGAATTTCGGGAACAAATTCACTGGTGTGGTTATTGTCCATAAGGTGCTTGGAAAATTGGCCCTCCGACTTTCAACAACACCTCCCCTCTCCTCTGTCTACTCTATAAAGCTGTGTGTCTTTGGTTCTTTACCTGATGATGACTTTGTAAGACGAAACCTATGTCTTGTGCAATAAAATTTATGCAGAAGAACTAAGTATTTTCTTTTCCGTTATGAATTACTTCCACAAAGTGACGCCTCAAACCATTCTTTCTATGGATTCTGATTAAATGATTATTATTTACTTTTTTTCTTTCAATATTCAGTAAAAACTTTAATAATTTAGGTGCAATTATGTTTTTCCCATTCATGATCCTGGCCGCAATTCTAATTTTATTTAAAGATGCGTGTGCATATGAATGAATTAATGAGTTACCAGAGCATGAACATTTCAACATATTTTATACCAAGCTATTTTATGGTCAAGACAGAATCTTACTTATTCCAAAATTACAAACATCATAGAGTTTCATTTCCAACTTCATCAAATCAACTGTCTGTATTCTTCCTAGCCCTGCAACATGATTTTCTCACTCAAGGCTACACTCACATGATATACAAAAATGTGTGTACCATGCATTAAATGCTACTTGGAATGACATAAATTTATTTAGAGAAAAACCTATTTCTGTAAAACTCAATAGAATTTAAGTGAATGAAAAAAATTCATAGCAATATAAAAATCAACAACACTTTAGGGAAGTAAACAGGCTGACACCTACCAAACAATTAATTTTAATATTGCCTATTCATTTGAGGTACTTCCCCAAGTCTATGCTGTCAACTCTCAAGTCAAATGCATAATATATTGACATATAAATATTGGGATAATTTCATTACTAACTGACCTCCTAATCAAAATTGGGCTCATCTTTTAAATTAATTAATTCCACTTCATGCCGTAAGACCATTAAGTCTTAAACAATGATAATATGTGGGACACACATTTTCATTTAAAAAAATCAAAGTAAGGCATAAAAGTTTTGTACAAACAGTCAGTTGTCAATAGAGTCAAGGATTAATTAAAATTGGCAATTTTCCACAAAAATATTTATGTGGAAAATTTTTTTTATTGTTTAAAAATTATGTATTATTTTTGTGGAAAATTGCCAATTTTAATTAATCATGATATTCCACCATATCACGCCTGAAACGTCTCTTTTTATAGAGTCAAGGATGTTTGTTTAGAAGATGCTAGTGTACAATTTAAAATTGTTTTTAAGTCGTACAACCCTAGTGTTGTTCGTAAATTCGAGGATGATTGTTTAGATGATGCCATCCAAAATTTTCTCTGGCTATGTTATTTTGTGTAATTAAGTGTGGTCTTCATAATTTGCGACACAAAAGTTAATTTAAAAATGAATTATTCCCCGTCTCACATAGAATTCAACGAAAATAACTAGTAGTACTAGAATAGTATAATAATAATAATATAAAATAGGGAAAAAAGGAAGAGACATGTGCATGAATGGTAGAGGAGGACACGGCAATACACAAAGAATCCTTTATTACCCAATTTATGCTGAGGAAAGACATGAACTGGAAGCTATCCTTGGATATCTGCATAACATCCAACAAATTGGGAAATATCTGCATGAAGAACCGATTAAGAAAATATTGGCGAGATTTATCAACACTAGATAACATAAGAACTGTGAGTTTTAAGGCACCCCAAAAAAATTGAAACTGAAACAATAAATTGCCCAATTCTAATCAAACGGGCCAAATTATTACTACAGAACTCAACAGGAGGAAATGCTAAAAAAAAAATAAATAATCCTAACAAAGGCTTTCTTTCAAAGGTTTCCACAGGATGGATGAAATGAGCACAGCATGCTTCTCAGGTTTTCACCGTTATTTTTTGATTGGTTTGACAAATGTTTCACCAGCTGCAACGCTGGTGAATCTGTTCTCAGTACGTATATAAGTAAAAAAAAATGGTGAAAACCAAAGAAGCATGCACAGTTGAATCCTAACAAAGATTTTAAATAATTTTTTGAGAGTATGTAAAATATAATCAAGGGACTTACCTACTACACGAGAATTATTTTGTACTCCACCATTCCTCGTTGAATCTGACGCATAGCCATTCAGAGGTGAATCATTCCGCCCGCCAACTAAATCACCATGAGCTCCGTTAACTGGCTTTTCTTCACCATACGCTTGGTATACACTTTTATCCACTGGTTTTGAATAACTCATGACACTATAATTTTTTGAATATGAAGAACGTTTTTCAGTTCCATTTTGCATGGGTACATGGGTTCCGTTGACTTCGCTACCGGGGGCATGAGAAATCAAACCCTGGTTTCCGATGGTGTCACAATGGTTGTGATTCGCATCGAGCTCTTTTTCAATTATCTCAGACTTTTGAGTTGCTTGCACAGGATTGCCATTGGGGATGTTACGCTTGTTATTCTCTATTCCGTTTGTTGTCCCGTTAACAATTGACGGAGACCCTGCTCCATCCTGGAAGAGAAAAACAAAATTAACATCATGAACAATTACTCGCCAGTGAAAACCATTTAACATTGTAAAAACACGATGAATGCTAGTGAAAATTAAAGGATATTACAATTATGCATAAATCTGACAACCAATAAACAACGGATCAATGACAAAGAACAAATATGGCCATATTTCAAGTTTCTGTTCAACATTTTATCTGCATGCAACTAATTTTCTAGCATCCTTCCCGACAAAATAACTCCAAGAAAAATCACAAACGATAATTTGGAATAGTCTTATTGCAATAATTGTAGGGGGATCGGGATGGTGCGGTGGCTAACGTACGGGCTTCCCACCGAGAGGGCCCGGGTTCGAATCCCAGCGGCGACAGATATTTTTCAGTGGTATCCTGATCCCTACTTGAGGTGCTTTGTGGAGGGCACTTTGAGTGAGTACGCCGTCCGTCGGATGGGACGTTAAGCTGCGGACCCCTTGGTGCCTTTCGTTAATAGCAAGCTAATGCCGACGCCGGGTTTCTCTCCACCCTTCATCCTTTCCCATCAATCCCTAATGGTGCAAATGACCTGAGCTGTCGGTCGCCTCCCCAACAATACTACTACTACTATACTACTACTGTAATAATTGTCATTCTTTGATGTTGTAAACTCTTGGGAATTGAAAAGTCTAGAAATTAAAAATTCAGTCGCAAATCTACACTAACTTTTTAAATTAGTGTAGGTAGTACTGTTGCCCTTTCTCAACATACTCGTAACTATTGCATCAAAAGCCTTTTGTTAATAATAATATTACCATCACACTATACATACACATGTATAGTTTCATACAAGGTGTGGGGAAACATCGTTAGTCTCCGACCTGGTATTCACATAAGCCCACAATGGAGTCATTCTGCATGACAAAGTGAACAGAAGCTTGACTTGTACAAGAGGCATTTTAGTATACACATTTATCAGGGATCGTGGTAGTTCAGGGGTAGAGACTTGGAGAGAGGTAGAGTTGGGCTACTGACCGGAGGGTGTGGGTTCAATTCCCGGTCAAGCCTCTCTGGGCACCCTCGGCTACAACCAAGCTGTGTCATTTTTCGGGTAACAGATCTTCCTGGGAAACCATAGCTGGCACAGAGGAAGGAACTGGCCCCTCTACCCTGATGTGTGAATTTTCACACGCCGTATAGGGCGTGAACTGTACTGGGTGAACTCTATCATCACCTAACAAACGACCTTCGGGTTGATTACTGTGTTTATGGAATTATTAATGTTTATCAGAATTACAAAGGAGAATATACCTTGTATTTGAAATAGTTTCCAGGTGTATTAATAGCTATTTTCTGCAAGCTACATAATTTCAAATAGTGGTCCACAATGGTCAAAGAGAGCGAGAGTGATGGCTGACAAACATCCAATGTGCTCCCCTTCCTCGCTACCACTAAAAAGAGGAACCATTATTACAGAAGTAGTACTATGTAACAATATTGTCAGCCATGACGATAACATGGCGATGATGCTTCCTAACCATCATAGAAAATATTGTGTTGGTAAAGCCTTAGTAACAAAGTTCTCTCTTATAGATTTTCATTTATTTCTCAAACACAAATCTCTAAAGGTCCCCCACGTAACCTACGCTCAAATTTACTTGTAATTGATTTTTCTATAATTCATTCATAGTGGCATTTATTTCATGAAATCCTTAGGAGGAGGGAGTACAGAGTAGTAGGCATATTATAAGACTTTCACTAGTGAAATAAGAGTTTACAAAAACCAGGACTTAATGGCAGGCACCTTAGGTAAGGATGCAAGGAAAAGACTAGCATAAACAAATATGGAGGGTGATTTTACATGGCTCAGAAACTTTAATGATGAGGTAAGAGGATTGTAAATAGATTTGAGGCCAAGGAGATGTGGGTAATGAGAAGAATGGGAAAAATAAAATTCACAGAAAGGAAAGCTAACAAAGTTTCAGGCATGGTAATGGAAGAGAGAGTTGCTGGAAAAAATTGGAAAAAACAAAAAAGACAGAACAAGTGACTGCCAGAGATTATATTGAGAGACAATGGGATGCTGAAGATGGTTATATGTGTAAAGGGGAGAATTATGGGGTTGCATGGTAGAGGGATGAAAACAGTAGGCATTTTGGATTGTAATAAGGGAAGCAGAAAATATGCAGAACTAAACAAGTAATAGTATAGGGTTAAAGGATAGCGTGTGTCATGTTAGAAACGGGCTTAGGAGTACAGCAATATAAGGCGCTAGGGTGCATTAAAAACCTACCCTAAAGCAGTAGACCAATTCTATGGCATCGTGGTGGTAGTTTGCAATGAGGGACAGGATGATAAAGGAAGGGGAGGATTAAGGAGAGAGTTGACAAAAAGATTTGTTACCTTTCCTGCTTTTCTGATGGTTCTAGAATTTATGTACCAATCCCACATCCAAACAAGGCTTACCCTTTGGCAGAGTGGAGGATGGGTCCATTTAGGTCTTCATTATGCACATATTTTAACACTATTCAACTGTCCAGCATCGCAGATATACCACAGAAACATTTAAGTCACAATAGGCTGACCTTTCCAATACTGTAGTCAGATTTGACTGCCTTAGCATGGAATCGCAAAAACACCAACTCAATGAGCCTGAAGGTTGGTTAGATACAGGTTAGACCTGTATGAGAGACTGGAGGTCACCTAATGTTAAACCCCTGAAGCGTGTGAGTTCAAGCATTAACAGAGTAATGAGATGGATCAATTCCTCATTCCTCTTGCTGCCGGTGGTTTCCCAGGAAGATCTAGTACCTGAAAAATCGCACGGCTTGTGTGAAGCTGATGGTGCCCATGGGCATCAACCAGAATTGAACCCAAGTCTCTCCAGTCAGCAGTTTAATGCTCTACCCACTGGATTACCACCCCTTGAGATAAAAAGAGACGTTTCAGGCGTGATATGGTGTAATATCATGATTAATTAAAATTGACAAAAATATTTGTGGAAAATTGCCAATTTTAATTAACCCCTTGAGATGTCACCAAAGTCATCAAAAATATTATTTCTTAACTCTGACCAATCTTACCAGAATTCCTCAAAGTTTTGTTATGGTTGGCATGTAATGCTCTCCTGCCAACTTATGCTTCAATAGTTATTCTAATAAATCATAAAAAAAAAACTTGAGCAAATCAAAGACGTTACTTGGGGTTCAAATATACTTTTACTTAAGATTTCACTTAGCCTCAAATGAAATTCTATTCAAGTTTATTATTACATGTAAAAAATTAACTATTGTCTACCAACATAATAGTAACACAACATAAAAATTACTTACTATCATATATTTCTAAAAAAGGTTTAGTTAAAACCCAGTTTAAACAATTTCATCTTCAGCTATAAACAGAAGCCTTTGCTGGTCAATTAAAATGCCATAGGGCATTAGTGGGAGGGAGGGCATGATTGCTGGTTGGATTGCAGTGTACAAGGCAGAGATTAATGCTGTGACCGTTGGTTTGAAGGTCACTTGGAACCCATGGAATGGGAATGGTGGGCAAGGAGAAGGCGGGAGTTTGCTGCCTATGGTCCAAGGTTAAGAATCTGACGAATTCAAACCTTGAGAAAAGAGGGGAGAGAGGGAAGTATGGGTGGAAGGGGATGTTGAACTGAGGCAAGTGGGATGGATGGATTCAAGTGTCATTGATAACACGTTGTCCTTGTCTTTGATCAGTCACAACACTTCCAGTATTTAATACACCTTTAGTTTTTGCTACAAACATTTTTTATGGGGCACTTTTATATACTTTAATCTCACATTCATATTTCCATGAACTGAAGGCCAAGACTGAGAATTTAACAATCCTCAACCCCCTTCCCATGATGATAATGTCAAATAATATACTTCTGCCAGTAATACATAACAAGTAACTTGGACTGTGAATAACATATGCATATCTTAAGTATCCCCGCACATGATTCTCAGACATTTAGCAGCTTGGGATTTTTGGGTTTCCAAGTTAAGAATGTTTTTCTGTTAAGAAGGCACAAACGCATTGCCGGAACTACTTGTCTACAATGGTGACCACCACTGACCTCAATTGTGTCTATGAACTCATCCTCCTCGTCCTCAGTCTCTCGATCTGAAGATGACATAGGAGGCTGCGGAGATGGAGAGTACAAGGAACTCGCTGGGCTGGTCTCGAGGCTGGAGCTGAACCTAGCCGCCAGGGCCGCGGCACTGGGTGCAGATGAGGCAAGATGGGTGGGGGACGAAGGCCTCAGGGGGCTCGACTCACCACTGCCCCCAACCACCCTCTCCACAATACTCCCCACAAGAAGATTCAAGTCTTCGGCGGGAACCTTCTCGTAGAATGAATCTAAACTCTCCAGGAACTGGGCCACATTTTCTGTGTATGACATCGTCTCAACTATCTGCTCGGGAGATGAAAAAAAAACCACACAGTTAAGGTCAGCATCACGGGGATCATATCTCATGTGGGGGGAGGGGAAAAGGATGAAGAAGGGGAGGATAGCCACTGGCATAAAAAGTCACCCCAACTTTCAGAAAACTTTGTAAACCATATGTATTGAAATGTTATCTGGACAAGATTTGTTGATTAAATCATACTTTTGGGTTTCGAAAATGTTTTATGAATGGTAATATTCAAATAAGAATTAACAAAGCTAGAGCAGATGGAACTTTATCTATCTGCAAAGTGTTTTAGACACAAATGGTCCAAGTAGTATAGACGTTGGAACAAGAATTGTGTCAGACAAAGAACCAATCACAAGGAGTAGGGAATATATGACAGGGTACTTCGAGTAATGATATTAAGAAGCAGCCCATAAAAATATTGATAAGGAACATGGTTTTGTATAGTGCTGAAACATTGTCATTGAAGCATGATGATAGGTAGAGATTGGAGGCTTTTGAAACCTGGGTGTGGAGAAAGAACGGAAAGGTGAGACGATTTTAAAGAAAAACAAATGAGTAAGTGTTATTCATGGTGGGGGAGGATAGGGAATTCTCAGGAGAAATCCAAAGGAGACAGGATGCAGAGCGTTTTATTTCTGATACAGAACATTGAACGCAATGACATAGAGGAGAGAATGCAGGGCAAGCAAAGGTTTAGAAAAAGATAACCATCTTCAATGGAATAACGAGAGAAAGGAAGTATTCAGGATTGAACAGGGGTTAATGGGTAGTGTTTTGTTAAGAGGGGCAAAGAAATGTATTGTTTTATCATTGTATAGGCTGTGTCCACCTAACCATAAGTTAAACAGTAAAATACTTTGATAACAATACATTGCAATGTCTGTCATCAACGTACATATAAAAAATAATTGTTAATGAATAAATTGAGTTCAGAAATATATCCAAAAAATGAAGCATTAATATATTTGCCCCTCAGTAATCTTTCATGGAAATCTACACCAATCTTCAAGTGAAGAACAATCATCACCAAAATAATCAACGGAAAGGGTTGGTTCTGACTGGTGAGGATAGTGACCACCACAAATTTAGTCGATATGCAAGTGAAATCCACAGATTAGCAGAGTAATATGGGAGGGTGGGGGGGAACTTCCTTTCCTCAATCCATCTGCGGTTTCCCATGAACTTCTGATATTCCATAAATCTTACTACTTTATTTTCCTTTTCACTTATTATGTCAGAAAAGATTCATTTTTAAAACAACGGAAGAAAATTAAGTATTCATCAATTATACAATTCCAAATAGTAATGAAAGCTTTTTTCCAATATCTGAAAATATCTATGATCATATTCCTAATGTATGCTACTTTTATTCATAAAAATGTTGACCATGGGATAAGAGCATATTATACAATCCAAACACCAAATTCTGCGTGAATATCATCAACTCATCTAGTCAGAAATTAAATAATTTTACAGACAGAGCATTCTATTCCCATGTCATCAGGCTTGATAGATTGAGCTCCGATCAAAACGTCAAAGCTAAACATAAATAAACCACTACATTTATGGTAGAAGCTATTAGCTTATTAGCTCACAATTTTCATATAAGATGACAGGAATGGAATCAATATTTTTTTTAAATCCATTGTTTGAGCTTCTGCAAAAGAATGTAATCATTACAGCAAAAAGCTTCTCTTTCCACAACACAACAAGTTGATCAATAACAGAATGGAAAATCCTAACTCATGCATTAATTAACATTGACAATTAATGAAAGCTTTGATTAACAAACATCGAAACTGGATAAACCTCCAATTTCACAAAATTCCATGAATTAATGCAAATTTAGCCTGGCAGAGTAGCCAAAAAATCCAAATACATCTCTCCATGGAGACCTCCATCAATGTGAAAGTTACCCACCTATTGGAGTCGCAATAATTAACTGCTTTTACTATTTGAACAGAATTTTATTTGGCATAGGTAGCTGGATATTACTAATTGTCACTTAAATTCACATGGCGGTATATAATGGATTAGGTTTCAACATGGCTGGTGTAGATTATGGTAATGATAAAATTATACAGGGAGGAATGATCACAAATTCAAAGTAAAATGCCGGGCACAAGGAATAAATAAAAAAAATTTATTTCTTAATAAAATAATTGTTGATTGGGACAGTTTACCTGCAAAACTATTTGAACCCATTCCTAAGAGAGTAAATAATTTTAAGGAAAGATGTAAACAACTTCAATAATATTTTGATTGATGTGTTGTGTAAAATTGTATGTAACACCTTAGTTCTGATTTTTTGTTGATTTGGGAAACTGATGTTAGTGAGATGGGGATTTTCTTTTTGGTCATGGGTGGCGACCCATGACCTATTAGTACAAGAAGATTCTATAGCCTATATTTCTAAGAAAAGGACTACCTAAAACGATTAAATGTCCTTGGAGGTCAATCCCATACGTATTAAACAGAAGAGTAACATACTATTAGGATATTGATGACGCCCAATACATTGAACTCAATGCAAGAGTCACTGATACTAAGAATGAATTCTGTAAACACCCAGCAGCATAGGAGTATATATTTACGAAACTGTGAATTACGCTCAAGGATTAATTTCTTAACCAAATAATTATAGAGTTTAGTGACACAAAACCACATTGATCTAAAAGCACTAAAAATGCATGCATTACACAGTAGTACAGATATGGCCTGCCTTTTTTAACTCCTCGACGTAATTATCCATTGCCTCCTCCCGAGGCATATTTCCAAGTCGATTCCATGCATCCCATTTGGCTTTTTTTATCATCTCCCAAAACGCAGGGCGAGCACCTTTACATGGACCTTCTGTAGCTTGCTTGTAGTACGCATAGAAGCGTAGCATAAGGTCTGGTGAAGGCTGGTAGCTTCCTAAACATCACAAAAATCACATTTTTAAGGCAAAGAAAAATCTGCAAACATACACTCACTCAATTACAAGAGAATATGTACAAAGTTTTGGTGTGTGATAATTAAAGTATTAGTGATACAGGTAGGTACACTTTCAATTTCCAAACGCGAACGCGATCCTAGAAAATATTCATGCCAAATACCACGAACTATCATGCTTTTCATAATGCTATCAAAAAGTAACTAAATAAAATCGATAAAATCTTAAATAATTATTTCAGACCCTGCACTTAGACAAATTCGTGGTAATATTATTTATCATGAAAGACACACCCAAACAAACTCTAAAACTCACAAACAGTCCCTCTCAAATTTAATGTTCGATAGGTGGAACAACCAACTTCAAACTCATTGTCGAATAGTTTAGGGATTTATTAAAGAACTAGCTTATGCAGTTTCAAGAATAATGTGATACACGTACGGAGACCTTGGAAAAGCAACATCACTACATATGGACCAAGGTACTAAAATCACATAAAAATATATTGTAACGGGTTTTTTAAAAGGCTTTCGAGTATTCCCCAAGGTCGAACAAACAAAAAATAAAAACTCACCATGCAATTAATTCCCAAACTGTAACGCTAAACGGACAAACATTTTTTTACCCGACTTCTTACGGGGAAACTATGCCATAAAATTTGACGTATGTACATGATCGTTTATTTAACTCATTGCATTCCGTATACGACGTCTGTCTTTGCACGAAAAATTGAAATAGATTGAGGAAATAAACGGAGCAAATGGTGTAGTGCAACACTTTCGAAAAACTTATGACCATGGAACATTTGAAACAAAATTTCATGATCAACTTGAATACAGGGAAAATATTTAAGAGTGATAAGTTCACTTTCTGTTGCTTTGACACAAGCTGCAATAGCTTGAGAAAATCTCTCATAAAAATCCATCTGTAGTAAGATTTAAATGTACCAGTGTGTATTGCTATTCTTTAAAAACACATTTTATATATGTTCTTCGAGCACGTCAACTAATACAGCACCCATACAGTTAGTGCATCTTTGCATAGGGCAGAGCATAGCGACGTCAGTGCCGAAAGAGTGCAAAGTACCAAAGACACTTTTACAATCAGGAAGTCATAACCCTCTCCAAAATATACAGAACAATACGAAAAATTCCGATTAAGTGAGATTTCAATGGAATGTACATCTCCCAGTGTATATACAACTTAAAAACAAATCACCATCTCAATCGAAGCACTTGAATGGACACATTCATGATGAAGCACACAAATAAGCAGGCCTAATCAACACGGTGTAGTAGATGTGACATCCAATACGTAAAATCCATGAATCCGCATTCGACGACGTTATATCATAACATTTTGCAGGGCTAAGCACAGCAGGGAAAGTAATAGGCAAAAAAATGGGTCACTGGGTGGTCCTGACCATAACACACGATTCACACAGTTCCACTCGAAACAATTAGCATATCACACTCTGTGATGATGGGATTCTTCTCTCATCAACACGAATATTCTAAATACGATGTTATGAACACAGCCCTTCACATCCTTGTTAATTGCTAAGGACACATTCACATGATTGGTTTCACTTTCATTTTCACCGACAACACGGCCCCTGTTGCAACAGCAAAACGAAAACTGCTTTATTTTACAGAAAAAATGCACCAAACTCACCATTCTTAGGTAGGCTTCTAATAACATTAACAGCCGCACGAAACTTTTCCTCCGTCGTCATCCTTCTCGGACTACCCCAACGGTCGTGCGCCGTGGGCTCTTATGAGCTTCGCTTATGAGAGAGAACAAACGAGAACTGAAGCGCGTGCTGCGGCCGGAGTGTTCAACTTGCAAGTCAGCCTTGCTTCTTCCACTCTCGAGTCTTTCTCAACGCTGGAACTCCTTTCACCGTAACACTCTACCTAATTTCACTAAGCGCTATAGAACTGAGTGATTTCCCTTTCATTTAGACCGTGCTCCATCGTCAGCTTGATGAATCACTGGTAATAATTGACAAAATAGTACTGGCTTTCAGCAGCAACAATTTTGGATGTGAGTGCCGGAGCAATGTAAATATTTGACTTGATAAAGCTATTATGTTGTCTATGCATTCAAACCTTGTCCTTTATGTTTCCGTGAACTTTATGATAGAGGTAAAATGTTAATTTCAGTATTGTAAGTGCAAGTGTGGTCATTCATGTGTGATGTTATTTATCAGCCGAGAAATGAGGTAAGAGGCCGTGGCGGAATGCATTTTAAAGGACCCCTTTATGCAACCGGCTACATCTTCATAATTTTATAGCATTGGTTAGCACGTTTTTACTAAATAATAGTATAATTTAGCATACAATGATAGTGATTTGATTACCAGGGTAACGGTACATTAAGTAGTGGCCGATTCATACAGAGGACATGCCCCCTCCTCCAGATGCCTTCCGTAGTTGTTTTATTCGGTTCCAATTAACCCTGTCAAATGAAAGAATACCTAAATTTTATTTCATTTTATATTCACAAAACCGTTACATTTGAATTGTTGCTAATGCTATTCTTCTTCCCCTTCGATTGTTTTAATGGTATTCTCCCCCCCTCCCCTCTGTACACATCAATTACAAATAATTTTCTTAACAAATTTAACTATAGATTTCACGACTTGTTAATTTTGTAGCTCAAAGTTCCTTGGTTTTTAAGAAAGTAGTATTTTTCCGTATAACAGTTCCATTGAATGGTATCCTGACCTAGTTACGTGGCTAATGTTTAATTGATCGTGTCATAAATGTGATAATTCTCTACTCTTAAAATGATTTGCCCGAGCATTGGGTGTTTAAAAATTACATTATTTTAAATGGTCCGGTAGAATGATATTATTTCATATCCCACTTTGCTACAACCTCGTGTGCTAGAACAAGGCAATTCGAATCTTACTGAAATGATCAATGCTCGTTGTCGTGAAAGGTTGTTATGCATCAAATGTCTTTTGGGGTTTCATATTTTTCAAAAATAAAGCTATAAAAAAGGAGTTTGTATGTTTCCTTTATCGTTCTACCAAAATTATACGAATTTACTCGTATTTACTTTCAAAGCCGCCAGCTACTATCAAAGTTTGGACGTTTTCCGAATATTTTGCTATATCTTGTAATTGGAATTATGATGTGTGATGGGTGTCAAAGTAGGTAATCATCTATTTATGGGATTTTCTGTGGAAAATTATGGTAGTTTGGAGTTCATTAAAGAAGTAGGGTCTGAATTGAAATCAGAAACCACCGGTTTTGCAAGACAAGTCTACATTTTCCATATATATATATATATATATATATATATATATATATATATATATATATATAATATTTATATAATCCTATGGAGGCAGAAAAAATGGATGAAAGGCATATTGATCGGTAGTGGAATGTTGAGGGGGTACAGCGTTGGCCCATTGACTGGAGGGTCCCGGGCAAGCCTCTCTGGGCACCTTCAGCTCCACCCTAAGTGCTTTTTTGGGTACCAGATCTTCCTGGGAAACACAGGGAAAGGAATTGGTCCCCCTACCCTGGTGTGTGAATATCACACGCCGTCAGGCTTAGTACGGGGTGAACTCTTGAACTCTTACCATCACCTACCAAACCGACCTTCGGGTTGAATACTGTGTTTATGGTTTTTTACTCGTATATACTTTCCTTATATCTATTTCTATGTGTGAAGTAATATTTGTTCGTCGTATGGCGGGATTTCGTGTTTGAATGTATATATATTTTTATATATATATATGCATTCAAACACGACCCTTTATATTCGAATCGGGCTGGAATATATATATATATTTATATATATTCCGTCGAAATTATTACTTAATAACGTGTGAGTGTTCTTTTTTTTGTTCTCATATTGTTTGTTGCTGTCTAAGTTATATATATATATACAAACACACATATATATGTATATAGCGACTGTTAAATATTCCTTGCGTTCATTCAGCGTGAAAACTAAAGCTTTTGCTCCTGGGCCAAGTGAAACGCCACCGAAGACAAAAAGGCAAGAGAAACGATCGTGTCAAGGTCACCCATTAGGCCTTCAAAATTTTTCCGTCCGGTGCTGGGCACAATGCAGGAGGCAATAGATGCGCAACCCGATTGTTGTGGCACATCCTGGGCACGCAACGAGCATATATTCCTGGCTGACGCAACAATCACCACGGATGAGAGGAGGAGGGGGAAGATTGAAAGAGATAGGCAGGCAGGCGGGCGGCGCGGCGTTCCTCCTTCCCACGGGCAGTAGGCCGTGTGAGAGCTTTAGGCGGGGGTGGGCAATAATTTTAATTTTTCCGCCGGCTAATATCAGGAGAGCCGTCCTTATCTATGGATTCGCTCTGGCAGATAAATTAAATTACTGGCATTCGCTCGGGGCGTAATAAACGGTGGAACGTTCCCTTAATTTGATTCAAAATGGCAGTGAAAGCACAAGATTCGGTTTCGTACGGCCCGCAGTTGAATCTATTAAGAGCACGTCGGATTTTGCTGTTCACGTCGTTTACGAAAAAATGTGATGTGATCGTTGAAAGAAGTGTACTTAAACATACGTAAATCGGCATAGTTTAAGGAACTAGTCATTATGAATGCTGGATAAGTCACTTTTTACATCATGTCTGTCGGTTTCGAAATTTCAAAATAATATATTTCCCGGCACAAAATGCTTTTAAGTCTTGCAACTCACCTACTGAGATTAATCGTCATTTTAAGGCTGCTTATGGGTACGATGCTGCTGATGGGTCTATTGTAGATCAATGGGTAGTAAAATTTCGTGGTTGCGAATCTGGAAAACCCATAATTGTTGTAGAAACACGCAGCGGACGTCCGATCACTTCCACAAACGATAAACATTGCAAATTTGCCGAAGACTTGATTCAAAATGACCGTCGAATCCCTCAAAAAGCGTATCGCAAACCATATTGGAATATCCAAGGAACGTGTCGGCTTCATTATTGAACGATTGGGATACCACACAATCTGTGCACGATGGGTACCACGTGATCTCACCGACGAGAATAAACAGAACCCTCCTTATTCCTCCGACCTTGCGATTTTTATTTTTTTCCTTAAATCAAGAGACACCTCAAGGGCAATCATTACACCTCGGACGATGAAGTGAAAGCAGAAATTCGCACGCTGATCAACTCACGTTGACATAGATAGCACTAGAACACGTCTCCAATACTATACTTCCGCTTTTCAAGATACACTGGATGAATGTAACGACCTCAAACCTGCGCATGCGTGTTGAGGGGGGATGTTACTTCCACATGCCACCAGGGGTGCTTCTGAAGGTAATTTTGTTTGTGGTCTAATAGCATGTGAGCATTAGTTTCCAGTCCACCCTCGTAAAATGGTGCTCACATTATTTTAATCTGTTTACAGTAGTGAAGTTGAAGTGCTATTGATAATAGTACACTTTTCGAACGAGGAGGAGTACTTGTATCGAAACAGCTGGCTCAATTTGGATAAATTACAAGCACTTGTGAACGGACTAAAAGTGTTTGGGAAGTAAAGCACCAGGTTTTGTCGCTGATCGTGACTCAGTTGGCACATTGGCAAAGATTGGTGCTAAATGTTTTAGCACATCAAGCCGGAAACTGAACCTTGTTCTGTCTGCTATATGCGGATGTGCAGTGATCAATTCTTGCTCAGACTGGTTGGGTATTTTTGTTTGTAGCTCCTTCGACGTCGAAGGTCACAGAGCACCACTTATTTACCGGCCTATTCGCAGCAGTCAATCAAAACAAAATTGGTACAACGTAAAGTAAAAATCAGAAATGTCTATAGACACATTATGCATACATTTTGTTGATAGGTGTGAATATAACTCGCCAAGTACAAAGCCCTGTACGTCGTGCGGAATTCACGCAATAACAAGATAGTAATGAAAGGTCAGTTTCTTATTACCTGTGCTGCCTACGGTTTCTCATGAAGGACTGGTTGCCGAAAAACATGATAAAGATTAGGTGCCCGAGAGTCGTACCCGAAATTCAAACCCAGGCCCTTCGTTCATAAGTTCAGCGATCTTGCACAAACTGAACTAGCACGTCCCTTTACATTGAATAACATGTTTCGAATTCCCGTTTCTTCGAGAAATATTATTTGGTTGCTGACATTTTCGAGGTTCATTTTAGGTCCCAGATTTTTCTCAGTTTTCTCCCTTCGCATTACGCCATCAACAGGATAACTAAGAAAGACAGATGAGGGCAAAGATTTGAAGTACGTAATTGCGCAGCGCCACTAGGAAGGAATGTTGCCAATCTTTGTCATTTTTCAATAAATTTTTTCCCCTTCCCCGTCCGCCCCCCCCCCCCCCGCCAATACGTCGATGAATTGGAAAAAAACAAAACACACTCGCGAAGAAAGTAAGAGAGGGAGAGAGAGAGAGAAAACATCGCCGGGCGAATTTGTTACGACGCGGCTGATCCTCCTCACCCACTGCGGCTGTTGTCTGGGGCAGGGTCAGTTTTCACTTTCGTCTGTCGTGTAGAGGGAGTCGTTTGGGGTTCCCGAGTGTGGTGTGCGTGTGTGTACACACAAAAACACTCGCTGTGGGAACTGGGGAAGGAGGCGGTCGACCTTGTACCGAGCCACAAACAAACTGGGAGCCGAAACCGGTATTTGGGCCCCTCGGACGCCTTTTTTGACTTCGCTTTCCATTTCACTGAAAGTCCACGACCGGCCGGCTGGTTTCACGGCGGCTCCTCAGGCAGGATGAAACCGGCGTCGTGGGGGAAAATATATTTAGTCTCGGGTGAGACTACGATACATATTTTTTTAACCGTGGAAACGTTCCGTTCTTCATACTAGACCGATTTGGGGGGATTATGATAGTTAGCCAAGGAGTAAAGCAAACTATTTGAGTCATTTAATTGATGGTGGTTATTTGGTTTTGTGTTGGAAATTATATTTTTTGGGGTAATCTACTAGTTAAGGTAGGTTTTGGATGAACTCAGGCTAGATATCGGTACAACGATAATTCCCTCGTCTCTACTAACGAAAAACTAGCCAGCATCCAATTAAACAATAAGCTCCTCATCATTTCCGCATGCTATCGTCCGACATCTTATATTCCCAAAACCTGCCACTTCCTCGCTTGCCTAACATTCCTTCCCTCTATATCACAGTCTTCAACAATCTGTTGACAATCAACGTGCTCTGCATCTATCTTTCCTCCTTTGGATTTCCACCGACAATCCTTTTCAACAACAATATCCAATCAACAATATCCTCAACAATCCCTTTCATCATTACTTGCAATTCTTCCTTTGGTTTTCTTTTCCTTGCTGTTCACTACCATCCTTTTCCATCTTTCTAGACATCCGCATCATCTCAAAAGCTTCCAACCATCCACTTGTTTCAAAGACCATGTTTCCGCGCCATACAAAACCACGATCCACGTCGAAGTTTTAACGAGCCTTTTCGTAACATCCTTACTCAAAATGCCGATCAACGACTCCCTCCTCCTCTTGAAAAGCTACTTTGCCAATGAAATTCTTCTCCTTATGGCCCGCAAGTGCTTTGGACCAGTTTGGTCCGAAGCACTTGCGAGATAGGTAAGTTGTGCCACTTCCTCTAGTTTACTTACGTGGGTGGTCTGAAAAGTTTCCGACCTAGCAAAGATTCAGGACTTTTTTTCTGAAATTTGAACCCCTTGTATATTTTAATAGGCGACTTATCCTTTCTCTTTTATCGAAAACCCCATCGCCTTTATTTTATTCACATTAATCCTAATCTCGTACCTATGGCATTGAATTTTCAATGCTCTCACCAATGCTCGCAACCCTTTCGGCTGATTGACAATGGCGCGAAAATTCGCGAAACATCGAAAGGACGGAAATAACACGAGACAACCAAATAGTTTGCGAAACGAGGATTCACGGAATGAAAAAGATGATGCGGCCATATTGTTCATACGTGCAGACATATTTTAACGGTAACGGGCATTCAACAACAATGGCCAGCTTGAAAAATCTTCCATTTGACCCAACTGTTTCAATTAACCCCTGGCGAAATGTGGGACAGAAAGTCAATTAAAAAAATGAATGCGGAAAAAAACCTTACTTCATTCATTCACGCCTGCTTGTGGAAATGTGACGAGGAGAATTCGCGTATCTTTTAAAGGTGCTGATGCAATTAGAAAAAAAATCGATGCCCGTAAATCATCGATATGGGCGACACTCAAAATTTTCCGCACGGTCATTGTGAAATCAACCTTTCCGAAACCACTGCCCTCTATGTCTGGTGGGTTAATGATGACCACAACTTTCGGAGTAAGAGCAATGGCCGAAACGAGAGCGACATAAATTACCGAACTAATGCAAATGGCACTCCGGGGAGCTTGGGATATCTCCACTATAAATGGGACGTCGAATATTTTGTCCAGTCCTAACGGAGTTGAGTAGGAAGACAAAAGAGGGGGAGGGTGCGTGGACGTGTTCTTCGGGTTTTGGGACCGCTCCGAAAATAAGAAGAAATAAAACCTGATTTCACCAAGGGGCTCGCCGTCCTTCTTTAAGCAATTTCCAAAATGGGTGGAGAGTTTAAAACCGAAGTGTGTCATGGAAAGGGAGCGGTGGCAGGAAGTGCGGCATCGTACGTAAAGCCCCGAAATTCTACACCATTGACTCCCGACGGAATGAGTTGATCTCGTAATCAAGAACTTGATAGGAACTAGAGCCATCTGTACGGTGGGATGGTAATTATTCAACGATGAAATTGCAAGTGAAGTACTAGAGCCATCTGTGAGGTGATGATTCAACGATGAAATTGCAAGTGAAGTAACAAGCCTCTGATCTCTTTTTCTTTCTTTGTTTTAAGGCAGTTCTACCCTCATGTTGGAATATGTACCCTAGGTGTACTGAAAATTTTCACCCAAATCGTCTCAATAGTCATGAAAACCATTTAATAGACCTGCCCTCGTTGGAAGTTTTCATGAATGCACCATTCAACCTGGATTTTCTCACAATTCCTCACCACACATTCTTTCTCAGAATTGATTTACTAATTGTGAACTTTTAATGATGATTTCGATATCTCGTTACGGTGATTACGATATCTCGTACATCGAGTGATTTTGTTATTAGAATGTAGGAATGATCATCATCATTAGTATTTCAATCCTAATATTGGTTTACTGCAGCACAACACTGTTCTCTCTTCATACTGACTTTTAATGATCAAACCACTTTACTTTTCCACATAAACTTTTTAATTTTTACAACCCAGATTTCGTTATAGCAAAACATCATCTTATGTGGAAAAGTAAAGTGGTTTGATTATTAAAAGTCAGTATGAAGATTTTCCATCAAGTTACGCCAGAAACTGTTTTATTCCTCAGTGCTGTTAATTCCGTGTCACCCCCTGATATCTTCTCTGTTTTACGACTTAAATATCTCTACGACGTACTCGTCCCTCAGTCTACTTTTACGTAATATTCCGTTCAATTTTTCCTTCCTATTATATTTCTAACTAACCCACACTGTGTCCAATCCATCTATTTTTTCTTTATTAAATGAAGAACACGGCGTAATTTTCCACTGTTCTTTACTTTGGTTCTACTAGTTCCATCACTTGGATGTCATCATAAGCCAAAAGCGTTCTACTAAGTGTTGAGACTAGTAGTACCAACATAGAAAACAGTGGAAAAATACATTGTGTTCGCCATTCAATGAACGTGAACTTCCACAAAATTGACCCAGAAAACATCGAATACATAGTTCTTCTTCACCATAGAGTGTTACCCATATGGTCCTATACTCTTCCGCTCTTCTATATATATATATACACGGTGCGTTCATAAAATAATACAATTGAAATTTCCGCGTAGCTCCTATTGGTCGGAGTGGGATCGAACCACTTGGAGCAGGTAGGGAGGGGAGACGCAGAGCCAGGAGAAGGAGACAAGCCAAATTAGCCAAATACACATTGCCACGAAACGCACGAAAATTCTTCTTGCAATTCAAGGGTGTGTGCCACGGGAAACAGGTTCGGGCATTTATTGCGGATTGAAATAATATTTGCATCAGAATATCTTCGTTTTTTTCCTCACCATAGAGAAGAAGAAGTTACTCATTGCACTACTTCTAAGCCTCGCCGTGCTGTATTCAAAGTGGAATATCTCCGCTTGCGTACATAGTTGAATTAGATTCGGATTAAAAGAAACAAGATCTAAGGAATAGATGGGAGTAGATCTGAGGCCACGGGTAAGCAAGCGTGCGAATCGTTGGATACACCTCGGCAGATGGGACACGGGAGGCGGACAGTAGCCTTTAACGTTCCCGCATCCAGTGTACGATGCCCTCCCGGCGGGTTGGCGTGCTTTGAATGCGATACATGTAACTCCAACCATCATTCAGGTCACACCATTACGTGCTCGTGCTCTTCGTGTTTCGGCGAGCAAAACCGTGTGCTACGCTTCCAGAGCACATTCATACCGCCTGCTGTATTATACGGTTGATCCACAATCCCATTGAAGTCGACTGGATATTCACGAATCGTCAACTACGTTGTCACTAATCGAAAGCTCATTCCTTTAGTGGTATATCCTCTCTCTCTTTTTCTTGTCTTGTTTATCTAAATCTACATATGAGCTCCTTTTCTTCCATTATTTATCTCCGAAATGCCAAAAGAATACCATTGTATTGCATCGTCGCGAAGAAGTGTCCAGCCTTCAATATTTGTGTACATTGTCATCAATATTTCAATCTTAATATTGGTTTTCCGAAACCCTCCATTATTCTCTATTCAGTTTTTATTCCCTCTGACCCTTTTCTATTTTACGTCCTTAATTTTTTCCTATTTTTACCTGTGTCTTGATCTTCCATTACGGAAACTTACCCTCAGTTTTCCATTCTCTCGTTTCTAACTAATCTATTGTGTCTCAAGGTGTTTCTAATCCATCTAGTTCTTCTATGTCGTTCGAGGAATCTTGTATAAATAACCTGAATAAAGGTAATGTCATAACCATGCTGACTATGCATGACAAACATCGACCATGCTTGCCTTGAATTGGAAGGTTCATTCTCCAGTTAAGTAAGCTCTCGTGCAGAACCTTACGTGAAAAGTTCTTGGAAATACTTATTGAATTGCATTACCCAATCGGAATGACGTTTGGTAAACACGCGCAGCGATTTTCAACTGTTGAAATGGTACTGCATGATTTTTTTTTGGCTCTTTGAAAATCGTTTCATTGTTTCTTTGAAAAAAGGATACCAATGAAATAAATTATTCATCGATTGGAGCGTAATCCCGCAATTTGTATGTAAACGCGAACTTTAAATACCTCCGATTCTTCAAATATGTTTTATATCATTCTTTTCGAATTAATTACACTTTCAACACGCGAGGTATGAAAAAAAATTGCGAAAGATGCTGATTTCTCGCATAATACTGCATTGTTTATAGTCGTCTGAGTAATTATTCCCGTTAAATATCCATCGACCGCGTGAAAAAACTTCATCAAAAGTGCGGTTTGAGTTTTTGGAAGTTGGATCGCTTGGAACCCTTGTCTACACTCAAAAGTCCCTTGTCCATTTTGCCTGGTCAACGTTTCATTATACCGTGTGGAATGGATTTAGGCACGAAATATATTGGTGTTCGTTGCATCCATCAAACTTCGATGCCAACAGCTAAGTTAAGAGGCTTGTCGAATGCATAAAGAGTCAGTGCGTGTGTAATTGAAGAAAGTGCTCAAGTTCATTGGTTCTTTTGCCCTTGAAAGGACGGAATAGTCCTCGCCTATTCCTTTCGCGGGTTGCAGACCTTTTCAGTTTAAGAGCAGTGGAAGTCGCGCAAGCAAAAATTATGATGTAATAATAACACAGGTCAGTAATGATGCAATCGTCTTACCGCGACGACTTTATCCGCATTGTGGAGGGTTTGAAATCCTCGCCCTTATCGATCAAGGAGATAAATAAATACCGCCCCCCCCCCCGCCACACACCCCTTGCCTACTGTAGATAAATTCTCGTTAACTTCGAAAATCGGCACCAGTTTAGAAAAACAGGTAACATTTGCTAAATAAGTTCAAATTGACGTAACGGACTGGAATTTTCGGTATACACTATTTTTCGTGCACCTCTTTAAGATTTTATGATGATAAGTGATCTCACTTTTTTATGACAAACAGGCTTTGAGTTTTGGTTTTACCGCTGGTAGATTCTGATGAAGAAAGCCGTCTTTAATTTTTTGACCCCGTATATGAATATTCGAATTGAAGATCTCGCGGTATCCTTTCAAAATATATTTTACTCACACACACATACATACGTGGTGCCCTGCAAGCCACCGCTAGGGTGTGCGGCAGGGGTTGGCAAAAGATAGCTTTTTTTAACAAAAAAATCCCCCCCTTATCGCGGTCGGATAACGGTATTCTCGTTTTCCCATAATTTGTCTGAAAAATGACACCATAAATCTATTTGCCTACACTTAACCTCTCGAATTTTATTTACATGGCCTCTTCCACCGTAGTACGATGGGGGTAATAATACATTTTCAACGTCATTGCTAAAGAGACATACTTCCAATTTATGCAAGAGATAATGTTTTACAAATCTAGCTCTTCTACGCTGCACGCGATCCGATTCGGCAATCAATTCAACTTCATACGAATCCTATATAGTCGCAGCATATTCCAAATGAGACCCAACCAGTGAAATATGACATTTCTCTTTGAACTTTTTATCACATTTCCCCAAAACTCTTCCAATAAATCCTAATTTTTGTCAGCCTGTCCACATTTTCCCCATAGTATGCGTTTCACCCAGGAGAGGTCGTGAGTGAGGGTAACGTGTAAGTATTAAATCGACTCTACACTTTCTTATTCGGCATTCACGATGCAATAGGCGTTCGGGAGGGAACTACTCCTATTCCAAATATTCATCACTACGCACTTTCTTAAGTTTAATTCTAATTGCCAAGTTTTATGAACCTCTCAAGTGCTTTTTTTAGATTCTTGGTCATCATAGTACACGTTCTGTTCAAAAAAAAAAGATGGGACTGTTTGCATTAATACTTGATTTTTTACTTACCCTTCTAATCATACTTATCGCCTTCAAAACACAGCCCTTGACTGCCAATTCAACGCACCAAAAGTTTTTTTCAGCTTTCAAATACCATCTGGAGCTCTTCTTTTGGAATAGCCTCCCCCAAGTCTGCCGTACAATTTTGTCGGATGTCTTGAATTGTTTCAAATAGGCGTCCTTTCTAGGTGGATTTCAACTCAGGAAATAGTAAAAAGTCCGCCAGAGCAAGATCCGGAGAGCAGGGTGACTGGAGAATCACCGGTATTCTGTTTTTGGCCAAAAAATCGGTAACAATCAATGATGTGTGCGTTGTTGCGTTGTCGTGATGAAAGCACCATGACTTGTTTTTCCACATTTGCAGTCTCTGCTGCAACATGGCGTGACTCAGCCCTGTCATAGCCTCTATATAATGCTGATCATTCACTTTTTGTCTTTTGTGCACATATTTATAATAAATAATCCCTTTCCAATCGAATAAAACAATCAGCATCACCTTCATGCTCGATCGTTCGCACGTCCACTTCTCGGTTCTTCATAGGCCGAGGTCTGTCCAGACTGGAAGCAGTCGTACCAACGAAAACTCTGTGCCCGACTCATAGATTCATTTCGGAATGCCTCTTGAATAATTGGAAAAGTTTCAGTTGCACTTTTCCCCTGGTTAAAACAAATGCAATGCACTCGCGCAGCTTCTGTAACACCTTCATTCTCACCGACACAAGAATAGGTACAGGAAGGATGTGCAAGCTCAGACAAGAATCGCTCTTGTGCGGAGACGTCTAGAGAAGGCCACGAGGGAGCACCTCACTGATTGCGATCCGTCAAAGAGTTCGCGGTTAATGAGACCAGTCTCATCTTTATTTATTGAGATCTCGTATATGCGTGGCCGGAGGCACTCAAGTTATGAGTCGCTGGTCTTCATCAGAGAGCGACCGACATTAGAGGGTTCATTGGGTGGCGAGGGGTTCCCGAAGATGGTTGTTTTGGATATGACAATGGATCGCTGTTGCGCATGCTTTTAGCGACCAGACGAACTAGCACACCAAGCTGGTGCAAGCCGACTATGCCATTGGAGGAAGTGCCATTCTCAGCTGCTACGAAGTATTCGAACTGAAAGAATGGCGGGTGAGGCTGAATGACAAGCAGGTGTGCTTCGAACTGTGCCGTATTTGGAGTGCTTTGCCCTTCCTTCAACACCACCGACTTCTCGTCCTCTTAGTGATGATATGTGCGTGTGTGTGTGTATATATATATATATATATATATATATATATATATATATATATATATATATATATATATATATATATATCAGACTCAGTCTGACCTGAAGAAGGCCTCGGAGTAGGCCGAAAGCTTAAATCATCTACAGTGTGAGTGTCCTTTTACGTGTTATCTGTTTTATTCTGTGTTCTATTGTGCCGTCCAAAAATTATATATATATATATATATATATATATATATATATATATATATATATATATATATATATGGGAAATGGTGGGTGAGGAGAGGGGTTTGTTGAGAGAAATCCTATGGAGGCAGGAAAAATGGATGAAAGGCGTATTGAGCGGTAGTGGAATGTTGAAGAGGGTAATAGAGGGGAGAATGTTGGGCAAGCGACATTCCTGCCCTTTCCTCGCTTGCCCAACATTATCCCCTCTATTACCCTCTTCAACATTCCACTACCGCTCAATACGCCTTTCATCCATTTTTCCTGCCTCCATAGGATTTCTCTCAACAAACCCCTCTCCTCACCCACCATCTCCAGTACTTCCTCAATTGTTTTCCTTTCGGTCCATTTCACTTTCTCCATTCATCTCCAAAACCACATTTCAAAAGCCTCCAATCTACGTCTATCCTCCTGCTTCAGTGACCACGTTTCCGCGCCGTACATAGCTACGCTCCATATCAGAGTTTTTACGAGTCTTGTCTTAACATCCCTACTCAACGTCCCCGTCATCAACTCCCTCCTCCTTGAGAAAGCCTCCTTGCCTAGCGCAATTCTTCTCCTTACGTCCTTACCATTTTGACCGTATTGGCCCAAAACACATCCGAGATATGTAAACTGCTCTACCTGCTCGATTTTTTCCCCGCCTATTTTAATATTATATATATATATATATATATATATATATATATATATATATATATATATATATATACATATATATATATATATCTAAATATATATATATGGCAGAACATCTTCAGGTAAAAAAATCTCCTGAAGATGAAACTTAGGTAGTGCATAGATAAATGTTTATGTGAATAAACCAAGTTGTTTATTTTTCAAATTTCAAAACAAAAAGTCACAATGACGTATGGAATTTGCGAATCGCCGCTTGGAAGTCGTGTATACGTACGTAGTTGAATAGAACAAGCATTAATGGAGTATGTCATGAGATATTAGTTTGGGAGCCAATTGGTTCACGAAGAGAGCTGGCAATGTTTAGAGACTTTAAGAGAGAGGTACAACACCTCTTGATGTTTCTTGCGACACCGGGGTAATTGTTATGACGCCAAATTACATTTGTAAATTTGACCAAAGTGTGGTAAAATAAAGAAAGAGACTGACACCGTCAAAGACATTAATTCCAGTACTCGGCCATTCCTCCCACGATACGTAATCGTAACAAAATCGATACAATGCGTCCTTGTTATTTTAATTCGTAAAATGAAAGATATTTAAGCGAACTTCCTTTTAACCGTTATATATTTTTAGGGTGTATTCGTGCGTAAGGAAATATGCACGTTCTAACACCCGCCACCACACGCCCTTGTTGTGGCATGCGAATTATAATTTAGATTTCGGTGAACGTCCTTGTCATTCTGCCGGCGAAAGTAGTCGACAAAGACGCTAGCAAAAACTAGATCGTCACAGCAGATAGACTCGTGGTGTAACAAGTAACCGCCATATCTCCTCAAAAATCACTCCAATTTGTGAGACTTTGACGTTAAAACCTGGACGAAGGAGTATTACAAACGCGAGAGGAAATCGCGTGCATTTCCAATGGTTAGAGACCGCAGGACGCGCTTAAAGACGAACGCACCTCAGCCATCGGAATTCACACCTCCCGGTTGGTCGTTTACTCAAGGCACGGAGTGGTAAACATTGGCTTTGTGGCGTTCGTGTTTTTTTTTTGGGGTGCTTTTGCGTGTGACGCCCGATGACGTCGAGAACGACCGCGACACTTTGGCCGCGCGCTGACGCAACGACTGTGGGAACAGGCGTGAGCGTTTCGTCGGAATTCGCCCTCAAAAAGGTTCCGGCGGATGACTAGAGAAAGGGGGCTGGGTGAAGAGTGTGTGCGTGCTTGACTCATTACGATCTCCCGTCGGAAACCTGTGACGACGTCGTCCGCACGAAAACATTGTTTTTCCTTTTTTTCTCTCCTCCTTTCCGTTCGCATCTCGCAGGTCGGACTGTCTGTGATGGCGGCAAGGTCACGACCTTCTTCCGGGCCCTCTTGCTCGAGGACTCTCCGTTATTACCAAACGTTGCTGACTTCCAAATTCATCCCACCGGTTAGAATGGAGTGTTCTACGTTGGTTTGGTCATGTCGAGGCATTTAGATGGCGATTTGATTTACCAAACAGACAGACTCAGAGAACGCTTGAATGATTTGAGAGACGAACTAGGCCGATCGAGGAAAATAATGGTTGCACATGGTCGAAGAAACTCTCGAAGGCATATATGAAGCCTTAAAAACAAGAAACCATGTATTCTGTAGACTGAGGGAAAACAAATCCGAAAACTCACATTGTTTGGGTAAAGCTAAGGGTACCTAGAGGTTTCTCCTGCAATCGAACCCGGATCCTACAGCTAGTACCCTTCCGCACAACCTGCTGGACAACCTAGTCCCCAAGGATGCAGTAATTTGGAAGAACTCATACTAATAGGGTGCATCATCAGGATATACTAAGGATGAGTCCTTTTTATTTTGACTTCAGCCACCTCAGGGTAACCTGCTGCTGCCACTTCACTATCCAAAACGATTTCGACCGGACTCCCGCGGACCGAAAAGAGAGAGGATCGTCGGCGCATATCTGAAGTGGATATGCCCCGATATGGTCCATTCTATACATATATGTGTATATGTTTTTTCATATACATATATGTGTATATGTATATATATATATATATACATATATGTGTATATTTTTATACATATATATATACACACACACACACACCAATATACACATATTCAAACACGAAATCCCGCCATATGGCGAACAAATATTCTATCTCATGGAAATATATATAAGCAAAAGGGATAGGGACACATATAAAGGGCGAACATAGGCGAGATGAGGAAGGCGGAATTGAGAAAATGACTAGCGTAACAAAAAGACCAGATCTTAAGGTTACGTAAAAGACCTGTTTGTTTCAGTGTCAATATTTCCTCGATAGCTCAAGTGGTTTGAGCATCCGCCCGGCAAGAGGGAATATCCGGTGTTTAAGTCCCGGTCAAGGAAATACTTTTACATTAGTGGTCTGTTTGATTCTGCCTTCCCCGCCTCTCCTGTGTTCGTCCTTTATATGTGTTCCTGTTCCTGGGCTTGGTACACGGGTGAGTTCTACCGACCTTCGGGTTGATTACTGTATTATATATATATATATATATATATATATATATATATATATATATATATATATATATATATATATATATATATATATATATATATATATATATATATATATATATATCCCTCCCATGGACTACAACCTTGTCGTGGTGGAAGGGCTTGTGTGTTCCGATGACCCCTAGAGCTGTGCTGGCGGGAGTAATAATAATTACTCCTGGAAGGGTCACCCATGCCAGATAGGTCGAAGGTTAGGAGCCAGACGAAAGGTAGTCCACGCAGCGTCTGTTCCTCAGTGAGGCGGCTGCAATGGCGTCTGACCCCAGTGGGGCGGCCATTAAGTGATGGTGTCACGTTAAAAACACTATTGAGGAAGGCAACGGGAAACCACCTCAATTATCATTCCCAAGAAAATATGATGGACGCAAAACAGAAATTGAGTCCTGGCAACTGCGGGACTCGGCCCAAGGGGCCGTGTGTCGTGCCCGGCAGCGGGGGAGGCAAGGCTTCCGCGGTCGTCATCCCACGAAATCCTTGCGGGGGAGAAATAACAGCAGCAGGACAGAAGATGCAGAAGAAGACGAAAGTAGTTAGAATAGGAACCTGGAACGTCAGGACAATGTTGAGGAGAGGCAAATTAGAGAATATTAAGCGAGAGATGGAAAGAGGTAACATAGATGTTTTAGGCCTCTGCGAGGTGAGATGGAAGGATAGCGGGGATTACTGGAGTGACAATTATAGAGTAATATACAGCGGCGGGGACGAGAGCCAACGAGGGGTTGCCGTAATTTTAAATAAAGGGGTAGGAAGAAGCGTAGTCAACATAGAGCAAGCGACAGATAGAATTTTACTCGTAGAGATTAAAGCAGAGCCGACGAATTTGGTCATTATTCAGGTATACATGCCACCGAGCAACCACAAGGAGGAAGAAGTCGATAGGATGTATGATGAGTTAGAGGATATCATGCAGGGTGCACATGCATGTTTCCCTGCAGGGAAACATTTGATAGTGATGGGGGATTGGAATGCGACGGTAGGCGAAGGAAGAGATGGTGGTGAGGTGGGGGACTATGGGTTAGGCACGAGGAATGAACGCGGGGAGAAAGCAATTGAATTCTGCAGGAGACAGGGGTTAGTCATCACTAACATATGGTTTAGACACCACAAAAGGCGTAGGTATACATGGAAAATGCCAGGTGACTCAGAAAGGTATCAGTTAGATTATATTATGGTTAGGCACAGGTTTAGGAACAGTGTGATAAATTCGCACAGTTTCCCAGGAGCGGATGCGGACTCTGACCACAATTTAGTTGTTATGAAATGTAATGTTCGTTTCAAGAAGATAAGGCAAGGGCGGCGGGCTAAAAAATGGAATTTAGAAGCAGTAAATGAATTAACGAGGAAGGAGTATCAGGAGGCTGTAGAGAAAATGATGGATGACGGTAAAGAACTGAGTACTATCGAAGAAAAATGGGAATGTATCAAGCAAGGGATATTGGAAGCCGCTAAAGACACTATAGGAACCGTTAACGGGAAAAGGATAAGGAAACCATGGGTAACGGATGAGATGATTGCAAAGATGGATGAGAGAAGAAGATGGAAAAATGTAAACACAGAGTTAGGCAAAATGAAGTACAAAGAGTTAAACAATAAATTGAGAAGGGCCACAAATAAAGCAAAAGAAGAATGGTGGAAAACGCAATGCGAGGATATGGAAAGTTTACAGAAGAAGGGTGAAATTGGTGCTCTATACAGCAAAGTTAAGTTATTATCGGGAAGTAAGAAGGCAAGATGTGTGCTAACAGTTAAAGATAAATGGGGTAAGATAATAGTTGAACCAGGAAAAATCCAAGAGAGATGGAAGGAATATATAGAAACACTGTATGGTAAAGAACTTAGGCCGACAAGGTTAGACATAGAAAAGGAACATGACGTAGAAGAAGATAGCTTAGGTCCAGGCATACTCGACGATGAAATAGAAAGGGCATTAAAGGAGATGAAAGCAAATAAGGCTGTGGGGGTGGACAATATTCCTGTAGAAATGTTGAAATGGTTAGGGAAAGGTGGGAAGAAGGCCATATATGGACTGATTCGTAGTATCTATGAGGAAGGAATCTGGCCGGAAGATTTTGTGAGATCGGTGTTAGTTCCTATTCCAAAAAAGGCAAAGGCTTCGTCATGTGAGGATTACAGAACAATAAGTCTGATATCCCACGCAGCTAAAGTTATTCTCAGGATCATCAACAAAAGGATAGAGAGTAAGGCAAATGATTACTTAGGGGATGATCAGTTTGGGTTCAGGAAAGGAAGAGGTACGCGTGATGCCATTGCAGTAATGAGATCACTAGTCGAGAGAAATATAGAATACAATCAGGACGTTTTTGCCTGTTTTGTAGATTTCGAAAAAGCGTTTGATAGAGTGAATTGGGAAAAATTAATGCGTGTATTGCAGAAAATAGGAATGGATTGGAGGGACAGGAGACTGATCCGCAACCTGTACATGTCTCAGACTGCTCAGGTGCGAGTGGGGAACGGAGAGTCCGGATGGGCAGTGTTAGGAAGAGGTGTAAGGCAGGGTTGCCCATTGTCACCGGTACTGTTCAACGTATATGTAGAGGAAATGATTAAAGAGGCATGGGAAGAACTGGAGGTAGGAATGAAAGTCGGAGGGGAATTCGTAAAATCGGTTAGGTTTGCTGATGACCAAGCATTAGTTGCTCAGTCAGCCAAGGGGTTGCAAGCATTGTTGAGTGAATTGGAGGTTCAGTGCGATAAATATGGGATGAGAATAAATATTAATAAAACAAAGGTTATGCGATTTTCCAGAAAGAAAAAGGCTAAGCTAAATATTAAAATAGGCGGGGAAAAAATAGAGCAGGTAGAACAGTTTACATATCTCGGAAGTGTTTTGGACCAACACGGTCAAAGTGGTAGGGACGTAAGGAGAAGAATTGCGCTAGGCAAGGAGGCTTTCTCAAGGAGAAGGGAGTTGATGACGGGGACGTTGAGTAGGGATGTTAAGACAAGACTCGTAAAAACTCTGATATGGAGCGTAGCTATGTACGGCGCGGAAACGTGGTCGCTGAAGCAGGAGGATAGACGTAGATTGGAGGCTTTTGAAATGTGGGTGTGGAGAAGAATGGAGAAGGTGAAATGGACCGAAAGGAAAACAAATGAGGAAGTACTGGAGATGGTGGGTGAGGAGAGGGGTTTGTTGAGAGAAATCCTATGGAGGCAGGAAAAATGGATGAAAGGCGTATTGAGCGGTAGTGGAATGTTGAAGAAGGTAATAGAGGGGAGAATGTTGGGCAAGCGAGGAAAGGGCAGGAACAGGATAGGGATGTTGGACGGGATGAAGGGAGGAAAGAAGTACACAGAGATGAAGAGGGACCTGATGTAGATTAGGTTGCTGGATTGGGTTTTGTTTGGAGTTACAAATTGTTTATTTGATAGTTGTGTCCATCCAAAAACCTACCTTAACCGGTAGATTACCTAATAATAATATATATATATATATATATATATATATATATATATATATATTATACATACATACACAAACCATAAACGCATTAATCAACCCTAGTAAAGTTTTAGGTGTCTTCTGAATAGATATCCCTTTTTACGATGAAGCGTTTACAATGCTGCGGTGTTGTTTCAATACATAGTTATTTCAATACGTCTTTCGTTTCAGATCATTTAATGTCCGATTGGCAATAGGTCTTTTCATCGTCTTTAGCTAACTCTGTTTGAATGGGACGCCTGAAGAAACACTCGTTTCGCGAAACCATGGACGACAGCAGGCGATGTTATAGCCGATAGCTTATATAACTTCTTCCAATAAATTTGTTTTCAACATTTGACAAGGAAGGGTTGGCGGTTATGTTCTTTACTCTACATGCCTTACTCAGTAAAACTATTGTTTAGAACATGTCAACATGATTTTGCATTACTTCAAAACGATTATTAGCAAACTTTAAATCATAACGAAGTTGTAAAATATCATTCGTGGATTGGAGTTGAACCGGCGGCCTCATGCTCGAACCAACCTATCTATACCTAATCAACCTACCTATTTACCCATCCAACACACTCAACTAAGACGACAGAGGGTTGACACATTTTGCAACATTTAAAAATGTCTCCTAAACTCTTGCCCGTTTCCGCCTAAAATGTGGTATTTTTACATCCGGATAGCTGAGGAGGATTTATCTATCGCGTGTTAGTGGAATCGGTCCATCATGGTCCTCCCTTATGCGGATTCCAGTGGTAGTTATTTGAGGAGGCGACCGGCACCAGAAGTCGCTTACGCCTTTGGAGGTATGCGGGTATTTTCTTAGGGGTAGATTCTTGAGGGAATGGGAGAAAAATGGATGGAGAGAGAAACCCAGCGTCGACATTAACCTTCTCTCTACAAAGCGAAATGCTCCAAAGGGTCACACAAGTTGAACGTCCCATCCGACGGACGATGTTATCCACTAGAGCCTTTTTTTAAGATAAATCTATATCCCTTAAATGTTGTGGAGTAATGTGAAAGACGTCCAGGACCTAGTCTATGCAGCACTCAGTCAAAGTCCAGTGTCTTCAACGGCAGTAGAGGATAAAGTGGTGTGACAAACGAAACTCTCGCCGCAGTCCAAACGACTGTTGACATTGACTCATGGCCACGTCGCTGGCTTATGACATCACTCAAGACGTGAATAAAAACGTTTTCGTGTTGCGAGACCTTCTGCTTTGCAGTTCGGCTTTGGCGATTAAGGGTGGTGATTCATTGGCGGCAGGAATAATCTCGTGTTCCCCATTAGGAGTGATACGGATGGGTATGGCAACACGATGTGGCCATGACTGTACTTGTATACTATATCTCGAAAAAATGAGAGGGAAATCCATCTGTTATTAATGGACATGTCACCAAAAGTGTTACGTTGAATATTAAATTAAAGTCACCAAATCTAAGTGTTTTTTGGGCAAAGTTTCTATCCCACAACAGGTTTCAACTCGGGCAGAACGCAAAGCCATCTGATGCTTACGTCACACACAGAGAAGCATTATTTTGTGACTGTGTAAGGGAAAGGTCAATTTCTCGTCAAGGTTCAAGCACCCTTTCAACTATTGTTAATTTTTATATGTTTTTGGTCTTCTGGCAACCTAGGAGAAAAACACGCCATCGTATAGTATAGGGTCACAAGGACTTGTTAGTTATTTTCGGGTACATTATTTCCGAGTCAGCGATTGGCTTACGCATCCAATTCTCGCGCTGGCAATAAAACGATTTTGCATTACTGTTTGTTGAATGGAAACATTACAAGTGTTGCTGATTGTTTAGCGCTGTTAATTTACCTAGGTCGTTGTTATTTCTGCTCACGCCCAAAAAGGGTGACCAAACTTATTTCCGACAATGTTAAGATGCTAATTGATGCCAACAGATGCTAATTGGCGTTTTTTTTTGTTTGTACAACGTATGGTGAAACGCCGATCCGGGTTCGTCCGCTTACGGAATTGTTCGTGAACATCATGCAGTGTTCTGCACTGATGGGTTTGATAGAAATAATGGTACGTTGTGGCCGAGATGGATGTTAATTTGTCCCTTCATCCAAATTTACAATTAATGTGGTTCGTTGGTCACTACGTGATCCAAATTTACAATTAATGTGGTTCGTTGGTCACTACGTGATCCAAATTTACAATTAATGTGGTTCGTTGGTCACTACGTGAGCCGTGAAAATATTATTATATCATATTCCAAAAGATTCAATTAAGAAAAACTTCCTTCACTCCGCCTGAAGAAAAATATATGCAATTTTGAATGCTTACAGCAATTTTTTTGATTGCATTATAAAATAATGAATAATAATAAATGAAGTAATTTGAGCATACGTAATTAAATGCAATGCAGGTCCCAGCAATGCTGCCATATAGAGTTGCACCCGATTAAAATATTTATTCATAAACAAAACTTGTTACTATAGGCGTCAAAATAATATGTTTTCATCCGTGTTGTTTTGTATTTTCAGAAAATAAGTTCACAATTTTATTAATAAGCAAACTAATTCCTCAAGAAATCTGAAAAACACTACGATCAGTGAACGTAAACTTTCCTTCCTGTATTTATCAATGACTTCGAATTGGCGACGATATTCATTTGTTGTTTGTTTATATCCCATGTGATTTCTCACTGTGTGATCGTCATTTGATTCTATTTGTTGCTCTTTGTGATGAAAATTCAAAGTTTTTAAGTGTTTTATATTCTTAATCTCATTCTATTTCGTCAAATATTTTCATTTATAAATAAAATCCATCATTAATTTTTATATTTTTTTACTGATAAATTGAACATCAGCTAAAGTTACGGTGAAAGGGTTTATTTACTAATATAGCGGAGATAGAAACAATGAGCCAGTTTATGCAGCGATAGCAACGCCGCAAGTCTTGAACTATACCAGTATTTAAACTTTTTAACAAACTGTTAGTGATATTTAATGAATTATGTCGATGACCTATTGCTAGTTCTACTTATTTTCAGGTCTCACACTTATCATTATTTTTTTCTAAGTATACTAGATGTGTCAATTTTATTAGATAAGCTGTTTATTGAAATATTTTCATTATTTCCTCAATAAGAACCCATGAAAAAAAAGATGTTTTCAATTGCAAATATTAAAAAATAGGACATGAGCTATTTTTTTACAAAAAATTGAAGAAGAGGCAAAAGTTTCAACTACTATGTTTTTCAAAACTTTCCGAACAATATACGAAATATTATATATATATATATATATATATATATATATATATATATATATAATATATATATAACGCAATAATTACACCTCCATGTTGTGTCCAAGGCAAGAAATAAGAATAATTTGCCAAAACTAAAACGTAAACAAACTGTAATAGGTTTCTCTATGATTGCTTGCATTACGCAATCCAGTGACATATACAGACGGCGATTGACAAATCCACATGCGATCTCAAATCTGCTTTCTTTCGGGCGACAATGGAAGACAAACAAAAGCGTGTAGAAATCCGAAAGTGGCACTGCCACCACCACGAAAGTATATAAAAAATTCTGAAAAGATAATGAGACGAGATGGATATCAGAAAATGGAAAAAAACAAATTTGCGACAACAATAAGGCACGACAATGCGAAGTAATTATGGATCATTTATACTGCCTGGTAAATTAAAAATAAAGACTTTCTTTATAAAAAGACACAAAGTAAATTCACAGTTCATAATGCTATATACGTAACATAACATAAAAACGCACGCGACATAGTGAAATGAACAATATTTATAATATAACCCGAAATAGTTGGCTGAAAAAGTTCAACAAATTATTTGGAACTAGCCATAAGTCGTCGATATAGTTCATGAAATAATAGTATAACAATTTTTTGGCGCTGTTATCGCTACATGAACTAGTAGTAACTACTTTGTTTATATTTCGAGTATGTCACGTGTGGTAAACAGATCCAATTATTACGATTTAAAGAAAGGTTTAATTCATTGGCATGGAATATTAAAATTAATAATAAATTTTAATCATAGAAGTGAATATATTTAACTCAATGAAATGATATTAAGCGATACAAACGGATTAAAAGCCTTAACGATTCACTTCAAAGTGTCCAAATCCCTCAGAGTATCCATATAAAAAGTTTAGTGAAAAGGAAGGATACTGGGGATTACGGAAGGACAACCGCAAATTAGAAAGGAAGTGATAACAACGCCGTTTAGAGTGAAATTAACCCGATGTAATAAAATCGACAGACTATGTCATAAATTTGGGGAAAACGCGTAGACATTTGGGTCAAAATATTTTCCCATTCCTTTTCACTTCAAAATCTTTTTAATTCGCGTTCCAATTTCATAAAAAACCTCATCATATTTAGGTTTCTGAGGATCTGAGGATGACAGCGTGGAGCCGTAAGAAGCAATAAGTACTGCGCCATTTTTTTCCATCGGTAGATACCGTAAATGCAACGAACAAGTGCTTATAAACTGACCTGCTAATTTCAATTAAAGGCTTCGATAAAAAATTGAATCGTTTTTGTAGAACTGGAAGGTGCCAAGTCATTTTTATCTAATAATATTAATTTCAACTAACATTAAGGCTATATTTGTCGACATTATTGATTTAGAGACGGCTAATGTTTACCTACTTATTTCGGTGGATCGGTAGAGTGACTTCTTTGGGAAAGAAGATTCCCGTTTTATAAATTCACATAATCGCGTCGTATTTACGAAGCTCATTAGAACTTTGCTCTTGTGGACTGACTGCTGTGTACCACGCTCCATTGGGTAGGCACATACTTGTACAATGGAGTACTTATACCCAATACAGTTATGCAGGAGAAGAGATAATGGAATGGAGAGAGGGAATGCCAGAGTCACCATTTTACCGTCGTCAGCGAAGGGCACTAACGGGGCGGCATTATAGAGCACCTTTGCACTGCAATTGTTTTCTCAACCATACAGCCCTGTGGTTACATATTTATTGATGTATAGAATTATTATTATAGGTAATCTACCGATTACGGTAGGTTCAGTATGGACAAAAACTACCAAATATTCTCTTGTCTCCCCTAAAAAAACACAGCCCAACATCCTACTCTACAACAAGTACTTCTTTCATCTCCGTACACATCCTTCCTCCCTTCATACTGTCCAACGTCCCTATGCTACTCCTGCCCCTTCCTCACTTGCCTAACATTCTCCCCTCTATTACTGCCTTCAACATTCTACTCCCAATCAAAATTCTTTGCCACCACCAAAGGAGAAATACATGGCGGGATTTCGTGTTTGAATGTGTCTTTGGCGAATGTGGCTCGTCTCTTTCTTCTGTCTATGCGTGCCACGAAACGCACTGTTCTTGTCCTTTGTTATATTATATGATTGCTTACCCACTGTCCTCCCTCTTGTGTGTCGTTTATTTCTCCTTTGGTGGGTGAAACAGCTCCCTGACTCCATCTTTTGGCCAAAAAAATGGGGCACTTGGTTGCTATAAGACCAGCAAATCTCAGCGTAAAATTACGTTTCCTCGGTAGCTCAAGTGGTTAGAGCATCCGCCCGGCAAGTGGAGAGATCCGGTGTTCAAGTCCAGGTCAAGGAAATATTTTCACACTTGTGATCAGATTCAAGTTTCGATTCAAGATTCATTTGTTACGTAACAACGTTCAAAGGAGATATCTTCAGAGTTTAATGCATGGGATTCCATTATGCACTTAAGGTAATGACCAGGAAAGGGTGATAAAAACAAGTCTGCATTTCGGCAATCGTTCTTTCATTATGACAATGCCAAGGGAAGAGATTTCTGCCTTCTTGAAAACATAAATATCTTCTTAGAAAAGTGACTCAACGATATCTTACCGTAATTCGATAGCCGAAAATAGTTAATAATATATTTTAAATTCAGAGTGAGTGACCGGAGGCGGTTAAAATCAGGTTTCTCCTTAAGGGCAAACAAAGAACTCCGGAGCGATAATACGAGTAAAACACCGCAATACGAGACAGCTATTCTGCAATCACCTATGACGGAGATTATGGCTTCCTCGTTAAGCCAATCGGGCACGGAGCCAATGCTGATTTTTCAATTATTATTATTATAAGGTAATCTACCGGTTAAGGTAGGTTTTTGGATGGACACAACTATCAAATAAATATTTTGTAACTCCAAACAAAACCCAATCCAGCAACCTAATCTATATCAGGTCCCTCTCCATCTTTGTGTACTTCTTTCCTCCCTTCATCCCGTCCAACATCCCTATCCTGTTCCTACCCTTTCCTCGCTTGCCCAACATTCTCCCCTCTATTACCCTCTTCAACATTCCACTACCGCTCAATACGCCTTTCATCCATTTTTCCTGCCTCCATAGGATTTCTCTCAACAAACCCCTCTCTTCACCCACCATCTCCAGTACTTCCTCATTTGTTTTCCTTTCGGTCCATTTCACCTTCTCCGTTCTTCTCCACACCCACATTTCAAAAGCCTCCAATCTACGTCTATCCTCCTGCTTCAGTGACCACGTTTCCGCGCCGTACATAGCTACGCTCCATATCAGAGTTTTTACGAGTCTTGTCTTAACCTCCCAACTCAACATCCCCGTCATCAACTCCCTCCTCCTTGAGAAAGCCTCCTTGCCTAGCGCAATTCCTCCCCTTACGTCCCTACCCCTTTGGCCATGTTGGTCCAAAACACTTCCGCGATGCGTAAACTGTTGTATCTGCTCTAGTTTTTCCCCGCCTATTTTAATGTTTAACTAAGGCATTCTCTTTCTGGAAAATCGCCGTTTTTCAATAATAAGCTAAAATAATGTTTCAATTTTATCCAACGGAGTTTCGGTGAAAAAATATTTTCAGTTCATAGAACTTCTTGGGAATAGAATTTGGTTTTAGCTTCATATACAGGTATGTAACCTGAATTTTTCTCTTGTGTCGTTCCATGATAACGCAGCCATACTAACTTTTCTCTTGAATATACTAATCGTACTCCACGGCAAAGAAGAAATAGATGGATTGGACACACATTGAGGCACAATGGATTGATTAGGAATATAATAGAAGGGAAGTTTCCACGAGGAAGACCAAGAGACATGTACATAGGACAAATTAAGAAAGACGTAAAACAGAAAAGGTATCAGGGATTGAGGGAATTGACATTAAATAGAGGCGAATGGAAGGCTGCAGTAAAAGCAATTCTAGGATTGAAATACTGATTATTATATCGTCCTAGATGATAGATTATAGGAATCGTCTGCTACGGTAATTATCTCGGACTTGTTTTGGACGCTATGAATCATGGATTTACCTACGTCATATACCAATGACTCGTCTCCTGTTTTTCAGTGTCGGCAACACACTTAGGCGAGCATGTCGGACGAGAATACATAATCCGACGATAGCTTCGTTCGCCCCTGTTAATGATTTGCCTCCTCCTGCGATTGGCTCAACGGGAACGCCATAATCTCCGTCGGAAGTATTTTCCGAACATGCGTCACGCGTTGTGGTGTTTTCATTATCTCCCAAAAGTTCTTCGTTCGCCCTCAAGGAAAAAAAACTTCATTTGTTAGCGCCTCCGGTAACTCAACCTGAATTTAACATACAATATTAACTGTTTTAAGCTCTCAAATTAGGACGAAATTGTGTCTGTAACCTTTCAAAGAAGATATCTAAGTTTGCAAAAGGCAGAAAAATCACTTTGATAAACATTTTCGTAATGGGAGTACTTATAGCCACAGGACAGACGTCATGTTCTTATCCTGTTTGCCTCTAAAAAATGTTTTCCAGATACTATTGATTTTAAGGACATAATAAGATTTTCAAAGCATATTACCCTAAGTATTAGACCTAATTACTTAGATAAACTCTAATTACTTTAACCTCTTGTGTGTTGTTGACAAAACCCTTCCCGCATGAACTTACTATGAACCCTTCCCGCTAGTCATAGCAAACACAGAAACTAAAACATATAAAAGAGGGATTCACTAGTTCTCGAATTTTCGGTGGTGCAACCACCTTTCTCAAGAGGAATTAGGAACAGAACAGTTTCTGTGTTTGTTATGACTATTAGTGAATTTACATTATTGTACACGTTCGTGGATTTTCCAAGAAAGTGACTATATATATATATATATACACATACATATATATATATGCGGGTCGCGGTGGTCTAGGGGGTAGAGCGTTGGACTACTGACCGGAGGGTCCCGGGTTCGATTCCCGGGAGAGGCACTTTGGGCACATGCAGCTCCACCCAAGCTAGTTGATTTTTCGGGTACCAGGTCTTCTTGGGAAACCATAACCGGCACGGGGAAAGGAACTGGCCCCCCTACCCTGATGTGTGAATATTCACACGCCGTCGGGCTTGGTACATGGGTGAGCTCTACCATCACCTACTAAACCGACCTTCGGGTTGATTACTGTGTTTATGGTTTTGCATGCGTGTATGTATGTATATATATATTTTCATTCACATGGAAATATATACAAGGAAAAGGAATAGGAACACATATAAAGGACGAGCACCAAGAGGTGGGGAAGGCAGAATAGAGCAGATCACAAATACAAAAATGTCCTTGACCGATTCCGCCTTCCCCGCCTCTCTTGTGTTCGTCCTTTATGTGTGTTCCTATTCCTTTCCCTTATCTATAAAAATAAAACTTAGACAGCAACACACAACATGAGAACACATAAAAGGAACACTCACACGTTATTTCTTGATAATTTCGTCGAATCCCTTCTACTCTAGAAAACCCTCGACCCCAACCACTGAACGCTGTAACTTAGCCCCAATCCACGTATCAAAATAAAACCAGTCACATCGGGTGGATGCGGTGGTCAGCATCTTATCCTCTAACCCCGATGGCACGGGTTCGAAAAACCGAATCTGGCAGTCTGTCCGATGGAACTTTAAATTGCGTGCCTCCCGTGGCGCCTACTTTTTGTTGGCTGAACATGCTAATGCCGAAGCCGGGTTTTTCTTCATCCATTCATTCTTCTCCATATTTTCTGCTCTTAGTATCCCGATTCAAATGACCTCATGTGTTGGTTGTCTCTCTCTAAGATTGCATATTACTAATGCAAAAAAAAACACATGTCAAATTTCCTTGCGAAATTAATTCTCGAGTCTTTTGAGATCGGAATTCTGAGAATAGATTGCGTTGAGTGTATGGAAAAGCCGTTCAGTGGTAAAATGGGGAACTCTGCCGATTGTCACATTAGACCTCGAGCTACTATCTTCCTCCGTCAACAAACTCCTTTGGGCCTCACGCGCGCGCACTCGAGCAGGAAGTTAACTATAAAGCGACGCGCATTGGAGGAGCAAGTAAACAAACAAACAAAAGAAGATCCAGGTTATATACATACGCGAACACGCCCACCGAGAGAAAATTCATAATATTGAACTTCACTCCCCAAGGCTAATGTGAGCAGCACCTTGGGGGGGCGCAGGCACTTACTTATAAGGTCGGTCCATTTTCCTTTTATCCTTCGCCTCGGTTCGAGAGAGGGGGAGTGGGACTCACTGCTTGCTTACTCAGCCATCGTGGTTCGAATTGCAAAATATTTACGATCAAATAAAGCTAAACTCATTCAGATCAAACCTTGGTATTGCATAAATTCAGCTGCTTAAGGTCAAACTCGGTTGGACAACACGTTGAGATTGAATTGAACACACAACGCAAGGAAACCGTTTGCACGGCCAATTCTCTGACAACAAACAATGCTCCACTAACTTTAATTCACTAATATTTCTGTACAGTGGACGTGACTTTCACATTCTGTCCTTCGATTACTAAGCAGATGACGTACTAAAAAGACCATACCAGGCAATACTTCAGACAAATATGCTCTCACGTGACCGTATTACTCCTTCAGTGCAATGCATCTCGGTAACAGGTACCTAATTAATCGGAAAATAAGTCACTAAGCATGATAAATTTGAATTTAACATTTTTCCGCTCTTTATCTGGAGCATACGTTCAGGGTGGAGTTATAGGAGAGTTAGATCTATGCAATGAAAACCAGTCTTGTCGATGGAGAGATAAATGTTAACCCTGCCCTATATCCCTACCACGTTGCCCTTCCTTGCCCACACATATCAATATTAATATATGTGTATGACGTGCGTTCACATTCTACTATTTCTAATAGAAAGTTGAAACCTCACTAGAGCGTTGAACTACTGACCGGAGGGTCCCGGGTTCGATTCCCGGGTAAGGAACTCTGGGCACCTGCAGCTCCACCCAAGCTAGTTGATTTTTCGGGTACCAGATCTTCCTGGGAAACCATAACCGGCACAGGGAAAGGAACTGGCCCCCCTACCCTGATGTGTGAATATTCACACGCCGTCGGGCTTGGTACATGGGTGAGCTCTACCATCACCTACCCAACCGACCTTCGGGTTGATTACTGTGTTTATGGTTATATATATATGGTTATATGTATATATATATATACATATACACACATTCAATACGAAATCCCGCCATACGGTGAACAAATATTCATTCACACATAGAAATAGGTAAAGGAAAGGGGATAGGAACAAACAAAAGGGCCGATCACAGGAGAGGTGGGGAAGGCGGAATCAGGCAAATCACAAGCGCAAAAATATTTCCTTGATCACGACTTGAACACCGGATCTTTCCACTTGCCACTTAACATGCCGTGCATGGAAATGCACTGTTTCCCACATGTCAGCAAAGAAGCGAAACTAAGATAGTCATAAATATCGAATAAATGGAATGGAAATTGAATTATTTAGAAATGTATGTGATAAACCTAGGACGGAGAGTGTGAGTGGTTCGCGCGCACAAATAGCTCCTCTTTGATTCCCAGAGAAGTTTATATCATTTAGATACCGTAGTGCACACAGGTTGTAGTTGTAATCATCTACATAATTTGAATTATTCTAGTCAAATAAATTATAAATAAAAGTTAAGAAAAACCTTTTCAAGACGCATGCCTATCGTACGAGATCGACCCCTGCCACAAACCCTAGTGTTAACTTGCACTGTGTCATGCAGAAAAGAAGTCCATTGCTTCTCCGTGAGAAGAAGAAGTTTGCCGCTTTTGTCTCAAGTCGCCCCGGGGGAGGGGATGGGGGGGGGGAGGGGCGGAAGATAGGAGAAAGTCTATCTTTGCCTCGTCACGGGTCCCTTGGAGACGACAGTGCTGGGAAAGGCCAATCGTGTGAATGAAATGCTCAATAAAAAAATCACTGTGGACATTAATCGGATAGCAGTCTGGTGGAGACATCCGCTGAGTGGATGAGTTGAAATCGCAAGAAAAGTAACTCTAGTCCGAGTAGATGAAAAGATTTTTAACGCTGGGTCGGAACTATTTTATATTATATTGAAATATCACTGGCGGCGATATAGGATAGAAAAAATAGCCGATAAATTTATTCATTTCTATATCGTACAATTATTCTTGGGAAAACTTGGATATTTCGAGTAGTTTTTTTTACGACGCGGAAAGACGGTCGTTAATTGGAATTATATTCGTGGATTGGAGACTTTTGAGATAGTGTGACGTTGTGGAAAAGGATAGAGAATTTGAAATGGCCAGAGAGGAAAACAAACGAAGAAGTGCTCGGTATGATGAGAGGAGAGGATAGCGGGTTATTGGTAGAAATCTAACGGAGTCTGTAAAGATGGATGGATGGATGATGTAAAGAGCATTTTCATTGTCAATGGGACGATGAAGACTGCGACAGAAAGGAAAAGGTTATGTAAGCTAGGAAGGGGTAGAAGGAATAGAATAGGGCTTTCGGATGAAATGAAGGGAGGAAGGAAGAATGAGAAATGGTTTGTTGAAGTCTGGGATCAGGATTTGTCTAATTAGGCGAGGCTAAAATGTTAACAGTAGGCAGTCTTTGTCTAGTCTACATAAAAAAACGATATGTTACCGAAATATCTACTATTAGTTTCGGGGGAAAAGATAATTCGAGAAAACAGTTGCTGGCAGCAGTACCCAGTTGGGAAAGTTCATGGGAATGGTGAGCACTGATCGAAAACTTTTTTCTTAATGCTTCTCACGTTTATATTGCAGATATGTACGGAGGTTACGAGGGTGGATGTGCACGGGAGGGAATGCCTCTCAGGAGTATTCCCAAGCGTTCATTGTCGGCCCATACGGGCACACATACACCGTCCCGGTGAGCGAAAACCCACCCCAACCGGTCATTTAACAAACAAGATAAAGCCATGACATTCCAAAAAAACATCTCATTCGTGTGCGTGTTGTTTGTGAGAGGCGAGAAACTTATGATTTAGAGTAAGCTATGCTATAACAGAGGTTTACAATAGTGGTTGAAGCCGACAGGTAACGGCTCATTTAGAAACTAGGTTAAACTTGGCGGAGAAAAGTTATTACATGGCATACAATTGGAAAGAATTATAACGACTCAATACCGAGGACGTGGCGTTGAAGTTACCCGGTTAAAGCCTGAGTAATCGCCGGGACTTTAGCAATAGTATTAGGGTAATAGCCATCCTTATTAGTGTAGGGGGCTTGTGGCGTACTCGTATTCCATACATGCAGAATAATTAGTTTATGTATTCGCTAGATATATGTTAACTCATATGCAAACACAACCGCGCACATTAAATGCCTATGTACAGCATGCAATAGTTGTTGTGGATCATTATTTCATCACATTTTGGTATTTAATTTAATATACTTTCTCCGGGTTCTTAGGTTCGATTTTTCATGACTTCGTATCGTGTGACGGAAGGACGGAGTCTATCTCACTTATTTATCTCGGTAGTCGAAATTACCAACATAAGTCGGTGCCATAATAAATCTAACAAGAAGGGGTAAGTTACGGCAAAGATATTTTGGTAACGTATTTCAATGGTATACTCATCGTGTGACCATTCCCTAAATGACACACATTAATGTAACGAAGGGGGATAGTATTCGTTTTAACTTTTATGAGCCCTTTCCATATCCAATTTTAGGAGTTATAAGAATAAGTGTAAAGCAGTCACTGGGTGATAAACTTCATTGATCATTGATTATTATACTATTGTACTTGTTAAAATATTGTCTGCATGATATGTGGACGGCATTACAAGTTGCATTTCAAAAGTGAATGATGTGTTAACGGGACGCCATTTTGAACGGCATATGAAATTGAAGAGTACGTGATTATGGAAGGAGTGAGGCCACGATGGACGGTGCGTAATGTTCTCTCGAATGGTATAAACCTAGCCCACGGGTGATGGTAAATGTAATGATGACGTAGTCGGTAATCCTTTAAGTGTCATTGTATATAAGAGCTGTTGTCTATCTCTTCTTCTTGTGATGCATGTTCGTCCATGTCATTTAAGATATTATTATTATGTATTGTAAGATTATGTATTATATTGATGTAGATGTCATGAGTGACAGCTGACCAGACTTGACCGTTTGCCACCAGGACAATTGCCTAATTGCAACGAATATCATCAAATAAAATAAATAAATGAGTGTCTACATGAAAGACTGCGAGGAGGGTTTTCTTTTTATTGTGCCATCACGCGATTTAGAAAATTACGAGGAATAAAAATGAAAAAAAAATGGCATTGCATTAGCATTGAAAAAAAAAACATATCTCCTTGGTAATTCGAGTCTCATCCATTCTCTCACGAGAATAAATCGGCGCATAGCTCACTTCTTTCGTACGTAGTGGTCCATAACGTGGGAGTTTAATCCACATTTGACTTAGAATGATTGACTGAACTGTACTTCGCTCGAAACTGATATTTATTTTCGAGAATCGCGTTTTTATACGAATTCCCGAGTGTGTTTGGACAAATTATTTGACCCTTTTTTATCGGTTGGAGAACGTAGAAAACTTTAGTCAAATACATTTTTAAAAAATGAGCTAATAGTATAGGTATATCATTCTAAACCATGATAGACGTATTTTCAGCAGGACGATGCGAACGCTCCATGGCGCCATGATGCTCTATGATTTATTTACAACTCTTGAAAGCGAAACACCGGAAAAAAACGGACGACAAGTTTGATCAAAAATTTTATTATTTGTGAAAAGAAAGTTTTTGCATACTTTGGTCACCGCGCGTGAATTAACGACTGCCTCGGGTCGCCCGAAATATTTCGTTTAAAAATGTAGGTTACGAACTTTCTCAATGCTAGATGGCGGTCCTTATATGGAGAAAGAGATCTCGGAGAACTTGCTTTCTGGACATGGAATGTACAACAAGCCGTCGTCGTCTGCTGTGTGTTGAAACACATCTGCCTAGAACTAATTATGATGCAATTGGCATCTTCTGAATTACGAGAGTTTCAATTGGGTTCTCCGTCATTAAATGAGAATGACGTAAATGAAATTAGTGTATGGCGGGAATGATGTAAGGTTATGAATTATCTTGGAGGGAAAATTGAGCAATGCCGTCAAGGAAACGGATGAAAAATGGTATAGAGCGAGAAATTGAAATTGCAGCCCGTATGTATTTTTATAAAAACTGCCCCACACCTTTACGTACCATGATTTCTGTCAAAATGCGAATCTACATCTACACAACACTCCGAAAACCGCCATATATATTTACAGGGTCGCACCCAAAAGTGGTAGAACTGATTTTTTTACAAGAATTTTACTGATGAAATACTAACATCGACTTAATAATCTTCAAAGTATGCTCCTTGAGCTGCTACGCACTTAGTATAACGTTGCTCCCATTCCCCGTACGCCCGCTGGAAATTTTCTTTGGGGATGCCGTTGATGACCCTCGTTGAAGCCTCTTGAACGGCTTTTATCGAGTCAAAACGTCGTCCCTTGAGCTGTATTTTCATCAGGGGGAAGAAGAAGAAGTCCGGTGGTGCCAGATCGGGAGAATAGGGAGGGTTCGGCAACGTGGCAACGCTGTATTTAGCCAGGATCTGTCTGACGACGAGCGCCCCATGGCACGGCTCGTTGTCACGATGAAGCACCCAGCAGTTTGCGATGGCCGGTCGGACTCTTTTCACGTGTTTTCGGAGGGGGGTGAGTACCTGCACGTAAAAGTTCGCAGTGTCCTCACTCTGTCCACATTCGTGTCGGTTCTTGCCGTCGACGGCCGTCCGGAGTGATGGTCGTCTTCAACGAGCTCCCTACCCTCTTTAAACAACTTGTGCCACTCAAATACTGTGGAACGGCTTGAGGCAGTGTCCCCATAAGCCTGCTTGATCATATCGAGGGTCTCAGTTGCCGTCTTCCCGAGTTTGGCACAAAACTTCACGGAATAACGTTGCTCTAAATTCAGATTCATTTTGTTTTTCGACGCGGACAAAAAACTTACTTCACTAAAAACGGTGTCCTCACTCAACGACAGCCCGCAGGCGACTGAAGTTGGTGTCGGTCTGTTGCTAAGATCCCCTCCACCTTACCCTGCCAGGCAGACCCCCCTCCACCGCTCCGTTCGCGCCAGAGAATATCAGTCCTACCTCTTTTGGGTGCCTTCCTGCATACACATACATTTAAATAACCATAAAAAATCGTCCTTAACTCTTCTTAGATGAAGCCATTGTGATTAATTTTCTCCACGGTCAATTTAAATTAAATATACGTGTACATTTTCTAACCGGCCTGTACGTCTGTAATCGCACGGTATTTTCCTCGACATGGACTCAAAATTAAATTGTTTACTAGACCCCACGAATATAAAGTGCACGGCATAAAATAATCAAAATTCAGTTAGCAATAATTTAGTGGATAGGGAAAAAAAGCTTTGGGAACACGCCATCTTGAATTTTCTGTATATCTGCAATGCTATCAAAGTTGTCATTGTTGCTATGGATGCGACCGAGAGAAACTGTAAACAAATCAATGAAAGGTTCTGAAATTAAAGTAAACATGATTATATGTTCTTATTTTCGGTATTATCGAAAAATATCTTAAAAGTTAATTATATTTTTAAAAATTAAGTATTAATCGACATAAAGAGGTTTTTCTAAGTCCAAAGAGATTTATTTGTCTTAAATTGGGAAATAATAGCGTTCCTCCGAATTTTGCACGCATTCAATATCAACGCAAAAGTGTCAATTGTGATATCTAGAATGCATACAATGTAACATTTACTTGAGTCTCGAAATAATCCAATATTGAAATTGGCAAAGGAGAATCAGTTTCACGTATTCAATTGTTTCAGGCTCAACTCTCTGGAAGTTTATGTTCATTAAACGAGAAATACAATAGCAAGAATTCAAGAGCTCTACGGCCTCTAGGTTAAATAATAATAAGGGGGGAGAACTCCACTGGCCGTAAAAAACAGTCGCAACTCTCGTCAGACCAAATTGTTGTGTTGGTATTCGCGGGAACCAACCACAACCTCTCGACCAAGAATACCCTCTGTGGTGGTTTTGAGTGCGTGTGTGTGTGCTTCTTGAGTGCTAGTGTGTGTGATTGGTCTGTGCTCGTCCTTCGTGGATAGTCACAGAGTGTGTGCTTGTAATACATCCTGGTATCCTTAACGGGGTCTTCCTTATAGCCTCGTGAAGGATTACATTTCCACCTGGAATCTTTAACGAAGCCTCACAGCTTCGTGAAGGATTCCAGACAGGATAGTGTGTGTGTAGCTGTGTGTGGTCCCTGGCGTGGATTAATTTCCCGTAAACCACCACAGAGGGTATTCTTGGTCGAGAGGTTGTGGTTGGTTCCCGCGAATACCAACACAACAATTTGGTCTGACGAGAGTTGCGACTGTTTTTTACGGCCATTGGAGTTTTCCCCCCTTATTATTATTATTTGAGAAATACAATGTATATATCCAATGTTCTTTATTGGGTTTAATGATTTAACGAGTTTCACCTTCGGTGGGAGGTGTAAAGATCTTTAATTCACCAAGAAAACTTGCCACCAGGTGCACGGTTCTAGTATATAGCGTATGCCAAGTGCTGTGTTTATTCACCTATCTTAAAATACTGTCGTAAATACATCGAAGTATTTACGAGTTACGATTTAGTAGTTCCACGCATAGTTCAGCATTAATTTACTTGAGCCAGTGAATTACATGAATATCCTTAGGGAGGAAACTACAGTCGAGTTATGATTTCGATATGACTTTACCGAGATTCCGAACACCTATTAATTTCTCAATACTTTCGTTAGCAATGCAATAACATTAGCTGAGGATTGCAAACGATGTCTCCCGTTAAATAATATTAAATTGTTTAATAAATTTGGTTTCCTCAGCTTTCATCGCTCCAAAACATTTTTTTCAATGTTTCATCCAATTAACGATGCAGTGAAAAAGACATCGAATCATTCTTGCTAAAAAATTCAGAATAAAAAATGCGAAGACTGATAATTTAAATAGATATCACTTACGGGCGTATTTAATTAACTCATTTAGAGTGCGGGTCGGAGACTAATGCACTTGCTTCCCACCCCGAGAGCTTAGATTCATTTCCCGGTGGTGTCAGGATTTGGTGCTATATGGAGAGCACCCCGAAGAAGAGTACGCTGTCCGTCGGATGGGACGCTATATTCAGTGACCCGTTGGCGCGTTTCATTTTGTGAATAGGCACATCCCGACGCCGGGTTCCTCTCTCCACCCATTCTTCCCCATTCCTTAAATATATCGAACCCCTACTGACTTACCCAACTATTCCTAAATGGTGAAAGTGACCTCAACCTTCACTCTCCTCAATGTAATAACTACCAAATTCAGGGTTCTTTTTCCCTCTGAACCATTTAGATTCACAGGAAGACCTGGCGGTCGCAAAATCCCAAGGCTCGAGTGAAACTTTTTTCAAAGGACATTCGGAGGCGTCACCCGGATTTGAACTTGGGTCCTTCAGTCGATAGCCGAATACTCTGTACCCACTTGGATACCACACCGTAATTTCCGGAAGTCGTATGCACCGCAGACATTGGTTGATGAGAATTTTCGAGAAGATTCAGCTTAGTATCAATTTTTTTAAGATAATCTACCGGTTAAGGTAGGTTTTTGGATGGACACGACTACCAAATAAATGTCTTTTGACTCCAAACAAAACACAATCCAGCCACCTAATCTACATCAGGTCCCTCTTCATCTTTGTGTAATTCCTTCCTCCCTTCATCCCGTCCAATATCCTTATCCTGTTCCTGCCCTTTCCTCGTTTGCCCAACACTCTCCCCTCTATTACAGTCTTCAACATCCCACCGCTGATCAATACGCCCTCCATCCATTTAAGTACCATTACCCATGAAATTTATGTTCAACGAAACCCGGTAAAATGACGCTTAGATTGAATTCTACAAGTACAAATATGGATTACTCAGGAGCTAATGATTTTGAGGCATTTCTTCCGTTTCAATGAAATCGAACGAAGTTTATGTGGCTCAAATACTTGGTTTGGTTCAATTTCTCCGGTGATTGAAGGACGTCCTTCAATCGCGCCATGTTTTATGGCTCTCAAATTAATACCTCCCACTACAAACCATGTAAATCAGCTAAAAGTTTCTCTCTCTCTTTCTCATGTTCCACCTCTCTCAAAGTGCGAATTTTATATCCTCGTCCGTTTGTACTTTGCCGAACGACGATTGTAATTGGTTCGCGAATTAATCGCTCCCGGATACGTAGTTCGAGGAAACTTGGTAGGTTCTTTTTTTTAAGACTTTTTGGTAGCAGACATGTGTAAAATATTTGTACGCATTAACCAACATCCGCATTCGTCGTAATTTGGTTATTTGAATATTTTTTTCATAATTCGATCACTTTTATAGTTCCTCCTTTTAGTTCAAATCGAAAAAGCACATTTAAATCAAATGTGATTGATTCATATTAGAAACTCAAGTTAAAATTTAATACAAATGTGTGAATTAAGATGTATTAAAATTTATTTACTTCTTAATATTAATTCTCGATTTTTTTACCACTCGACGCGACGGATTTAATTCTTCTTATTAAATATTTGTCCCGACACGTTCACAACCTGAGTTTATAAACATTAGCTAGCCCATTGACGGAGGGATTTCACGTCTTATGCAGATCATTGCAACAACTTCAGCGTGCAAAAATCATTCACCTTGACCAGGCCAATGAATTTTACACTCTGAAATTGTTGCAATGAAATGTATGTTAGCGGATGACTCCGTTAAAAGTTACTGTGGCGACATCTCCCGCCGTTTCTTGAAATTTGTCTTATCCAGTATTAAAAGAGAGATATTTTATCAACTGACAATGCCAAAACATCATATCATAATACAGCTAATTTTCAGTTATTTTAATGTATAATATTTTCAATTACTTGAGCGAGATTGGTCGAATATTTTACTTCCGGAATAGGTATATACAGGTTTCGTCCGGAAAATAAGTGTACTGAGCTCAGGAAAAAAAATGTATTACACTTTTACATATCTTAAGCTAATATTCCTCAAAATAGGACCCTTGTGAGTCGATACACCTGTTCCAGCGGCGTTCCCATTCCGGAAACGCTCCCGCGAAGGCATCATCGGGAACCTCTCGAAGACACGTCGTCACGCCTCTTTGACGGCGTCCAAAGTCCCGTATCGCGTTCCTTTCAAACTCCTCTCTATCTTCGGGAACAGAAAGAAGTCCGGTGGTGCCAAGTCCGGGCTGTAGGGCGGGTGCGGCAGCGTTGCCACGCCGTGCTTGGCCAAGAAGTCCGACACGACAAGCGCGGTGTGAGACGGCGCATTGCCGTGATGCAGCCGCCAGATGTTTTTGATCGCTGGCCGGACGCGGGCGACTCGTTTTCGAAGCCTGTCGAGCCCTTGGACGTAAAATGCAGCATTTACAGTTTGTCGTTCAGGTACAAATTCGTAGTGGACGACTCCCCTTTTGTCAAAAAAGACAATGAGCATCATAAACTTATTTTCCGGACGAACCCTGTAACATGAGAATCAAATAGGAAGATAACTATAATCCTTGTGTGAGGAAGAGAGGATTTGATAGCAGATATTACGATTAGAGGGGTAAAACTAGAGCAAGCGGAATCATTGAACTAACTGAGACGGAAGAATTTCGACCGGCATCAATGGAAGAATAGCTCAAGCTAAGAAGGCGATCTCAAAGAAGAGACAGAGGGCTAAAGAAGAAGCGTTTTTTTCAATTTCGATTTCCTCTGATCGGTTATGGGAACCCATGAATTCGCGTTTCGGTATCTCGATATTAGCCCCCCCCCCTCAAGGTCAACTAGCTCGCATTCTGAGCATTCCGCAAGAATAATGGCGGGGAGGTGAGTTCACCCTCAGGGACCAGTCGTGTCTTCCCAAGCCGACTCCTTAAACTTTCCTTCCGAAGTTCCCCCTTCCCCCGCCACCTCCGGCTCACCCCGTCATTTTCGCTGGAAGTGCGGTTAAAGGTCACCCACCCCATGGGCACATAACGCCACAAGGACGAGGCTTCGCGGATCTCCTCACGTACGAAGGTCACCACCATCCTCTCCGCTGACCGCCTTGGTCTAATTTGTCCGCCGATGCAATGTCCACTGGATGCGAAACAAGTATTCGATTATATATTAAATCCATCGGGGATATAATATTGGATGGGGACATTATATCAAGACGATGGTTAGGACACCTACCTACCCACGGCCTCGGTTTCAGCAATAAACTCGACCCCAACCCCCTTTCGGCGCACTAGGATTTTTTTTCCGATTCTACCTTACACGCATTTCTGAAGTGATCATTCAAGTCTACAATATTTGATGAAATTCATTATTATTATGTAAACTACGTTGCGATTAGGCATTTGTCCTGCTGGCGACGGTCCAGTTTGATCACTGGTCACTCTTACAATGTACTAGCGCACATACGCACACAAAAGGAACAGATGTGAGATAAAATTCTCTTGAAAACAATGATACTCTTGGATTATCAACCGCTCTTTTGCCATCACACAAAAGATTCGGTTTACACCATTCGAGAGCATACTACACACCATCCATCGCCACACTCCTTCACCTCATATACCGTTCAAAGTCACGCACCGTTAACACATCATTCACTTTTGCAACACAATTCCTCACTCCGTAAGTTCTTAAAGTAATTCCTTTTAATCCAGTAAAGTATAATTATTTTTTTGTTTAACTCCTTGCAATTTTGGACGCGGGAGCTTTAAAAAAGGACAAATTTAAGTAAAAATGTGATAATACTTCAATAATTAATCGACAGAAAATAAGTGAATGATTCGATTCACTTTCTATTTTATTAAATCGAACAGAGCGATTTCGATTACCAACTTTCGGAGATATCTTCCGGGAAAACCGCAGGCGACACAGGGAAAGAGGAATTGATAATCCCCCTTAACACCCTGGCGCGTGAATTTCGAACGTCGCAATATGGCTTAATACGAGAAGATAACTCTACTCTAGAATATCAAACAAACTTTCAGGTTGATAAATGTGGTTGGTTTGGTCTCCTGGAAAGCTTCTTCTGATTTCTAGTAAGTGAAAATGTGATGCCCTTTTGAAATTAATGGTGTTAATCAACCGTTGTAACCAACAACCAATATCGGAGTAATCATCATTTCCGAAGGTTGATTTGATAGATGTGGGTAAAGGACAACTCTTACTAAGATAAATTGGAACAAAATCACACATTTATTGACTAATGAGGGGGAAGGTTCCTCATTCCCTGTCCCGCCTTTGGTTTCCTAGAAAGATTGGGTACCGGAAAACATCGCACAATTCATGAGTGAAGATGAGAGTACTCAGAGGTGCTACTCCAGAATCGAACCCAGTTCCTCTGACCATTGAACCAACGTCCTAATATTCACTGGACTACCACGTCCCTCAACAGTTATTAATATTATTATTGGCACGGTCTAACGATATATTTACTTGCCTATCCTAGCAAAAACACAGTCTGAAATCTGACACTACGATAAGACCCTCTTCAATCCCGCATACTTCTTTCCCCCCGTCATTCCATCCAACATACCCCTATCTTATTCCTACCCCTTCCTCGTTTAACTAACATTCTCCCCTCTATCAGCCTTCACCATCCCATCACCAATCAGATTGTTCTACATCCATATTTCCTGTCTCCTTCGGATTTCTCCCAGCAATCCCCTCTTCACCCCTCTCACCATTCCTACAAATTCCTCGTTTTTTTCCTTTCTGTCCATTTAACATTTTCCATCCTTGTCCACATCAACATTATCTCAAAAGCCTCGAATCTACTCCTATCTTCTTGCTTCAATGACCATACTATATTTCCGCACCGTACGAAAGCAAACTCTTTTTTCAATGTTTAAGTATTTCCAACACAAATTAAATCTACAAGAATTCAGCCAGTCGAAAATTGAAGTTGTAGATAGGCCTTTTTAAATTTATACCCAAGTTTAGGCTACCTTCAAATTACGTATACGTACGTAACGTTACGTTACCTACGTATATACATGCTTAGCCAAAATCACAGTATAACTTCAACAAAAAATTAAATATTTGTGACAGAGTACCCAAAAAAAAATATAAATGAACAAGGTCTGCACAGAAAAATGCATACAATTCCTAATTAAATTGATCGATGGAATCCTCAATACAACATTTTTACGTTTTACCAAACACAGAGCTATGTTTTTAACATGCAAATAAATTTACATAAAACGTTTCTCCCCTTCATGTTGCTTGGTAAAAATTTTTAACATTTTTTGGTCCATTTACGAATGCAGCCGATTTAAAGAGCGTGATTTTTTTTCCGCTCGATACGACGGAGTTGATTCGTCTTACGTACCAAATATCTGTCCCGACACTCTCGTAACCTGAGGTTATTAATGGGCTAACAATAGCTAGCCCATTGACGGACGAATTTCAAGTCTTTTCCAGGATTAAGAAAGAGATATTTTTTCAATTCACAGTGCCAAGACAAAGTATATCATACGAACCAGTTCCGCTAAGGGATAGAAATGATCGTCGGTGGCTCAAGTCTGTTAAGATTCGATCTGATGGGTCACAAGTTTAACAGATCTGACTGGACACTTGGATATTTCAGACGAACGTGAAGATTCTGTAGATGTGTCGTCCAAGTGCAGTGTGACTTGGCGTGTCTACGAGGTCAGGGTATGCTTTCCAAGGATGAAACAGCACTCCCTTGCATCGTCGTGGGCATAGCTTTCGTGTTTACGCCCAGAATAAGAGGAATAATAAAGACTAATACCAGTTGGCCTTAATGGTTTGAAGTGAAAAAAACACCTACGCTTTTAATAAACAAGTTGCGAGGACATAAAGCAGAATACAGGAATAACGAGGAGATTAATGACACAGATTTCTTGATACATATATATACCGACCCGAAGGTCGGTTGGGTAGGTGATGGTAGAGTTCACCCCATACTAAGCCCGACGGCGTGTGAACATTCACATATCAGGGTAAGGGGGCCAATTCCTTTCCCTGTGCCGGTTATGGTTTCCCAGGAAGATCTGGTACCCGAAAAATCGCATAGATAGGGTGGATTTGCAGGTGCTCAGATTGCTTTGCCCGAGAATCGAACCCGGACCCTGCGGTCAGTAGACCAACGCTCTACTCCCTGGATTACTGCGACCCACACATATATATCTGAGTTCTGTCCTTCCTTTTCTAGAGAAAGGTGGTGTAGACAACCGAAAATTCGACGCCTAGTGAGTTTCTCTTTTTTTGTGTGTTTCTGTGTTTGTCTACAAGTGCTAATTCCATTTATATTATATACATATATATATATATATATAATATATGTGTGTGTGTGTATGTGTATGTATTCCGACCTACCTCCATAGTTGGAAGACGATATTTCTTGATGCTGGTTCCAGACTGTGAATGGGGCTGTGTTCCAAAAGCTTCCAATTTAACTGGTGAATCTTGTCAACAGTGGTGGCAGCAGTATATGTGAGCTAATATTTATTGCTTCGGCCATCGTCGATCACTGTTAGCGGTAAGAAAGACAGCACAAGGCTACAAACATTGTAGCTCAATAACGCTTATATCTACCTGGAGCAATTGCAGCCATCGCGCGTGCGCGATATGATTCATTGTTGCGTATAACTCCTCATGATCAACCGCGGGTTTTGCCTGGTCAACAATCTACGCATATATATTTCTCTCTTACGGTGAAAGATGGATCTATTTCGTATTGAGTATTGAATCGTTTCCGACCCATTATTTTTCCTTCACAATGTTAATCGATTGGAAAGTTCGTCGAATAAGATTCCTGCTTTTTTAAACGACCGCTCTAAACCCTCCCTCCCGAATACCCATCGAAGAGAAAAAAAAAGACGGCTTGCTGCGTGACGCGAAGTCTCAGTTACGCAAACCTTTATGTCCTCGGAAGACGCTGGTTTTCTTTTTCAAAATGAGCGCCATTGCACAGCATGCCGAACCTTACAGGGTGAAGTTATCTAACATTTAAGTCGATTCAGCGCGAGATTCTCTCTGAAAATTTTAGGGCAGTGGACATTAAAAAATGTGACTTGCTCTTAGCACTTCCGTAAAAGACCTGTAATAAAAAAAGGGGAAAATAAATACAACTCTATAGCTGACGAAGTAGCAATCAAGCATCTTAATTACGATCATTCCCAGCAAGGAAACCCACCTTAAGGCCATAAACCTTTTAAAGTTATTTTTCGTGGACCGGCGACACGAAATTTCTCGAGGCATATTCTCACACGTTGCCCAATTTATGACGGGTTCAGGGTGGCGGGAGGGTATATAAATGCCTCAGACATTTCACGTCCATTGCACATAATTCGGGACATCAAAATGTCCGATCATAGCCCTGATGAGCCTGGCTACCAATGAGTTTATTATCCTGACTTTATTTATCAGAAAATTCGAATTTTTTAGCACCGGAATCCTCGATATCAGGGTGTCTCTGCTTTTTTCTTGCTCATGGAACTCCATATAGTGCAGAAAATGCCTCTTAGGATGATATTGGACTTTGGTATGTCTCCAAAGTGCTCAAGTTCGTCCCCTTCATTACATCTCTTACTGGCACAAATGTCATCCCTTCTCATGACAATTTTCTGTCATATCCAAAGGTAATCTTGTACTTGTCGATGGTTTTTTAACGACTCTCCCAAACAATTCATACGAACAGAGTGGAGTTGTTATTGTCTGCACTAAATTATTTCCTTTATGGATCCTAAAAGGGAAATTTTTGTTCATACATCCTCCATACAAAAGAAAACGTTCAGTTCAAGCCAAAGAATTTTTATACAAACCAATTAATGTGGTTGGTAATGAATACAAATGGTGTAAACTCCCTTTTTATGGTTTAATTTCACAGAGGATAGCCAATCTCTTTCCAAGGGAACAATTTCGTATAGCCTTCTACAATAGGAATGAATTGAAATCATTTTTTAACTCTACGAAAGACAAAGTAGTCAAATTGAATAAAAGTGGCATTTATAAGTTAATTTGTAACGACTGTAATGCGATATATATAGGTCAAACGGGGAGGTCGTTAAAAGCACTGGCGGAAGAGCATAAACGCTGTTATAGGAATTGTGACCTCTAGAAATCGCACTACGCTAAACATCTGTGGGAAAACAACCATGAGAGTGATTTCAATGCAGAACTTTTACACCAGATGGACAAAGAGATGAGGATGGACAAGTGGGAGGAGCTTGAAATCAGAAAGAATTTAAAAGTGAGTCATTTGGTGAACGAATTATTGTTTGAATACCACTCCCCAATCATGGAGGTACCCCTTTCCTTCACCGAAAGACAAAATAACCCACACCCCCCCCGCCCCACTGTGAACCCACAAATCACTGACGCTTAACACCCCTACCCTCCTTCCCATTTACACCGATCACAACCCGATTTAACCCCTCTTTTTTACCCCCTCTCTCACCCACTCCACTCTCCCTCATGAATGCTATATAAACGAGCAGCAGCTGGTTTTAATTTTGTACCTGATGATGACGCATAAGCATTGAAACTAGTCGTACAATGATAAAGAACAGTGGATGTATACATTGTGTTTCCTTATTTAATGAACATGAACTTCCACAAAGTTGAGCCTAAAACAATAGATAGCATACATACTCTAGTTTACCTCTCCAATTTGAACGTTTAACTTAGCCCTCCTCCTTCTCGAAAACTTCGTAACCTTTGTTTTTTTTTGAGTTACTCTTCATCTCATGCCTATCACAGCGATTTTGTTAAAGTCAGTAATATCTATAATATTTATATAGTATGTCCTTTCACAATTTTGGATACACGAAAACATTAACAAATGGGCGATCGATTTATGAGATTGACCCCAAAAGCCCTTAGCGAGTATTCGATGTGGGAGCGCGATGCCCTCGGTGGTTTTCCTGGTAATATATCATGCATTCGTTTCAAAATCAGCCAACTTCCTAGTGAAAATGTTTAACTTGGCTTACAATGCCCCCAGGGGAAACACACCCGAGGGCACAGAAACCTTAGAGGCTTAGACCTCTTGCCATCTCATTATGCAACGTCTTCGTTTCCTCTCACATCTCCCGTTATAGCCACTGAACCATGCTTTAAACGCACACCTTCGTTCGCATCTATCCATGAGAATGATGAAATAATTTAATTACCTATATGTAAAGAAGGCCGGTGTTCTGCACTCCCTGCCACACTCTCCTGACGCTGATATCAGGCTATAACGTAGATATGGATGAATTGAAGGTGAATACTAAACCATATGGTGAATGTGAATATTGAACCATCCGGTGAAGGATGATAAATTGGTATTCGTGGTGTGATACAGTGAGCTGTCGGATACATTTATATGTACATGTAATCCTGAAAACTACCACTAATGTGTAGGGGGTGATACCACGCCAGGCAACCAAAATCGACAAAATTACAAATTCAGTGTAAATAACTGTTAATCCAATTAATGGAAATAATTTTTGACGACAGCTACATGTACATTTCTAGACGTAAAATATTTCTCCATGCATGCAATAGGAGCTGGTTGTGAAAGGAAGCGGAGTTTGAAAGTAAAATGCTAATTTTTTGGAGCTTGTTTGTTAGAACAAAATTTGTCAGGTGCCATCTTAGGTGCGCTTTCTTGCACGTCCGGATGGCCGTGTTAACATAAGGCAACTTGAAATCGATGCGAGTTCATTCGCGACGCATGGATGATAAAGGCGGTGGAAACCCAGAGGCCATGCAGACTCTATCATTACGCAACTTATCTGAATCATGGTTACGACTTGATGGCTAAATATTTGTCAAGTAATTCTCGCGGAGATATATTTCACTTCCGCGTGATTAGACATAACCATTTCCTTCTTTATTGCTAGTGATATTCTACTGACAGTCAGTGTGTCAGCAATGAAAAAACATTAAAAATCAAAATTCTCTGATTCCATCTGTCATGTTATCTTTGTTATTTCGGACAAATATCCTCTCTTGTTTCCTCTCATCATGCCTGGCACTTCCTCCTTGATTCCCCTTTCGGCCCATTTCACCTTCACCATCCTTCACCACGCCCACATCTCAAAAGGCTCCAATCAAATGCCAAATGCATCCTGATTCAACGACCACTTTAGAAAACTACTTCAATCAATTCCCTCCTGATTGTAAACTCTTCTTAGTTCAATGTAATTTTTATTCTTATGTCCCTAGTAATGTGTACTGCCTTATGTACTTTCACAGTCTTCGTGATTAACATTTACAAGATAGGCAAACTGATACAGGCGATAATTTTACTGTATATTTTCCTAAGATTTAGATACGCATTCCCGGAAAATGTACGTGCACATACGTGTTCTTTCTTAATTGAAGAATATTTTCCAACGGATGAAAAAATTGATTCGAGCGAATTTTGCTTAAGCGGACCTCGTGAAATGATTGCGATTACTCTGGGAAACAGCGAAAACCAGGAAAACGTTCGTAATTTTCATTTTATAAGATGCAACAGAAATGTATTTGGAAGAAATTCTCCATCGTATCATTTCTTAACAAATCAAACAACATCGACATTTGGCATCGACAATCAACATCGGAAGTCGACAATGACATCAAAAATCGGAATCGACAATAGAAATCGACAGCACACATCCACAATTTTTCATCAAAATTGTCAAAATACAATCGACATCTACAATAGTCATCGACATTGACAATTATACTCGACATTGACAATATAAACTCGACATTTGTTGTCAAAACCCTTTCCGCATGATCGCATTAGAATTCCATTAAATAATGTAGTGCTCTTTACAGTATTGTTTCCTCTGCTATTGTTTGTTTTAAAAAATTTAAAATTTCCCCTTCCATCCCACGTCCCTCTCCTTGGGGGAACCCTCCCTCTACCTGCAGCGTTGGGTCACATTCCCTACCTGTGTCCTTGGGGGAGGAGACCGTTTCATGTTGATGTTCTTGTGGTTGTGGAATTTCGCCTTCTTCCTTTTCATATCCTGACTTGCGCGGTGTTGGATGGATTTCATACTGCATCCTAGGGTGCAATCGTTTGTTGGATGATAGTGTACACGTTTGCATGCGAGTGGGATTAAGGGATTTTTGCATGAGTGTAATCGTGGCTGTGGGTATAGTTTTACATGTATGTGTTGATTTTGCATGTGGTTTTGTTCCTTTTTACGGGTGGTGACCAAACACCCCCCGCCACACGCCCTTGTGGCGGCTTGCGGGGCATTATGTATATGATGTAGACGACATCTTAAAGCGTTATAGACAATCGGCATCGAAATTCTACTTGAAACAAACCACGTCACACGAACAAACAGTATTGAAAATCTAAACGCCCAGCATCCATCTTTCCTGCTGTCTTCGGATTACTCCCAGCAATCAATCCTCTCTCCTCCATATTCCCAATGCACTTCTTCGCTCGTTTTCGATTCCGTCCATTTTTCCATCTTTCTCCACGCCCACATATCCAAAACTTATTCCCCCCTCGCGATCAGCGAACAGACATTCACGTGGGAACGCCACAGTCAAGTGTTTCTGGATTGTGTACGTCGCGTGAGACCCCGCCCAGGGGAGCGTCGTGACATACTTCACGGAGGGGAGATTGACTGGGAAAAAGTTAGAAATATCCCAGGCGCGCGTCCTTCCGTGCACTCTGGAATCATTTCGCTGGAGCGTCAAGGACGTCCTCTTCTTATGTCTTGGCGGTGTGTGTGGGCACTCAACGTAATTGCCGACGGGGACGCCGCAATTTTTTTCCTCCAACCCGTAAACCGCACCGAATATAATTAGCGTTCTCGTTTGTGAATTCCCGCTGTGGGATAAATAGCCTCTGCGGCGAAGCCAAGTGGAGACGAGCCTGCATGTACAAACACGAACAAAGAACGAAACTCCTTCCTTAGTGAAGTCAAGTAGTCTTAACGACAATGACTTTCTTCCTCACAGGCAATCTACCAATCCAAAAAAAAATTGGGTCTTGGATGGTCCCTCAAATAAAATACTCATCTCAAGCGGACCTCTGTTTCCTCGCCATGCATAGCTCTTCTTGTTTTCGACTAGGACTGAGCGACATTCTGATTATGTCGACACGAGTGTCGACATAATCAGAATGTCGCTCGTGTCGAAAATTTGATTTCGACCTGTCGAAACGACTTGTCGAGTGTCGTCGACAAATCGTGGTCAAATTTTATGTCGATAATGATGTTGAGGACGTTCTCGTATTGATGTCGACGTTGAAATGTATTTGTCGATTTGTAATCGATGTTCACGTAGCTATTGATGCCGACGTCGATAATTATGTCGATTTAAAAATTTTGTTGAGGTCGAAATTGATTTCGACGTCGACATTGATGTCAATACTAAAGTCGAGGTTAATAAAATTAATGTTGAGGTCGCTGTTGATGTCGCTTTCGATATTGATGTTGGCGTCTATATTAATTAAGATGTCGATATTGATGTGGTCATCGATTTGAGAATAAGCAGATCATGTGTTGAGAAACATTTTATAAATTGTTAGAAAGGAAATTATGGCGTGTAGACTTTTTCGCAAGAGTAACAGGTGCATCTGTCCCGTCCCATCTCACCTTGTACAATCATTTTATGAGAGCGCTGTTAGAAGCTAGTCGATGTTTTTTTTATAGTTTAATTCTTCTGCGATGGGCTAAATTGTTGATTCAGTAGAAAAAGTGACAGAAATGGAGGGGAATGTTAACAGCCTAGACGCGACACTGCATGTATACCTCAAAATTATCGACATTTGTAAAACCAGCATCGAAATCGTCTCTTAAATCGACATCGTAATATCGAGGAGATCGTGTTGCGACATCAAAAACCCTATTTTCTGCTTGCCGTCGAGAGAGTATATTCCCGCCATTCCTCCTCCCAGCTTGCATACCATTCTGCCATCTCGTACCAAAGCCTTTACCATTTCACTACCTCTTAGTTTCTATTCCAGACGGTTTTCCTTACTTCTTCGAATTTTAACCTATGATTAGAGATATCCTAGAGAGAGACTTATGAGATATCTTGATGGAAAATTATCGCTTTCAGTGGAGTGGGAATGAGATTACAGTTCCCGCACACAGCCTCCTTTATCTAGAGTATCGGAAAAACCTTTGGAAGGCCACCTATCCATTCGGATTCAACTCGTGCCTACTAAGGAGAGATCGGCTGATTTTACCGAAGAAGAGAGAGAACGTCTTATTAATTTGGGAGTGCGAGGTGTTTCCCTCAAGTCCGCACTCGTCGGGCAGTTCCGGATCTCTTCGGGAATCTTCATAACCAAACATTGGGACGGCCTCTGTAGTCACGCTCGCTGTTATTGTTGGCATCATAGTACAATGATTGTGGTGTAATTGGTTGAACATTGTTAATTATAACAACGTCATACATACTCTTCCGCTAATTAGAGAGAAATTGAGTAAAATATTATCCTCGTGATTAGACTCTTCTGACATTTCGAATTCCCAGAGGGATTTTAAGCAAAGAGACGAACACAGGAGAGGAGAGGAAGGCGGAATCGAGCAGATCATAAGTGTAAAAATATTTCTTTGACCGCGACTTGAACATTAGATCTTTCGACTTTCCGGGCCGATGTTTTAACCACTTGAGATATCGAGGAAATTTAATTTACACTGAGATCTTGTGGTCATCTATTATATGTGTTCCCATCCACTTTCCTTATATGTATTTCCATATACATAAAAAAATATATATATATGTATACATATATTACTCGTATTAAGGTCCACGGAACATTTTCAAAACAGAGGCATAAACCCCTAACGTATGACGACACACGGAGACTTAAGTTAAACACGGAGACTTGTTCAAAAGCCGTTATATGCGGGCATGCGTCCATGACTAGCGTTTCTCGGGAAGAGGTACATATAAAAGAATAACTAGCAATCATCGTGACAGTACTAATCATAGTAATTACGCCAATATGTGGTGCTACGCCAAAACATAAGCGTGAAATGACAGATGGGATAAAAGACAAAAAAACAAAGGGACGTAGGAACTGTGCATAGCTAAAGAACAAGTTATAGTTACATGAAGTATTGGGCGTAAGGATATCTGTCGACGACAATCTGTTTTAACCCACCATTTTCAACCTCAAATGGACTTTTACCTATCTGGGTTGATGTAGTAGATTGTAGTAGATGTTTTGTAATATTTTTCAGGTACCTGTTTCTCAAAGTTAACAGTCAGTTTAATGACCCTTGTAATTTTGACATTTGTATACTTTCAATGATAACTATTGTTGGCGTGGCACTTGTTGCAATCTAACACAGATTGACTTTATCATAAATCTACTCGCAGCATAGAGGAAAGTATCTAGGGTCACCATAGAAATCCGAAGGCGACAACCCCAACCTCTATAGATGTGAAAAGGTGTGAATTTCGCACGCACAGACGTGTGAAATAAACCCCCAAAAATTCCTTACGCCCGAAAATATACGTCTTTCGTGGTACTCAAAATGTTGTAATCCTTCGCAGAAGTGGAAAATGAGTCGGCGAACGAGTAAATGTTCTTCTCTACGCCTTCCTAAGTGCCCTAGGAAGTAATTGTTTACACTTCTCATTACCGTACTTACTGTACAGGCATATATGTGCACGTGTGCATTGGCTTCATACGATTTCTCCCTTCAAACAAACACGACTTTTGGCTGCGGTCTTACCAGAAGAAATTTAAGTAGGCTCGTCAGTCAATAAGTGAATTTATTACTCGTAAAATGTTATGTCATACTCGATTTCTAAAGATACAGTTTTGAAAAATATATCTTAAACAAGATATATATTTCTCCAACGCCAATGAAGATACATAATTTCAAGTGCTCAATCGATTTTATCTCTTGTTTAAGCTTTAATTCAGTAACAATTCTTAACAATCATGAGTAAATTCATTATAATCGCCATATTGTTATTGTCAACGCAATATTGCCACGTGGCATTGAATCCGATCATTTAGATATTCACTTTTAAATATTGTTTCCAAATTAAGGTGTCTCCATGATATGTTTCAATGTTTCAATCATGTACTCGTATTATGGAAAAAAATCAATAAATTCTCGGGAAATATACAAAATTCTGTGAAAAATCTCCTGCGCAACTCCGAAATTGATAAAGCATAAAATTTACCAACTCAATTTCTATATGGAATGCTAATTTATTAGCGATGACGATGTTCATTTTTTGGGATGAGAGTAGCTTTGTGATATATTGCGTACTAGTATAAGGTTTAACACCTTTTAAATTTCGCAGACCTCCACAATAAAACAAATCATTACTTTAACGCTGCAGTAAATGGGTTTGCTTAATGACTTATTCTAGTTATAAGCAAAGTTACAAGTTCATGCACCGATTCTTGAAATGACGCATTACTTAAAATTCCCGGCAATATTTCGTTAGAATTAGATTGGGTACCTGTGGTCAGTTTTACATATTTTATATCCTCATAGAGAGGCAGGAAAAATGGATGAATGGCGTATTGAGCGACAATGGGATGTTGAAGAAGGTAATAGAGGGGAGGATGTTAGGCAAACGAGGAAAGAGCACGAACAGGATGGGGATGTTGGACGGGATGAAGGGAGGAAGGAGGTACACAGAGATGAAGAGGGACCTGCTGTAGATTAGGTTGCTGGATTGGGTTTTGTTTGGAGTTACAAAATGTTTATTTGATAGTTGTGTCCATCCAAAAACCTATCTTAACCGGTGGATTACCTAATAATAATATCCTCATTCATACTACGGACTATCCCACTAAGCTCTCTGTAGGCATGGTAGAATTGATATTTTTTGGATGAAATAATTATATTTTAGTTGCTTTCTTCACAAGAACCCATACAAAATTGGTTAGATTTATTAGTAAACATTAAAAAAATGAAGCAGTTAAGACATGCTCTTCAAAATGCCAAACAATAGACGGTAGTTTTTTTACACCAGCGCCCTAAGTTTATTGAAACTGGCATATACACCTGTGCTAGAGCTTCTCAAGAGAGTAATATGGTCTGTCACATTATACTATTTCTCACGCTGACGCAACTAAGATTGCGATCTTCCAGTGCATAATTTACATCAGGATTCTTTAATCGTTTTTTTCTGTCGTGGAAGCAAGGCGATTGTCCCAGAAGCAATTAAGTAACGTTTTTTCATTCAACCCTAGTGGCGAAAGGTCCTGGTATGAGGCCGCGCGCAGTGATTCTTTCTTGTTCTTGCGGCAGCGAAGTGCTTGGCGGTGACGGGAGTGACGGCGTAATTACGTCCGCTGAGTGGCGAATGGAAATGGCGGCAGAGTGGTAACATTTTTCGGTCAAATGGGGCAAGTGAGATTTTCGTAACCGTCCGGTAACTTTATTAGTTAACTCAGCTTCAAGTTTCACGTAATGTGTTTTTTCGCTGAAAGTTAAATCAACTCAAGTATTCAACAGGTCAGACTGAGAGGTTTTGAGGGAAGAGTGCCTGGGGAGGGGAGGGGGGGCGGAAGGTTTAGGGACTGTTGGGAAAGAAATTAAAGATGGCGGTTAAGGGTGGGAATTTGAAAGGATCGGAAATATAGGATAGGAAATATAGGATATAGCGACAGAGGGGCATTGGGGCAGTAATGATGTGGTCGCGTCATTGTCATGTAATACGTCATTTACATGACAATGACGCAACCACATCCTTACTGCCCCAATGCCCCTCTGTCGCTTACAGACGACCAGCCAATCTCAGAAACCTTCTGAGATCCATCAACCCTTTGACACCCCGCCCTGACAAATTTCCACATATTTCCCCTACCTGCAATCGCCCCCGATGTAAAACATGTCTCCTAATCAGATCTGCTCCCCCCTCCCCACATCCCCTCATTGTCCCTTCACCCCGTTCCCACGCTAATTGCCTCTTGAAAAATATTATCTATCTTTTGTCGTGCAAACAATGCACCTCATTCTGCATAGTACTACATACTCATACTACATACTACTTTTTGATCAAGGTAGTATAATAGTTTTGAGCAAATGGCGAAAAGAGTTCAATTTCTCCAAATAAGGTTGGTAGAAGTGACTCGCTCAATTTGAAAGCCCTCTCCTTCCAACTCACATTGGTGCCAGCATCAAGTTATTCTAATGAGACCTGACGAATTCAAATTCGTCCTATCAAGTTTTAAGTCAAGTGTTTATTTTACTTGAGCTAATCCGTTGCGTTTATAAGTTCACAGACGAATGAATTACAAACGTAAGAGTCCAACTTAAGGATTTAACCTAACGTGTGAGGAAGTGCGTCCAAGTTCTAAGATACGTATCTCAATGTTTTTCTCAGGACTGGGCGTGGATGTGGTTTTAATGTTGACACAGAATGTCTCTGAACAATTGTGGATTGCTGTTCCGTACAGTGTACAGGGCTCGTATATAGCTTCCTAGCTATTGAGCTAGCAGTGTTTTTCATGTATGAAAATTTCGTCGTTCAAATTGAGCGAGAGTCATTGGGTATGAGGGCATTGCGGATGTGTAGTGTGCGTGATAGTTCAAAGAAGACCGAAAGTCTTTATGTGACAACGAGCCCAAATATGTAGGTAGCCCTCGACCACGGACCAGCCGGTTTTTTTCAGTGGACTAAGGAGTGACCCACACAGAAGCGTTCATGGCGGCCTTAAAATCATGGCGTCGACGATGTAACAAATTTACGCAGATAAATGGATATTAATTTGACAGGTAACAGAAGTTTCAACTTTCTAATGTAAATGCTTTATCAGAAAAAAATTAGCAAAACTTCAGAATTTCAATGCACCGTGTAACTCACGTCTGATGCGTTACAACAAGGTCTTACACAGATTGTCGAAACTCTTTTTCCTCTCTCTCTTCTTCACCTCTCTCCTCTTCACATTGATTTTCTCATTCTTCTTCCTCCTGCCCTCTCGTATAACCTTCCTTCTACGTTCTTGAAACAGGCATTCCTTTATCAATACGGCCACCATCCAACATCGCTATTGCCTTGCGTTCGGTAGCTTTTTTATACTCTACCACATCCCCAAAAAACATTTCGTAAAAATTTTCCGTGTACGACCAACTGATGTTTGAAGTTCTCCTTCAAGTCTACCATTTCCAATGTACCCATCAACTCCATATCTTATTATCTACCGCAACGTCCACGTTTTCCCTTTAGAGGGAAATAAATTGCATCGCTGAGAAAATCTCCCCAAGGCATGCATTTTAAAAAAAATCCTTTACTTGCAGCCGATGCCAAATAATCATTATCTACTATTTAAGATCATGCTTTCCCTTGTTTAAGATTCCTTGGCCTAGCAAAAACTTCCTCGTTTATCTCTCTCCTTAGGCGGTTGTAAATACACATTTTTTTATATTTAACAAAGGGTGGATCTGGATGTTTCGATGATTTTTCTACTGGTTTCCTACTTCGAAGGACCGGGTTCGAATCCTGGTGGTAATGGGATTTGAAAGTTATATCCCTATAAGGGTTATTTTGTGGACAACACTTGAGGTGAGCCCACCGTCCATCAAATAGGACGTTAAATTTTGTGAACCATTGGCACCTTTCTTTTTATAGAGTAGGCTAATGCCGACGTTTTGGATCTCCCTTCACCCGTCCTCCAGTCCCTGGAAATCCTACCCCTACCGAATTGTCCCCCTCCCCTTGTATCCCTAATGGGGCAAATGACCTTTAGGTGTAGGTCGCCTCCCATTACTGCAAATAATAAAAAAATAGTGAATCAAACGACTTTTTTAACAAAAGGACCACAATCATGAAATGCATCTACATACTACCTCGCAAGCCGTCGCAAGGGTGTGTGGCGGGGGATGTTAGGTTACCACCCAAAAAAGGAAAAAACCGCATTCATAACCAACACACACATACAAACCCAAATCCACAGTGGTGCATACATTCATGGAAAAATCCTATCATTTTACACGCATGCAAATACATATCTACCTCCTTTCATTTTACACGCATGCAATTACACATGCTATAATCTAACAATTAATTGCACCTTAGGATGCAGGAAGAAATTTTCCAATATCGTGCAAGCTAGAATTTGGTTAGTAGCGAGGCGAAATTCCACTACCACAAGAACATGTAACATAATACGCTCTCCTACCCAAGGTAAAGAATTTGACCCAACGCTGCAGGTAGAAGGAGGGCTCCCCCACGGAGAGGGAGGGAGGGAGGATTTAAAGAATATCAATCCCAAAAAATCATCAATCATCAAAAAATATTTGACGTCTGTCCTCGGTAGTTTATTTTCAACCTTGTGTTGGAGGTGTTTTTCCCTTCAGTTCTCTGAAGAGGGCCACTTTGTGGCCGAAACACGCGTGTTCGACGCATATCCTCGTCTGCGCTCTATCGTTTCAGATTCTCCCAGAAGTTGGGCCCTTTGTGTGCGTGTGTGTGTGCTTCTTGAGTGCTAGTGTGTGTGATTGGTCTGTGCTCTTCCTTCGTGGATAGTCACAGAGTGTGTGCTTGTAATACATCCTGGTATCCTTAACGGGGTCTTCCTTACAGCCTCGTGAAGGATTACATTTCCACCTGGAATCTTTAACGAAGTCTCACAGCTTCGTGAAGGATTCCAGACAGGATAGTGTGTGTGTGGCTGTGTGTGGTCCCTGGCGTGGATTAATTTCCCGTAAACCACCACAGAGGGTATTCTTGGTCGAGAGGTTGTGGTTGGTCCCTTACGTGGTTCCCGCGAATACCAACACAACAATTTGGTCTGACGAGAGTTGCGACTGTTTTTTACGGCCATTGGAGTTTTTCCCCCTTATTATTTTAATATCAATCCCATTTAGTAATCTTACCCGTCAAAGTACTAATTAACCTAAGTCAAAGTCCTAATTCGCTTCCTCGACGTAGAAAAAGGGTAGGTTCATCCCATTTCGCCATGATTCAAATGCTCGTTTTCAAAGATGAGATTCACAGCACCAGGTCATCGGTTACGGGGCATATTCGAATATTAACGGCCGTTTGGTAGTGAGGAAATTTATTCGTCAGAAAAAGTTTCGATTGACAGTTTTAAGTTCTTACAAACCTACATCACTTTTCTACACAATCGTCGTGCACTTCTAGGCTCTGTTCTTATCGCCGAACCAGTTCCTATTACCCCTCAGCATCGAAGCTCGCCATCTGGGGATGAAACCAGTTGACAACGCCCTTCTTGAGTTCCTCCATGTCTACCAATCGCCTGCGTCAAGTGCAAGAGAAGGAAATAGTCGCTATATCTGCAAGGTCAAGTTATCTCCGTCTTGTCGAGAGCGGTCCAAAAACGCTCGTTCACTTAACATTCTTTTCCTCTTCGTGTTGGTCAATAAGCATTTTCGGTACCCACCTTGCATACAGTCGGTGATACTATATATGAGCTTTTCCATGATGATCATGTAAATAGTGGCGCGTCCTACAAGAGTGAATTTATCAGCTAATCGTCAATCGTCGATCAGATCATAGTTCTTGATCCATTCGGTCTGGATACTGGGCCTGCTGCTACGCTCTTCATCATGGACGTTTGTGCGACAATTTTTTAACTAGTCTAGACACCATTTTCTAATCTTTCCTTCACTCGTTTCTTTAGTTTCACAAACAAGGCACAATTCACGATGAATTTGAGGTTGTCAAAATCGAATCACAGCAAGAATTTCCCCAACTGGCGTGAACAACGACTTTCGCGTACATTGTTATCCTCATTCACAGAAAGTCAAACGACTAATGAATCAAAACAATAACTTCAGTCGACTTTGAAACAATCGATAAATGGCGCTGCACGCATACAGCATTGTTCAAAAACCACTAATGTTCAAACATAATAAAACGACCCTTCCTTTTCGAATATGCCGTGTATTTCATAGCATAGGATCTCGAGTTTAATCAATTCCATATGGATTATCACGCAGCGCTTGACAACGGACGGACCATCGCGTTCTATCTTATCTTAAGGGCTGCCTCGCAGGTGAGTCGGACGTTCCAGCTGAATCTTCGAGCCGATTCCCAGTGAAGATTTATATAGCCGCGGGGGAGGAAGGAGACGTGAGGGATAGGGGACGGAGATTCATGCGTTCATGAGTAACTGTTGAAATCCGTTCGAGTGTGCGGAGGGGATTGTTCGCACAATCCAACCACCGCACCACTCGAATAGAGAAAGCCCGCCGTTCAAAAGCACGTTCACTTTCCCTTCACGCGCTCGCTTCACGATGCAGCCGGCCTGGGAACCATGCACGCGAGGTCGGTTTATATCTTTACACGAAACCTGGGATAGTCTTTGAAGGCAATATGTATGTATATATTTATAACATTTGGACGGCACAATAGAACACAGAATAAAATAGATAACACGTAAAAGGATACTCACATTGTAGATTGTTTAAGCTTTCGGCCTACTCCGAAGCCTTCTGAGTCTGACCTGAAGGAGGCCTCGGAGTAGGCCGAAAGCTTAAACAATCTACAATGTGAGTATCCTTTTACGTGTTATCTATTTTATTCTGTGTTCTATTGTGCCGTCCAAATGTTATATTGCTCTAGTGAGTACTCCCACATCATCGATATATATCGATGATGTGGAAGCATTCAACTATGAACACTAAATTCTTAATTGCTTATCGCTTAAAGCTGTTAAAGCATTTATTTGGCCACCATGGTCGCCTGATCTGATGATGACACGTTCAATCCTAGGCTGAATAATCCAGTAAGTATTTTTACCAAGCACCACGTTTTGATATCGATCATGAATCACTTCCAAGGGGGGGAGGGGATTGGTTGGAAGCAATGTCTAGTGTATTAGCTTCCCACCTCGAGGGTCCGGGTTCTAATTCCGGTGCTGTCAGTGGTACCATCGACCCTTTATTTAGTTACCATGCGGAGACCACCTCGAGTGAAGTACACTGTCCGTCGGACGGGACGTTCAAGTTGTGTGACACCTCGGCGCCCAATAGTTGTATTACTAGTTCCATACGCCGGTGTTTCTCTCTGTCAACCCATCCTTCCCCCATTCCCTTACAAAGTCCCACTTTCACGAAATCACCCACCGATCCCGTGTAATGGCGTAAGAACAATTTGTTCCCAAAGGCATACTCTTGATTGGAACTTATTTTAAAGTCCTGGGAGCGCTCAGGAATAGTTGAAAACATTAGACGTACAATATGGAGAATAGTAACTCATAGAGGGAACACCACCTTAAGGATGCACGAGGATAATTACTAAGACCTAAACGAAAGGAACTCGAAGGATTTTCGCCACTCTAGGGTAATTTCCTTTTCTTAATTGCCGAAGATGAGGACGAGGGCATTGCTTATCGCTTCCGGCCCGGTCACGCACGGGTGGACGAAAAGAAGAAGAAGCAATTTTGCAGTCGAAGCTGAAAGCTGCGAGGAGCGGAAAAACCTTGCCCACGGCGTATATTTTGGTGGTTAATGATGCGACGACCATGGACTTGACGCTTGGATTTCACGTGCTTCTTACGGAATAAACCTGGCAACTGCGAAGGCAGAGTACGAGGATGAATAACATTTGTACCCGAAAACCTTAATATGCCATTTTCTTTCGTGGTTGGCAAGTTTGATTGGGACGTCCTTTTTCCGTGATTTCAAATATTCCTCGTCTTTGATCACATTCTCGCATTTCTTTCTCTGTCCACCCCTTTCTCTCTCTCTCTCTCTCTCCATCAATTTGTGAAATTATTTACTTTTCTCTCAGATACACGGCGTTTTTTCTTAACTTTAAAGTTTATTCTGAAGACGGGGAATGAATAGAAGCATGTGGTTGAGCTCAAATTATACTGACACTAAATATAATTAGCAACAGATAGATGGTTGTACCGGACAGTGCTTACAGTTCGTATAGTTACCGCTAGAGTGAAAAAGAGTCTTCAATATTACGTTTCAGTTTACACACAAGAACAGCATAGCAATTATCCCTCTTCTCCAATCGTCTGATTTTTAAAAAACCCATCTCGAAATTCATGGTCGATTGAGTGTTAAGACATTTAGTGTCATAGTGTTATGAACGTGTGTGTATAAACAAAGTGTAATTGGGTGCGCGACAATCAAAAAAGAAGGCCGAAAGTCTAACCGTGGCAATCAACCCAATAAGTAACCTCAACCACGGACCAGCCGGTTTTTCTTGTGGGCAAAGTTAGAACTAACATCACAGAAGCACACACTGCGACAACGAAATCATTACTTTGACGTGATGTACAGGTAAATGTACAGATGTACATTGAAACTAATTGTAAGTCGGACCTGAAGAGGCTTCCTAAGGCGGCTTACAAGGTAGGGTTCGAGAGCTGGAAGAAAAGTTGGCAAAGGTGTGACGTCAGCCAAGGTATGTACTTTGAGGGCGACAAGTTCGATTATGCTGTATCAGTCGAAATGAACAAGTTATAAAATCATTCCTGTCTTTTTTTTATCACACCTCGTACGTCTACAGGGAGACTATACAAACAAAGAGAGGTTTCAATTTCCTGCTGTGAAATGTTTGCCAGTATTTGCCTCGAGACTTAACGAGGGTCATGTATTTTTGTTGATCCAAAACTTTTATTCTCCTATAATGAATAAATTAGACGAACAAGTCTACGTGTTACCAACGCATGCAATGCGCATTCTTTCTCAACCCATTTAGTCCTCGGCGACCACAAACAATCCTCAAGTACCTCACAGTCGCCTAAGTACGTGCATTTAGTCGACGTGCGTTTCCTGGAAATAATTCTTTCGAGTGAGTAAACACCGTTTTCTCACGAACACATCTCAGACATTCCTTCAGCACCTACTTTCCTTCCTTACCCATCCTCAGCTATATATTTTTCTCCGAAAGAGTGGGGTTGTAAAAATATTCAGTCGAACAATGCATTCAAGAACCACCACCGCAGTAACTCAACCCAAAAAAAGGTTGTCTCAATAGGCGAGCACATAGTTTTCCTAGATTAGATTGTGGAATTGCCAAAGGTATTCCGCGTTTACACATTGTAAATATATTGCAAACCTGATGCAAAATGCATCTACTGTTGCCGTTGAGTTTACTGCTGGCCATAGTAAGAAAGACTGACTGAACAAAGTAGTCGTTTTCGGGAGCATGGATGAGTCTACAAATTTACCTGGAGAAAAATATTTAAATATAATTCAAAAGAATTCATAAAAGGGTTTTCAGCTTTTAAAATAAAGGACTATGAGTGTGATTAATTTAGTGATGTCAATACTTGAAGTTCAAAGAGACTCGAGAGAGAGTTATTCCTTCACAGCCTAATGAAATTGATCCGTTTCGATTCTCACTTTCCGAAACAAATCGATGATTACGTTCTAACATCTTGGGAAATCCATCGAATTCATTGAATATACGGATAATGAAGCTTTAGTTAGCCAAGCAGCCAAGGGGTTGTAACCATCTGTCCATAGATTTGTGTAGGAAGGCAGTTCGTTAATTTAAGAAATGATCGAGGCGGCATAAATTTATTTCATCTAAAATTCATGCATCTTAGTTAGAATCATCTTTCTTTCCGTCGCGATAGATATAACTTACACGATATCCACGGTGGTGCCCTAACACCCCCCATCACACGCCCTTGCGGTGGCTTGCGGGGGTATTGTGTTGATTGTGTAGATGCAGATGATGAAACGGAATCTAACCCCATGTCCCACGGTCCAGTAGTCCGGCGCGCTGCCCACTGTGCCACCACGTCCTTATTTTCGGTTCGATCGCGTGGTACGTTCAAGTGTGGATTTTTCGAGTTGAAGAAATGCAAGCACCTTGAAATTTCCTCGACCTCTTGACCCTTCGAAAAAAAAAACAAGAGAATCGCAATTCGCGATGTTTTCGCAGTGACTCGCCGAAAACGGGTTTGCCTGGAACTCGGCGAGCACGATGAGGAGTTTACGGAAACAATTTGACGGAAAACACCTCACCTTCGTCCTTCGGAGAGAAGACATTTGAGCGGTTATGGCGGTCCCTTCCTCCAAAAACTTCCACGTTTCGGGAAAAGGAATGACGACATTTCGTCCTTTTCCACCTATTCCGTAACCATGTCACCTCCCTATGAATTCTCTAAGATCCGGACTGAAGAGTGACGTCAATTTGATAAAAATAAACAACAAAATTCAAAACGAAAAAACTCAATTATTATATTCCCTGCCGTTATAGAATGGGTTTATGAAAACAAAAGAGCAGTGAAAACCTTTATAAGGAATGTAATTTTGTGCGTCTCGGAAACTTGGTCGTTGAGGCAACAGGGTTGAGGAACGTAGATTAGGAAATATCGAGATAAGAATGTGGAGAAGGACAAAGAGAATAAATGGACGGGAAGGAAGAAAACAAGGGATGAAGTAACAGGCAGAGAAAATGGGAAAAACTCAAAGAAGTTAAGAGAAGTGGAAGCAGGATATTACACAGCTAGGCAATGTGGTACTGAAGAAGACGGTAATAGAGGGTAGAATGCGGGGGAAAGCGAGGTGGAAGGAGGAAGAGAATGGGAACATTGGAGATAATTCAGAAAGTTCCAAAGTATGCAGAGCAAGTGATGAATTAAAACATTTGGTTGATGGATATTTTGTGTTGTGTCAGTAAGGGCTTATGAGTACAGTAGTGTGTGGTGCGATGGGCCATTAAAAGCCTAACACTAACAATGCATATCTCGGGTGAGGTTTCATTGAGTAAAAATTCGTGTTAAAGACGAATGTAGACTTTTTATTTGCGGAACGAACAGCGGTAAAAAAAACCACGTACTAAATGAACGGGAGATAATTGTACGTGCTGGCGGGTGACCTGGCCAATTAAAAGGTCGTAGGTTCGAATCTAAATGGCGTTTATTCGGCCAAAACTCGTCAGAAATATTCTTAGTTAATAAAGAACGATTTTCAATAGAGGTATATAAACTCAATATTGTTACAACGCATTCTGGTCATAAACGAGTATTTAATTATTATATCGTAATGGGAATATAATTCTTTTTCACGTAATCGTTTCCTAAACGCTGTGAGTTTTCCTGAAATGAGGGCAGAGTTTTGTATGTATTTTGCGAATACGTATGTGTACATGGAAAATGTCATATTTGAAGGACGCCATCTTGTTTACGTTGAATGTTACGCACGAAATTTGCCATTGTTGCCGAAAATGAAATTGGGAGAAAGCGTAACTTAAGTCTTATTTAATGGAAAAATAGGTCTAATACATTCAAGGAAAAGAAATTACCGGAACGTAATTGTCTGTTCGTGTTGTCCTATCCATATTTATCCATAAGAGACATGCAGTTAGGTTATAACTTCGAAACTCAGCGTCATTACTTGTCAAGGACGAAATTTTTTGGCTGAGAAAAATAAACAAGGCATTAGAAATAAACAATCCACTATCAAACATTTGATGTTTAATAATGAATGAGACTATAATTCTTCCATTAGGGTTCCTAAAAAATCAAAAGGCATGAATGAAATCTCCCGCAGCAGGATTTCAATCTTTGTAATATCCACTCTTTTTTGATCAAACATTGAACACATCAATGGCAATCAAGCCTAGGATTGGATAGATAAACGTATCATGCCATCCATTGCTCCTATAAGCCACCCTCTTAATGCTGACATATTCCCTCCCATCAACATCTGCCATCGATTACTTCGTCGTGGCTTTTATTCATTTTCTTTTCCCCTGTAATGTCTTTTCTTACGGTCTTAGGGTTAATGTGTCTCCAGTAAATATTCTTACCCCAAAAAACTGCTGTCCATAAGGTCTATCCCCTCACCAGTTTATCGCTTCGCGACTTTCCTCTTCTCTCGCAACAAATTCTCCATCGGCCATTATTAGATCAGAACATTAATTGACCTTCATCGTTCTTCCTCTAGAGGGAAAGTATTTCCATTATTGTCGAGGAAATAAAGAGCACGAGGTGTTATATTCCCAGCAGCCCCGTCTCCTCGCGTTGAAAAGAAAGGACGCCATGATTCTCTGCAGTTAGGCGCCCAAAGGTCCAGTCCAGACGCATTCGTCAACCTCCGAAGAACTTTTAGTGAGATGTTAGTTGACCGAAATAATGGCCGTTACCTACGTCAGTATTGCGAAGCATTGTTTGGCGGCACGTCAATTGGGCGCCATTGGGAGCTATTGCGCGGAGAGGAAGGAAGAAAAAAAACAAACGGACTAGGCGTACACTCTTAGGCAACCACGGTTCTTTCGTGTTCCACAACCCCTTTCCGCCGAAAACTGCACTTCATCGCTAAAAAAAAAATTGGTTTCAAATGGTCAGATGTCTTCCAATTTTGGGGCATAACTTAAAAAAATTCGTCGAGTTAAATTTAAAATAACACTTCTTATTAAAAATACAGGAATGGAATAAAAGAAGAGCCATTTTGAATTTTTCAGAAATAAATTTCTTTTCTTAGTTTATCACTCGTTATTATCTAAAGGGTCTAGGATAGGTCTAGGACGGGGTTACATTCATTTTCGTTTTCCTTTCCGTCCGTTTTCTTTTCCTATTCCTCTCCCCCCACACCCACATCTAGTAGATCTCCGAATCAACGTCTATCCTCAATGACCAAGTTTCCGAGCCTCGCAAAACTACGCTCCGTATCACAGTTTTCAATGTTATTTTCATTGAATTTCGGCAATTTATACTTTGAAACGTGACGTTCGACGCTGAACCGTCTAAAGAAGTAACGTGTTCAATAAAAAATTATGAAATGTTACACAGTAACTTCATTTCTGTCCTCATTAGCATGTAATTACACAAAGTCAAGTCCTCTGCAGCCATCTTCATTTTGAATGGACAATTTTGAATGTTTATTTGTCTCTAGAAAAAATTCAGTAATACGTGTCCATGTTTTTTACCTGTACGTAACGATCTCGCATAAAATTACTCGCCCGAGTCATAATATTAACTAATGCAATTGAATAATTTTTGAGCATTTTTTTTACAGGCGTTAAACTCTAGCGAGTGTGTTAGATCCGTCCCATCCCACTGAACATGAACTCCAACATTTTCTCAATTGGTGGATGGATAGAAGTTATCCAAGTCGACTGACTTTGGGTTGAAGACGTTCGACGGGGCTGAGGAGTTATTTCCCCGCGAGTATTCCTTTCACCTTAAAGGAACATTTGGCAATTGATTTAAGTTGGATCGTTACTGCGCACGAAATGAAATGTCAACTTAAGTTCGACGAATTAATTAATGATTAATGATGAACAGTAATGGGACACTCTTCCACACGTATTTCATCAAACAAAATTATTTTTTTACGGAAAACTTTTAAAAAATTAAAAAAGAACTCCTTGAGAGAGTTTGAAAACTGTCACATTCACATCATCAATGTGTGAGTTTGTGCATGAGTGTGTGTGTGTGTGTGTTCGTCTGCGCGCGTTGTTATTTCCAATGAAGTGAAGCAGATGCTCGTAAAATGATTTTTTTTAGGGTAGGCGACCGTCAGCTGAGGTGATGTCCCTCCATTAGGGATGGACAGGAAGGGATGAAGGGTGGAGAGAAACCCGGCGTCGCCATTAGCCTACTCTTGTCGAAAGGCGCCAAGGGGTCCGCAAGTATAACTTCCCATCCAAGGGACGGCGTAATCACTCAAAGTGCTCTCCAAAAAGCACCTCAAATAGGGATCGGGATACCACTGAAATAAATCTCTGCCGTCTCCAGGATTCGAACCCGGGTCCACTGTGGTGGTAAGCCTGTACGTTAGCCACACTTTCATCGATGGACGAATGATTCATCATCGGCAGTTTTCTAAGTTTCAGACAACCCTGAATGCGATTGCTGTCGTATCAATCTCTTGCATCTTGCCTAATTGTTTGGCGGATCTTTTCTCAACCTGACAATTTGCCAAATTGGTCCATTCTAACCTTCGAATTAATCCCTTCAATCTTTCCTTCCCTCGAGCGTGCTGAGAATCTGGGAAAGGTGAGAATATTACGTGGTCATTATGTTGGCATTAATTTGTTGGATTGACCTCTGCGAGAGAGTTGAAATAGGCTCTTGATTCTTCTTGCGAGTGGGATGGAGGTCACAAGAAGAGGAATCAAGCCTTCGCTCGTAGAAGAACAATAGTGAGAGGAAAGAAAATATGAAAAAAATATAAAATAGTGGGACGCGGTAGTCCAAGGGGTAGAGCGTTGGACTACTGACCGTAGGGTCCGGGTTCGATTCCCGGGCAAGCCACTCTGGGCACCTGCAGCTCCACCCAAGCTATGTGATTTTGGTTCCAGATCTTCCTGGGAAACCATAACCGGCACAGGGAAAGGAACTGGCCCCCCTACCCTGATGTGTGAATATTCACACGCCGTCGGGCTTAGTACTGGGTGAACTCTGCCATCCGGCGCAATAGAACAGAGAATAAAGTAGATAACACGTAAAAGGACACTCACATTGTAGATTGTGTAAGCTTTCGGCCTGCTCCGAGGCCTTCTTCAGGTTAGACTGAACTTAAACAATCTACAATGTGAGTGTTTACGTGTCATCTATTTTATTCTGTGTTCTATTGTGCCGTCCAAATGTTATACTGCTCTCGTGAGTGCTTCCACATCATATATATATATATATATATATATATATATAAAGTTTTAGTATTTGATCTTCAATATTATTACATGTATGCAAAGAAGAACCCCAAACAAAGAAATCCCTCCTTTTCGTAATAATGGGCTTCATGGTGAAATGATAAACATAAGTTTCCCCACACAAAACGCCCTTGATTTCGTCGTAGATAAATATTCTTATGTTTATATTCTTTGGAAAAACTAACGATAGCTAAAGATAAGCCATTTAATTAAACCATTGAGAATTGACATTTTTTTGTTACATTTTCCGAACACATTCTGAAATATCCTCAATGAGCGAAGTTTGGAGAGATGGATGTGGAACAAAAGAGCATCGCAAACTCTCACCGCATTTAGCGAGCTCATTGTCGCGCCTGGCACTAAGTAACACACAACAACGCCCGTGATGTGAACGCCATTTATGCTCTGTTAGTTTCAGCAACGGAACGCAGGATTGTTTCCGTTGTTGCCAGATTTCCCTGCCACCCCTCCCACCCGGTCTCATTCCTTTCTTCTTTATAATGCAACAATATCTTCAAGGAATTTTATCGACTTCGAGGTTCTTCGTAAGTGGTTTCTCATTTGAGGAAAAAATCTGAGGCGATCAGTGACCCCTTCCCACTGACCACAATCTTGACCTGGTGGAAGGGCTTGCTAGAGTTTTACTACGGCTGTTAAAGAGACTTCTGACCTCAGTGAGACGCCATCTATCCATTCTGTACGAGTTTGGCAGTTTTAATGGCACCTGTTGTGACGTCACAGACACTCAATCTCCCCTCCCCCCCCCTATACCTTTCCTCCCTCCCCCGTCGCCTCCATCTCCTCCGCAGTGCATAAAGTCACGCACGGCATTGTTTTATGATGGAAATGCACTTCCTTTCACAAATGTCACGCACTGCTCGCGCAACGAGCGGAAATGTAGGTCCATCTCGCGGATTCGGATTTTCTCCAACATCCAGTTTTTAAACAAAAAATCAAATCTTTTACGTACAAAGAAAAGTATTAGTTCATGAGTAAAATAACTAATTAAGCCAGACTTTGGACGGTATCTAACGAATATTACGTCCTAAGCATCGCATAAGGTTTCTCTTTTGTATAATCTCTGTCATTTCATTATCATCTATTTTTTTCAGTTTTTTTAAATTAAAAATGTTCCTTAAACTCATCCTAAAAGGCTTAACGATTCTAAGTTTTTTATTACGGCTTGTAAGATACCATATACGTACTTCTCAGAATAATTACCGACAGTTTTTTTCGGTTTTACCTTGTAGTAAGTATCCTCTTTCCTTTCGACACACGTAAATCCATAGTTAGTCCTTCTCTCTCTTTGCCCAACTTTATTATTACGATGAGAACAGGTCCTTTGGAGGAATTGGGGTGGGAGCCGCTTGAGATGTGAAGAGAACAAGGCTTAAGACTGTTTGCAGGAAGGAGACAGAACACACAAGTTTAGCAATGACACGAAGGGAATTATTATGGCCCCATAATATTTGGGAAGGTTAGACAACAGGGATAAGATGGGGGAAATAGAAGATGTAATTAAAAAAAAGACCTTCAGTACATACTTGATGTGATAAAAAAAAAGATCTGACTGATTGTATTCTGCACAAACCGTTCAACGGATCGAAACGAGACACACTACGCCATCTAGCGACACATCTGATGACTAAACCGAGAGGTGTTGCGTTTGTTTACGTCGAGTCGTTACGCAGCAGCAGCGGTACGTGTCTTAACCTGTTCGTCGCCACGTGCAACGGCAGCAATGTAGCAGCTAGAGGAACAACGTGTGTGCGTGAAATTTGGTTTCAAACTTGGAAAAAGTGCTCCGGAGACATTTGCAATGATTCGGCAAGCCTTTGTTAATGGAGCTATGAGTCGAAACCAGTGTTTTGAGTGGTACAGCCGTTCAAAATCGGGCAGGACCTCGGCAGATGATGATTCGCGAACGGAGCAGCCTTCCACTTCGACAGACCCCAATATTCATTATTAGTCATATTGGTGAAGGATTTGGTGGGCGCAAATTGTATTGATACAAATATTCGTTCTTTCCATGGACAAACAGGAATCATAATAGAATGAAATCAAAGGCATTTTAGAAATAGTGAAGACATTTGATTTAAAAGCGAGGACAAGATTAAACGTTGAGTAGACATGAGGTATATTAGGAGGTGCACGTGCGTAAGTTAAAATGGGTTTTGCATGAATATTTACGTTTCTGCGCGTGCGAATTGGTATGTATTTGTTAATTTTGCATGCAGTTTTCTTCTATTTTACCGGTGGTAACCTAACACTCCCCACCACACGCCCTTACGGCGACCTGTGGGGTATTTTGTGGATGTAGCATTTCTCCATTATTCTCCACACCCATACAGGGTTCGTCCGGAAAATAAGTTTATGATGCTCATTGTCTTTTTTGACAAAAGGGGAGTCGTCCACTACGAATTTGTACCTGAACGACAAACTGTAAATGCTGCATTTTACGCCCAAGTGCTCGACAGGCTTCGAAAACGAGTCGCCCGCGTCCGGCCAGCGATCAAAAACATCTGGCGGCTGCATCACGGCAATGCGCCGTCTCACACCGCGCTTGTCGTGTCGGACTTCTTGGCCAAGCACGACGTGGCAACGCTGCCGCACCCGCCCTACGGCCCGGACTTGGCACCACCGGACTTCTTTCTGTTGCCGAAGATAAAGAGGAGTTTGAAAGGAACGCGATACGGGATTTTGGACGCCGTCAAAGAGGCCGTGACGACGTGACTTCGAGAGGTTCCCGATGATGCCTTCGCGGGAGCGTTCCAGGAATGGGAACGCCGCTGGAACAAGTGTTTCGACTCACAAGGGTCCTATTTTGAGGAATATTAGCTTAAGATATGTAAAAGTGCAATAATTTTTTTTTTCCTGAGCTCAGTACACTTATTTTCCGGACGAACCCTGTATATCAATAGGCTTCAAACTATCCTTACCTTCTTTCCTCAACGGCAAACTTTCGAAATCATAAAAAAGTACATACCGTATTCATTTTTTCTCCAGTTTTATCCTGTGAACTCCGGCCCTGTCGACTGTACCAAATGAAAAAATGTTAAATGTTGTCTTCGACGCAACTAGGAAACCAGACGAGGCAATCTTACGAGGTTTTCATATGCTTTGTCATTTTTTATTTGATGTTGGTACGATTGAAGTGAGATGAACGCACAAGAACTGCTGGAAACAGAAAAAAAACACAAATAGAATCCGTGACCTTGAAGAAATCACTCTTTCCCCAACGAACGTTTGTTTCCCTCGTTTTCGCCTCTCCTCTCCGAGACCAGATTGCCCTTCTTTCCGACCTTCTGTTTTTTTCACTTCTTAGAAAAGTCGTTTTTAATTGGTAATTATGACGTTTTTTTGAAAGTTGAAAAGTGGGCCGTGTGAAATTATTCGCTGTTATGTGTAAAATTTATAGTATTAGGGTTCCTCAAGAATTTTGATTTATTGCCGAATTAGATCGCGTGCAGCGTAAATGAGCTAGATATGCAAAACGTCGTCATGATTGACTTTAAACCATTCGTGACCGTAGATATGGTAATGATTATAAATAATTAACCTTATTTTATCACATACGAAGCATACTCGAAAAGTTAGGGCCGTAAATAATCGCCGTTAACTTCTAAGGACTTTTCGTGCGCTGTACCAACTTCTTTAATCCTATCAGCATAATGTAGAAGTTCAACGCATGGGAATTGAACCAGATGTCAATGGTAATCTTGAGTTCCTCATCGTCTTCAGATCGTTGTTCGCCAAGTGAAAGAAGAGGGAATCGTCATGAGGTTCAAGGTTGGGTCCGTAGGGTCAGCGATAAAAAAGTCCAAAAGCGCTCGTCCAATCAAAATGTTTTATTCTCTGTGTTGTTCAATAAGCATTTTCGGTACCCATCTTGTAAACAGTTTGTGATACCCGAGATTTTCCGTGGCAATCGTATAAATAGTGGTGCGTCCGACAAGAGTAAAATTTATTAATCAGAGCACCGATCGTCTCGATCAGATCGCAGTTCGTGGTTCACTTGTTGAACGATTTCATCGGTCTGGGTACCGGACCTGACAATCTCCTCCTCGTCATAAACACTCGTGCGGCCATTTTTGAAGTCTCGACGCCATTGTCTATCCCTCACTCATTACTGTTGATCCATAAAATAGACATAACTACCGATTTGTTTGGGCAGCTGATGATCCTTTTGTACACAAAAAAATGCATTTCGCAACAGACAGGAGCAACGATTTTCGCAGATATTGTTATCTTTATTCACCGACAGGTAAACGACTACTGAATCAAAACAATGGCTTCAGTGGCTTCGGAAAAACTCAATAGGCGGTGATACATGTTCGTATCCTTGTTCTGATCCGCCATTGTTTAAATATTAGAAAACGGTCCTTTCATTTCCGAATATGTCATCCCACTGAGAGAAGCAGAACCTGTGAAATGTGTACCGAAATTATTTCAACCTAATTTTCACAAGTGTTTATCAGTCCATTTGAATCCATTGCATACGTTTTTTTAAGCATTTATTTGGAGGGGAATTCTGTGAAGATGGAAGTATTATTTCTGGCATGTTTTACAGACAGTATATCTTGCACTAATTGTTTTTTTTAGCTCTTAATCACCAATGCGATGGTAAATCCATTTCATTTTTTCTAATAAAAATTGCCCGACAAGTGGAAAGATCCGGTGTTCAAGTCCCGGCCGAGGAAATATTTTTACATTTGTGGTCTGCTTGATTCAACCTTCCCCACCTCTCCTGTGTTCGTCCTTTATGTGTGTTCCTTTCCCCTTTCCTCATCTGTATTCTATGTGAATGAAAAAATATATTTATAAATATATATATGTATAAATATACATATACATATATATATATATATATATATATATATTTTATATATATATATATATATATATATATATATATATATATATATATATATAGATGATTTCTTCGAAGTAACACGGAAGTGTTGAATAAAAAACTTAGACAGTAACGCACAGCACCAGAACACATAAAAAGAACATTCACAATAATATCTTGATAATTTCAACGGACTCGAACTCCATCTTCTTCGGAAGATAAGATATGACTGAGGAAAAGGGTACGTGGGGCATATATATACACATTCAAACACGAAATACCGCCGTATGGCGAATAAATATTCATTCCCCTTGAAGTAGAGACAAGGAAGATGGTAAAGGAACACACATGAAAGACGAAAACAAGAGAGGTGGGGATGGCGGATGTGAGCATATCACAAATGTAAAAATATTTTCCTCGACCGGGACTTGAACACCGGATCTCTCCACTTGCCGGGCGGATGCTCTAAACCACCTGAGCTATCGAGAAAAGGTACTTTTACACTGAAATCTGCTATTTTATAAAGTGCCAAAGTGCTCCGATCCATTGCCCAGGAGATGGCGTTAGGGAGCTGTTACACCCACCAAAAGGAGAAATAGACAAACACAAGAGGAGAATGGACAGTAGGTTAGCAAGCATACAACATCATAAAGGATAGGAACGGTGCGTTTCATGGCACTGCGGGAACTGGTTCTAGCACATCCATCGTCCTCTCTCAAATTTCGAAATTACTTCGGAATCAACAAGGTCCTCGAGAAGAAATAACAAACGATGATAGACGGGGGATAGATCGCAGCCAAGATAAGCGAGGTTGGAGTTCTTAAGTCGGATAAATGAAGTTGGAGATAAGAAATTATTAACACCCCTCTCTGTCATATTATCTCCCGCGGTATATTAAAATGTGTTGCGGCCGGGCAAACAATCGGCAAGCGAATGGCGTTGTTCTCCCCCGTCGACATTGGCCACTGTCATCTTCGTTTTACTTTGACCCACCCTCACATTTCCTCCTCCCATCTCTCTCTCTCTCTCCCGCCCCCCGCGTGCTGGAAAAGCGAGTCGAATCCCGGCGGTGGAACGAACTGAGTCCTCTGGGGAGCTATCAAAAGCCGCTCGCTTTCCTCGCCTAGTCTCGCCGCTTTCACTCGTGTTTTTGGTCTATTGTGGGGAGGTGGTGCAGCGTCCTAAAAAAACGGACTGTTCTCTCCTCTTCACTGCAGAATTGAAAAAAAAAACTTACGCCGCCTTCCCCCATCCGCCCACACTCTCAGGCTCGAGATGACATCCTTGAAAGGCGAACGATGACTTCTCCTTTCCGGTGAAGTTTGCAGGGAAGACTAACTCCCAAAGCTCCACCTTGGCGAGGTTCAGCTTAAGGAGGTCAATTCGAGAAAATGTTAACGTTGGGAGTCCTTTCTTCGTGAAATTTAATCCATTCTTACTCCAAAAATGCAGTCTGATCAAATGATGACGAAAAGAAAAGGGTCCTCTAGCGATAGTTTTAAGATAAATTGACAAATCTTCATCTATCAAAAGTCCAAGATGTTATTCTACGTGCTTTCATGACAGTGGAAGACTACCACCCAAGGAAGAATTTGTGGATCAACAGACCCGAAATACGAGCACCATGACAACGCCCCTGCTCAAATACCGTTGCTTGTGCGCGAAGTTTTGGCCAAAAAACAAAAGACAGTAACGATGCCGCAGCCACCGTATTCTCCAGATCTGGCCCTCAGTGACTTTTTCTCTTTCCCGAAACTGAAGAAGTCCGACGATGAAAGGACGACGCTACGCTACTACGATTTGAAGAGATGAAGACTGCGTCGAAGGAGGAGATGAACAAGATCAGAAAAAAATTATTTTTGAAAGTGCTTCGAGGATTGTAAAAAACGTGTTGGCACAAGTGTATAACATCTAATGGGGATTACTTTGAAGGGAACAAAATAGGATATTCATGAATAAATACATAATTTTTTGAAAAAAAACACGAAAGTCGCGCTACTTTTTGAGCAGGCCTCTTACGTGTCGTTCTCCCGAGAAAAATCATGTACTCACGTGCGCATATTATACCAGGATTTGTAATGGCGATAGCGTCAGAGTATCTGCTCTTCTTCATTTTTTAAAAGATATTAATTAGTTTTCGGGGAAAAATAGCCGAACTACCGCATTATTTTTTATTAATTTTTTGCCTTTTAACTAAAGTTTTAGGGAGTACGTGATAAAAAATTATTAATGACCTCTTAAAGAGTGCTTGAAAACTCACACACAAGACAAATGTACGAACTACGCATGAATCTCTTAATCCAAATCTCCTTAAGCAATCTTAAATCTCCTTAGGTTTAGAAGAGCGCCAAGCGCACACCTCTCTCCCTCGCCCCGTCCTTCAACAAATATTGACCTCATAGGATTGGCTAAAGAGCCGATTCTCGCTTAATCATTAGAGGCATCGTTAAGTATTCGAACTACATGTCTATGAAAAGCCTTTCTTGCGATTATTACAGCGAATTTTCTCTGTAGATTTACCTCGTAATACTCCTGCAAATTTTGTCGTACAAAATACTATAGGCATAAAAACAAACAAGGAAGTGCAAGGTATTATGAAAGGGGAGGGGAGAGAATTGTCGGGAGAAATTATCTAGAGCCAGAAATGATGAAGAGCAGTTTGATTGGCTATGGGATATTGAAGACCGTGATAGAGGGGAGAGACTGTTAGGTAAGGGTAGGAAAACGATTTTGGGTGTAAGGAAGGGAGGAAGGAAGTACGTATGTGGAATTGAAGAAGGGCTTGCTTTAGTGTAGTAGGGTGGGGGAATAGATTGTGTTTTGTTATTAGAGGCAGAGGAATGTAGCGACATTCAGCCTGTAGCCATCGATAACACGCAGTTAATGGTAGAATACCAATCATAAAATTATTCTCCCTACCTTAACTAAGTTTCTCTTGGTTCCGTTAGTTAATCATTATTTTACCTTTAGTAATTTATGGCAAATTCTATTCAAATTCGTCTTCGTCAAACCATCGGCACGCTCCAAAATGTCTTGTAACAATGATTGGAGTCATTGAATGATCTAATGGCGCCTTTCCGCATTGTAAAATGGCACTTGCCCATAGCTTAAAAAGGGTAACTATTTCTCGGTTTGAAAGTGTGTTCAATCGCGGATGGAAGTACTAGAAACTGATTGCGTTGTCCGTAATGACCGTATCAGAATAAGAATGGCTATTTAGAGCATATTATTATCGCAGTTCAACTCTCTTGATCCTCTTTCTTAATTACGTGACACAGTCTTGACTGTACTACTTGCTTCTAATCCACTTGAACAGGCATACAAGTTATATTTGCATGTCATTCATCATCTCCTTATCCCATTCCCTCTTCTCTTCAATAGCTTATGCACCTCTGTCTCCCTTATATCTGTTCATTTCTTGGGTGTTTCTTCCTTAACCAACACCTCCTCCTTTCATTTCATTTCCCCCTTTGTATTTTCTAAGCACAATTGTATTTTGAGATGCCCTTGTCGGGTTAACTTTCCATTCAAAAAATGTTGACCGTTAGGATGTCATCATTTCGCCGTATGAGCAGTGCTAAAATGCTCGCCAAGGGACGACATTGAAATATGAGTGCATTCGTTAAGCGGACAAGGACCCGCTATTATTTTTTTCATAAATCGACGATGGAAATTTTAATGTACAATATATATTGAAATCGGAGTTCCTTGTCTAAGGCCTTTGTAATGGAGGCTTAAATGATAGGCGCTGTGTATGGAAATATGTACCTGCATTGTTGCAATGTTTATAGAAACCGTTGTTGTTTATACAAATTATCCATATTGTTTCATTGTTTATAGAAACGAACTAAAATATAACCGACGCTACTTTTACTGACTGACATGCTTTCGAAAGGAAGTCTAACCGGATTAGAAGACGGCCGTGAACTTCCCATTTGTGCATCACGGACGTACAGGAGCAATCAAATTTTAAACAAGAAAAGAACAAGAGGTAATGGAAACGTTGTGTTCTATTAAGGTTTGTGAAATATGTTTTCCAAAAGATTGAATGCATGAATGAGAAGAAACTTGTTATTCACTTAATATTAGATGGCTATTGAAGTAGTAGATTGAGCAATCTAACATATATAATTGAGTTTTTATTGGTGTACAGAGATTAACCGAAGTACAATCAAAATCACAGTGTAGACCATAACGTACCTTTAGACCTAATTGCAACATTAACGCTGGTGTTTTAATAATATGCCTTTATCTAACGGATTTTAAGTGGTACAATGCAACTCCTCGGGTATAGAATCTAGTTTCAGGTAGATATAGTTTCCTGTCGTCTCGTTCCATGATAATGCAGTCATGATCATTTTCCTCTTGAGAATCTCACCGAAGTGATCGATTTAAGGAATTGCCTAGTCCTGAAACTTTCTTGGATTGGGTTCAGACACTAACTGTTGATGAATTTACCAATTAAATGCCTCAACCACTCGTCTGCTATTTTTCAAAGCACCAATACTTGGGCGAGGATAATACTTTCCGACGACACGTTACTCCGCCTCGACTGAATATTTTCCTCTGCCCGCGATTGGCTCAACGGGGACGCCATAATTCCTATCGGAAGTGCTTGCCGAAGATCTTTTTCGTCTTGTGGTGTCTTTTTACTATCGTCCCAGAGTTTTTCGTTTTGCCTTTATGAAAAACTTCATTGGAATGGTACCCGGTTAGTTCATCCGGAATTTAAAATGTTATATTCACTTTTTTCAGCTCTAGAATGAAGTCAAAATATCTTTGGGTCACCAAACTTTTAAAGAAGGCACAAATTCTTAGAAAAGGTCGAATTTAACTTCGATTTTAATAATCATAATTCCAGAACGATTACCACCGGGTCACGCATGTATGTTTGAATCACGTTTGTCTCAATAAATATTGTCCAAAAACTAATATTCATAGTTGTTTATCATTGTTAAAGCATAAAATATATTTTTATGACCCCGTGCATTCGACAGCATTACTCAGATAATTAATTTTCCCTAAGCAAACTTCTTGGAGTGAAAATACAAAAGAATGCATGGATAGCATTTGGGTAGGATGCATATACGTATTTTAATTCTTATTTCTTTTTCGGTTTTTCAAGTTTTCTAAATGGACAGTTGAATGAAAGTACACATTATTCGCCACAACCGCAATGCAAGGCCATGACAAAGTATTTTTTTTTCTAAAAAAGGTGGGGATAGTTCAAATAAAAAGCTAAGTTCAGTTAAAGTAAGATAATTAACAATATTTCATTATGTCATCACGATTTGTCATTATATATGTGCTTATATCATAGGTTACAGAAGATTAAATGGACGGACAAGGTGAGGAACGAGGAAATAGTATATAGAAGAGGAAAGGACTCTATTACTTGGAAAGAGAACTCTACAGCAAGGACAATAACCAGATGGATTTGACAAACCCTGAGGCATAGCGGATTAGTTAGGGGCATTATAGAGGGGAAAGTTGAAGGGAAGATCCCGTAATGGAAGACCACTCAGAGTCAAGTACACTAAACAGTGTAAGAAGGACGTAACAGCTGACAATCTATCAAATGGCAAAGAAATTAACACTAAATGGATGGCTGCAGTAAGGATTTAGGATTAAAATACTGCAGATGATGAACAATAATTAATGGAATACACGCAGCTGCTACTCTATGAAAGGTACAGTAAATCATATTTAAGTTATATTTTATTTGAAAGAGCACTGATAAAGTACTTATTAAATAAAAGTTGGCATCGTTAAACCTATTTACTCTTTGCCATATGTTATATTATTCTTACAAGTTCACTAATTCAGATCTCGGGGTTCAACTTCGAACACCGTGGTGCACTAAGTCCGTTGAAAGCGCTAGTCTTTCAGACGACGCGAATCAACCTTTCGCCGTCGAGGTCGGACCCTCGATACTAATTCCGATTGCGACGTCACCTCTCGCCCAGAGGGTTATCGAACGATATTGTATACGTAAGCGTAGTCTCCTGGCTTGTGGTGTCGCAACGGGGTCGAAAGGCTTCCTTTCCTATCGGTATACAATACGCCCGCTGCAGGAAGCTGGGTATCGGGCGTACTTTCTCTTTCAAAAAAGCACAAAAGAACAGTTCTATCCTCTCTATCTTCTCCCCCCCCCCAACCCAACAACACTCCCACCCTCAATCAGACGCTTAGGAAAATAATCGATTTCGTGCTTCTCACGTGATCCGAGCAAAGATTCTATATGGTTTTTTACTAACGGATTCGTTTGGTCGAACTCGTACATCGATTCCTCTCAACCATCGTCGTGTTATTGCATCCTCGAAGTTGCCTGCGAGGAAGACCCCTCGCGTATTTGTGATACTTCATTTTCGATCCCGTCGTCCTGAGTGTACGGGGAAATCTTTTCGCGATAGATATATCTATCCACGTTCTTTTTTATTTCGAAAATTTCAAGAAAAGATAGGGATGATAATTGTCGCTGCAACATTTGGATTGAAAATATTAAAAAATATTCAAGAATGCTTGTGTTGACATCAAATCGAAAGAATTATGCGCGCTTTTATGGAATTTAAAGTGCGTGATATTATGGAATGCTACGCATATTTTTGTCTTCAGAACAGTCTCTTTGGCGTTTTATATTATTTATATTGGTGTGTGTAACAATATTTTATAATTTTGTAAATTTTGGCATAAATACTAAACATAATTGTGGATCGCGATAGTCAAGGATTAGGGAATTGGTCTGCTGACCGAATGGTGCGTGCTCGATTCCTTGGCAATGCTCTCTAGGCACCCACAACTCCACCCCAAGCTATGTAATTTTTCGGGTACCAGATCTTCCTGGGAAACCATAACCGGTACAGGGAAAGGAACTGGCCCCCCCTACCCTGATGTATTCACACGCCGTCGGGCTTAGTCACTCTACCATCACCTACCAAACCGACCTTCGGGTTGATTACTGTGTTTTATGGTGTTTAATAACTATAAAATCACTGGTTATGGGTCATGGCGTAACTAGATCGTCGGTGGACATAATATGTGTTCTCCTTCGTGGCTTCCCTAAATACTCCTGAATACGAGGGTAGGTTGAAAACTAATGCATACATGCTTGTAGACCATAAACAAAATAACCTTCAGAAATACTCCTGTGGAAGTAACATTCCCCCTCAACACGCATGCGTAGGTTTGTAGTAGTGCAGGAAGTATTGGAGACGTGTTCTCTTGCGATGTCATCGCGAGTTAAAAACAGCATGCTGTTATAGAATTTTTAACTGATGAAAAAGTGACTCCTGCTGAGATTCATTGTCGTTTAAAGGCTGTTTATGGTTACGATGCTGTTGATAGCTCTACTGTAAATCGATGGGTAGTAAAATTTCGTGGCTGCGAGCCTGGAATATTTTAAAGAAGATTTGATTAAAAATGTCCGGCGAATCCCTCAAAAAGCGTATCGCAAACCATATTGGAATATCCAAGGAACGTGTCGGCTTCATTGTTGAGGGATTGGGATACCCTTAAAAACTAAGCACGATGAGTACCACGCCGTCTCACAGACGAGAACAAGCAAAACCCTCCTTATTACCCCGATCTTGCGATTTTTATCTTTTTCCTCACCTTCAGAGACACCTCAAGGGTAATCTTTACACTTCAGACGATGACGGCAAAAATTCGCCAACAGCACGCTGTTTAACTCGCGTTGGCATAGCACTAGAACACGTCTCCAATACTTCCGCTTCTCAAAATACACTTGGATGAATGTAACGACCTCAAACCTGCTCATGCGTGTTGAGGGGGGAATGTAAAGTGGCCGTTGGAGCCAAATAAGATTATCATTAATAATATTCACAAAATTTTAATTGTCATCAAAACTCGTTTGGGAATTTCGAGAAACATGCCTCTCTCAATTTCAAATGCCTGAAATCGTCAGTCGTATATCTTTACGGTCACATCAGTTCATTTTTATTTACGTAATGCAATCATTAAGGCCATGTTGAAAATTATGTATTCGTCAATAATTTCACGAATCCTCCACCTTTATTCGTGATAGAATTTTAAAGATTCACTTGGCATTACATCAATTTTAATTGCCACCACCCGAGCAGAGATTCGATACTGCAGCCTAATCGATCGACATGAGAACATCGATCCTTTGTCCTCGAGAATTTCATTTCCCGACGCATTTGTTTTGAGCGAGGCGTTATCATAAGTTCTGTAAAGACGTTATCGTACATTGCACTTTCCCCTTTGGTTTTCACCCATCACGTCTTACCAATCCAGTAGTTCCCTGATCATTCTATCTTCTCTAGGTGGCCCCATATAGATAAGGTGATGCCCTTATCTACGTGAGCCCACCTAGATAAGGACGGCAGAAACGGATATTTTAATGTGGATAGGACTTTTCAATAGTTTCCACTTTATAAAAACGATTCCTGGATGAACTAACGGTTGAATTCCACATCTATATTACGCAATTGTTTGTTAGATGATACGAGCATATGTAATCGCATGCGTGTAGAATGAAAGGAGGTAGATAATTGCATGCGTGTAAAATGATAGGATGTTTGCATGAATGTACAGGAATGTACATGAATGTATGCACCACTGTGGGTATCGGTTTGCATGTATGTGTTGGTTTTTAATGGGGTTTTTCCCCTTTTACGGGTGGTGACCTAACACCCCCCGCCTCACGTCCTTGCGGCGGCTTGCGGGGTATCATGTAGATGTAGATTACCACAAGCCGCCGAAAAGGTATGTGGCGGGGGGTGTTAGCACACAAACCCTTTATGCGTGGGCATAGGAAGACGATATTCTATTTTTGAAACGAACCTCTTTGATTTTAACAGCTAGGATAAATTGGGTCAAATGGTCAATGGGTCTAAATTTCGTATTTTTCACTATGTCTATAAAAATTAAAATTTGAGTTATAGTTTCAGTACTGCCTATAGAAATCGAAGGTAACGATTAGAGGAAGAATTGCAAGCTAAGGCAAAGGATATAATCACGAGGAACAAGTGATTGATCTCTCCTTATGGCTTAAAACCTCGATGTGTAGGAAGGGCCTGCGTGTTCTGAAGACCCTTAGGGGCATGCGGTCGTAAGCGATGGTAACTGCCGATGGTTAAGGTGGCCGATCCCTGATACTGTAAGTAGGAGGGTTAGGAGACAGACGAAAGGTGATTCTCACAGTTTAGACGCCTGACTCCAGTGGAGCGGCCGTTTAAGCGATGGTACCACGTTAAAAACAACATTGAGGTTAGCAAAATGGAAATCACTTCAACTGTTCATCCTAAGAAACAATGATAAACTCAAAAAGAGAGATAAGTTTGGCGAAAGAATTCGAAGAAGGTAGGACAAGTGGATGAAGGAGACACTGAGAAAGGCAAGGGCATGTTGAAGAAGACGGTTAAATAGAGGGGAGAATGCTAAGAAACCGAGGAAGAATAAAGACGATGCATTTTGGGATTTGTTTGAAAAAGGCCAAGATGTACGTGGATTTGAAGAATTGTTCATTGTGGCGTGGGATATCAGGAGGTGTCGCATTAGATTAGGAGGTTTAGATATGGTGCAGTGGTTAGTAAGGTGTGTGTCTCCTTCCAAAGCCTACCTTAAGTGGCAGAATACCGTCATAATAATCTCTTTCTTCAAACTTCTTCATATAACAGTAATGAATTCCAAACGCCCTAGTTTTCAACTTTTGAGCAATATCAAAACAACCTATTAGGAACGACTCCTTTGGGCACAAAAAAAAACAAGGTCAGGAGAAGGGCATTCTGGTCACTGCCGTGAAGAGGAGAGGCGAAAACGAGGGAAACAAACATTCGTTGGAAAGAGTGTGCTTTCTTCAAGGTCACGGATGATTTTTGTGTTTCTTTCCGATTTCCAGCATTTCTTGGGCGTTCACCTCACTTCGCTCTTTTGGAAAATATGAAAACTGACAACCATTACAATATTTCTCACGCTCAATGGTGAAATGAGAATCTTAGTTTTTGTTTAGTTTCAATGAAGTCAAACATTTAAATGCTGAATTTTTTTGGGATGCTGTACAGTTTTAAATTAACTTTTTCTTAAAAACCGCAGCAATCACAATTAGCTTATGGTTGTTGGGTGATGGTGTGCGAAGAAAGGAAGTGTTTCTTGGAGATCGACCGCGGAAGAGTATGAAAACGAGGCTGTGTATACAGGTATGTGTGTTCCCTCAAACATTCTCTAAAAGGTTCTTTTGTAAATTTCCAAGTTGGTAATTTTTCCTCAATGCACCCAGTTATGCTTATATACTCAGAAATCATTAAGATACTGAGCCACAACCAGCACGGATTTAGGAAGAGCATATCTTGCGAAACACCATTAGATCTTTTCATTTACGATATACTTAGATCGGGAGATAACAACACACAAGTCCACGCAGTATTCCTAGATTTCAAAAAAGCCTTTGATAAAGTCCTACACAATAATTTTCTTACACAAATTTAAATGCTATGGAATCAGCGAGAAAATTATTAATTGGATCAGAGACTTCTTGTCAAATCGCAAACAAATAGTAGTCATCGATGGGTTGTACACAACGGATAGAGATGTAACTTCGGGCGTCCCCCAGGGAAGTGTAATGGGGCCGCTTCTGTTCTCAATATACATTAATGACTTAAGCGCACACTTTGGTAGCAATCTCAGATTATTTGCTGACGATACCGTGGTATACAGGGAAATAAGTAGCCAACTAAATCGCAAGCTACTCTCTAGAGACTTGGACACAATCTCGGGTTGGTGCACGAAATGGGGATTAATGCTTAATATAGACAAATGCGCAGTTTTGAAATTTTGGAACAAAGGAAGTGGCGAACAGGACACAAACTACGAAATAGAGGGTTCAATACTAATTACGGCCAAACAAGTTAAATATTTGGGGGTAGTTCTGACACCACCCCTTTCATGGGGAGCACAAATCAGGACAGCATGCGGATGCCCCAAGATAAGGGAGATATACTCTAGTACAGATGGATACAAATACTCGTTCTTTCCCAGAACAATCAGAAATCATGATAGTAAGAACCCGAAGTCCCCATAGAAATATTATAGACATTGAATTTACAAGTCGGAACAAAATTAAACATTGCGTAGACATGGGTTGCATGGGTGTCAGCACAATCAGCACAAAGAACTATGAGGGAGTAAAGTGATTGGCAGGTGACACTTGATGACAGGGCATTTTGGATAGCTGGATAGGCAATCCTGTGATTGGTTTACAGCAGCTAAGATTGACCCATTTGTTGACGATGGACGCACTTACAGCCCAAAATTTTATGCATCGTAACTTGTGCGGTTAGGAAAACAGTCCGCATGGTATAAAGTATTTTTTCTATGGCGAAACTTTGCCCTTCGATTAATTTTTTTTAGTTTCTATTACCAGTCATCCCTCTGGAAAATTTCCTCATAAAACGAACCCATTTAAATTTCAAGAAGCTAACGCGTATTTCGCAACAAAAAGAATGTTCTTCTCGTACCACTGCGTCGCATATTTTCGATGATAACCACAACGTAATCTTGTTGTCTCTATGTTGCTACTTGAAAATTTGTCTGAAGCAAAACGTGGAATGAAGTTGAAGCGTACTACATTCATCAGTTACTCTTACCTCTGTTACTTGAAGGTTACAGCGGTATTGTTGTGCAGAAAATGCTCGTGTTTCGTCATAAAAAATATGTCCTTCATATTTTCCACAAAAAAGTTTTCATAGTTTCAAATTAAATATGTAAATCAAGTTTTACCCGGAATTTACAATATGATAACTTTTCTAAGCACTACGATTGACTTAAGGAAGCGATTCAATAAAACTTATGCGTGGAGTCTACTTTTATAAGGATGTAAGATGTGGGAGATAGGAGAAAACGAAGATTAGGGACGATGGAAATGTGGTGCTAAGGAAAAATAAAGGAAGTAAAATGGATTGACAGAGTAATAAATGAAGGAGAACGTACTTCGAAGTTTGGGAGAAGGGAGAATCTTATGGAGGACGTTTAAAAGGAGAAGAAGCTTACTGTAGACCAGTACTAAAAGATAACATAGAGGGGGAGAATCGCAGAGGTAAGAGAAGGATGAACTGCGGGGAGCAAGTTTGAACGATGTTGTTTCAAGGAGATGTGTGAGAGTGAAGAGATTGGACGAATGGGACAGGACATACCGAATCGGATGTCTGCCGCAAACCAATCCAATCGGACTCAGAACTCATGATGACGATAAGGTTTTCAGCAAGTGTGCTTTGTCATCAAAACTCGATGGGCCATATTGTAAACATCGATACTTGACAGAGTGAAAGTACGTGGAAAGCTCTTTAAAAGAGTTATATTTGAGGATATTCAATCGTCAGTCACCCAGTCGGTCAAAGGGTTACAATCATTACTTTAGCCCAGTGCAGAATTAATTTTAAGCTTAAGAAAAACAAAATCAAAGACATTCTCAAGAATAGGAATGCTAAGATAAACATTAAAGTTGGGAAACATATACTAGAACAGTTCACCTATTTGGTTAGCGCCCTAGATGAAGGTGGACAGAGGAGTGGGTAGGTTAATAGGTGAACTGCGTGTAGGCAAAGAAGTGCTAACAAAGAGGCAGGGTGCTGATCAGAGGATCCTGCAGTAAATATGCATGTAAAATGCTAGTGAAAAATTTAATTGGAGCGTGGTTTTTGATGATGCAGAAATTAGGTCGTCGAGGGAGGAAGAAAAGGGTAGATTTGAGGCTTTCGAGACATGTGTGTGTGTGCGTGTGTGTGTGTGGGTGGGTGGGTAGAGAAGAATGGAGAAAATAAGATGGGTGAAAATAAAAGACGAAGTTCTTTGCATGGTAAGAGGTGAAAGGGAGACGCCTGTCGGGAGAAATTCCAGGAAGGGAGGACAAGTGGATGCAGGTGATCATTCTGAGAGAGGCAATAATAAACCGCTGACGAGGGTTGTGATTGATATAGTATATTATTTATATATATATATATATATATATATATATATATATATATATATATATATATACATAACTTTTGGACGGCACAATAGAACACTGAATAAAGGTCTGACCTGAAGAAGGCCTCGGAGTAGGCCGAAAGCTTAAATCATCTACAATGTGAGTGTCCTTTTACGTGTTATCTGTTTTATTCTGTGTTCTATTGTGCCGTCCAAAAGTTATATTGCTCTCGTGAGTACTTCCGCATCATCGATATATATATATATATATAAAAAACCATAAACACAGTAATCAACCCGAAGGTCGGTTTAGTAGGTGATGGTAGAGCTCACCCATGTACCAAGCCCAACGGCGTGTGAATATTCACACATCAGGGTAGGGGGGCCAGTTCCTTTCCCTGTGCCGGTTATGGTTTCCCAGGAAGACCTGGTACCCGAAAAATCAACTAGCTTGGGTGGAGCTGCAGGAGCTGTATATATGCAGCTTGGCAGGAGCTGTATATATATATATATATATATATATATATATATATATATATATATATATATATATATATATATATATATATATATATATACATATATATATATATATATATACATATATATGTATGTATAAAAAATATATATGTGTATATATTTTTACATTCGTGATCTGCTCACATCCGCCATCCCCACCTCTCTTGTGTTCGTCCTTTATATGTGTTCCTTTACCATTTTCCTTATCTCTATTTCAATGTGAATGAATATTTATTCGCCATATGGCGGTATTTCGTGTTTAAATGTATATCATATATAAATATATATATATATATCACCTGTGTGTGTATATATACATATATATGTGTATACAGAGAGGAGATGTTGGGAAAGGGAGATCGGGTGGGGGCCATGGAAATGAGGATGCATTCTGGATGAAAATAGCAAAGGTAGAAAGCATGCAGAGGCAAAAGAATGAGTTATTGTAATATTTGGCATAGGATTTGAGGATATTATGTGTCATGTTACTTATTTATTACAATTTCAGTGTTTTTTAGTCCCAGAGTTCATCAAAAATCTATCCCAGCACGACATATTACCTCCGATGACTCTCAAAATATTGAACTTAAAAACTTCGACGACGGCAGCAATTCTTTGACACCTTGCCCGTCTTTTAGCGAATATGAGGAAAAGGGGAGAAATTTTGCTCACGTTCCTCCTTTATCGGATTTTTATGTGACACATCTTAAAAAAACTGGTCTCTCTTTATCCTTAAATATGAGTGAGGGAATTATCCTGGGCATTGAACCCTTGCTTCTGGTTTAATTATTGTCCATCCAAGATATGCCTTTTTATAACGTATGACAGCGGGTTTAAAACGTGTTATTTTGTTGGATTTTGCGTCGGTGATAAGAGCTTGATTCAGTTTGGTAAAGAAAAATATATAATTATCGATCGATTTAGCCGGGTAAGTCTCGTGTGCGCTCCTGGGCATATCTGTCTGAGGCAGAGCGAATTGTGTAACTCCGGTGGCGTGACCTGAATTTCTGCTTGCGGGATATGTTCTTGGTAGATTGGATGGGAAGGAACCGGGACCCACAAAAGAACTATCTCCTGGGCTCATTTCGATTGAGTCGTCCATATTTTGGAAGGAGTGACCAGGTGGCTTCGAATTACGAATGTCTGGCTGCCTCTCTGCGATTATCTCCAATACATTTACAATCGCCCCCCCCCCACTTTCAGCCGGTGTCTTCGTTCGAGTTAATCGCTAATGGTGCCAAAATTAAAGTTAATTTTATTTCGCTGTTTGACTCCTGAAATCTATAATTCTTTGAAGAATTTCTGCAAAAGAAAAATATCCCGTGGGATATCATTAAACGGAAACCATTTCCTGCTTCAATTATTTCTCAAATTTCAAAACCAATACCCGCACGCATTTAATTATGACTCATTTGAATGCCATTGTTCTCAGGCAAAAGAATCTTGTTAAAAAAAATACTAGGGGGATTAAATGATTTACTTTCCTATTTAATGGCGAGTACATCACACCTGGGGCCTATCCCTCAAAGATAAGGCTGCTGGCTCACAGATCGTGGGTTGGAGAATCGTTTTTTTCGTCTATGAGAGAAGTTCATTTTTCTGAGGTTCTGTTCCTGGTGATTCTATCGACTAGACGTTAGGGAAATGGCCAGAAACCAGTATAATTGATACGACCTCTGAAGAAGGGGAAAAATAACATAAAAAAGAATTCTAATATCTATGTCGACAGTTTCAAATATTAATTCAGAGATGAGATTTCCAATGCTTCATTCAGACTCGAAGGGACCATCAAGTTTGAAAATTTTCCACCGAAGAACAATCGGATATGGTGACAGTAATTTAGATGTCAAAGGAAATAGCGAAAAGAACATGTTGTTTTCCCCATTTCCCCCCAGAAAATGCAGCAGCTGACTTCACTTCACACGATCGAAATTTTCTCCAAATTTCGTTCAAGAAACTTTAATATATATGACATCTTTACCGCGGCCATTTTTCAACTTGAATCGTCTTGGATGTTTAATTTTCCGACAAAGTTCTCTTTCAGAATCCCGCTTGAGTATGTCTTTGGTAAATAATACAGTTGAACAGAACTGACCAATCAAGACTCTGGTTCGGCCTAGGAGCGCAGCGATACGCAACTGTTCGAATGGAAGTGCATGATGGTTCTGTCGCCTCTTTTCAAATCCTTGCGTAGTTTGTTTACGTTACGACGGTTACGACTCATACAAAATAAACAAATCTGTTGTCTATTGTTGTCGCCGCCGTGTTATACCACTATTATAGTGTAAATAAGAGCTTAAAATATTTTGATCGAGTGTTATCGCGAAATTTTCACTCTTCACGAAGTTATCTATTTCTTAGGACGAACCTACAGGTATGATAATCGTAATGTACAATACATGTATTAAACATGAAAAAAATTGCGAGAGGTATTGATTTAAATTTATGTTGCTCCATTGCTTATGGTGACCAAAGAAAACGAAATCATTCTCAGAAAAATTCATCAGAAAATGTGAAAATCTGGCTAAATATGTGATTCAGAGTCGGAACAGTTGGGAATTAAGTTTACAAAACGTGGCTAGTGCAAATTTTCTAGCGAAAAGTTCCTTTTGCATTGTATGAAATCGGATTTAAAGGCATCATAGCGTATTTCATTTTTCGAAACAATCGAATTATTTTGAAAAATGTCGCCGTGATTTAATCGAACGCAATTTCGAACCACTTCCTTTCTCGCAGTTTGATGATATTAATGCATAATGATCAGCAGGGAATCGAAAAGGCTGTCCTTTAATTTACTTTTTCTCCCAAATTCCCTTATAATTCGTCTCACGCAGCGTCTGAGAACGTGACTGCCGGTCATCAGTTATCACGTTCACTTTTGAGGGTACTCTTAGAACCAGAGAGGTAGACCATTCGTGGTTTGGCGCCCTCAGCAGTCACGAATTGCATTTCAAGATCACGGTTATTGGGGAAGACGTTCGTTCTTTCACCAAGATTTCCTCGCAAAGGATGAGTCCGTTAATTCTTTGAGACTGAGTGAGCCTTTCTCCTCCGCGTGAAAACCTTTAGGAACATCCGTTCGCGATCTTTTTTTTCGATTTCTAACACGTTACTTTTCCTATGCCGACAGTAATCAAGCCGAAGGTTGGTTTGATTGGTAACGGCTAAGCTGACATCGTACCGAGATAAAAGTTAGTGTGTGAAATCCACAAATTAACAGGGCAATTAAGGGCGCCAATTCCTTATTCCTTGTGCCGATCGTCGTTTCCCAGGAAGACCTGATACCAGCATTACCACACAGCGTGGGTGAATGAATTTGAGGGTGCCCAGAAGTTCGTGATCCCTTTGACGTCTTTCGATGAGGTTAGCCTAGTGTCGACCCCTGGTTTCCCTCACCATCCATTGCTCTCCCATTCCCTGGACATCATAACCCCGCCATATTACCGCCAATCTTATGGCGGAAGTGACCTCAACTGTTGGTTTCCTTCCCTCAAAACTAACAAATGCAGTTGCTCAAGACATTGATCAATGTACGAACTAATATAACTGCGCAGCGTGACTGAGCTTTGGACCTGCGTTGGAGGGATATGAATTATGCTCTGGGGCAGTATTGAATTTATATTCATATCTAACCCCTCCGAAGTCAAGGTCGAGGCGCGATTGAACGTTTCCTCTTTCGTCATTCTTCTTTTTTATTGACTTCTTTTCGGTTCACAATGGCGCAAGCTTATAAGGGTAGCGCGAGGTTTTGTTGCCGCAAAATGTGGAGGTTTGTTATTGACACCAGAAAAACGGCCATCTTGTGGAAACCCCCCAGGATGCGGGGCCAAAGGGATTGAGGAGGAATTGGTGGAGATAGATGTACTCACATTTAAATGGGGGGAAATTAAAAGGAATCGAAGAAATTCTAGACGTGGTAAGAAAATGGGAGAAATTTGTGTGCATAATTTTTAATGGAGGCTGGCAAAATGGATGCAGGTCATATTGAGTGACGGTGGAATGTTGGAGAATGTGGCATAGAGAACAGATCGTAGGGCAGGTAATGTAGGGAAAGAAAAGAATGGACGTGTTGGACGAAATGGAGGAAGGATGTGGAGCTGAAGAATGGTTTTTTTACTGTGGTTTTAAGGTCGTTTTATACTATGCTTTTCTTTGTCCCTAAATACGTGATGAAATTAGGATACTTTAAACTGTATTGTTTAAAAGGGGGAGACGTATTCGATTAATGAGTGAAATTCGATTTTCAATACTGAATACAGAAATAATTGGAATATAGTATGTCGTATTTCTACCGATTCTTACATCCAACCACCAATCACAAAATGAGCAGGACCGTATTTAAAACCACCGATTGTTACACACGGAAAAACATTGTTTTGTATAGGAAACCATCTTGACTTCTTTTCAACTGAAAAATCCAATTATTCACCTTCCAAATTTCTCCATTTAGTCTTCGGGATTGTAATCGTTTGGCAACTGACATTTCCCCTAACGCGACAGCCGTTTCCTCGTCAGAACTATGGACGAAATCCGAGATTGCGACCACCAAATACTAAATTTGAATTGAAACGTGGACGCACTGCCGTAAATAATATTAAAACGTAAGTGTTTGCGCATGCGCACACGGCGAAAGACGAGAAGAGAGTTGGATCGGGTGCATAAGTTTTCATATGAGATTTATTTAACATTGAGTTTGCATCCAATATTGAACCCGATTTCAGTAACTGAAATTAGCATCGTGTAAAACGGACTTTAGATTATTTATTTATTATCGTGTTAGTTTGAGCTTGGGAATATAGCAGTGTGTGTAGTAGGCTGCTCTTAATGAAGTGATGGACAGATATAGAAGGAAGCCATGATTGGTTTACGAAAATCGATTGTTATCGAGATATATCTGCGCAAACAATTATGAAGTAATCAAGAGATTGCCAGACAAGGGCATATCTTGGAGGGCTGTTGTAAATCAGTAATTGATAGCATGGCATGATAACACTAAAATCAGCATTACCTTATCTGTCCTTGGACCATCCTCAAAGGAAGTCTTGCCGTCGGAAGGTTCGATCTTGTGCCTCCTGCTCGCTTTCTCGGTTTTTCGTCCCTCTCTTAAGATCCTTGCAAAGACACAATGACACTGTGACAAGAAAAATTTCTCAAGACGTCTTGAAAATAAACCTATGTCCCAAGCGATTCAACCCCAAAACTTGAATCATACATTTGGCGAGGTATTCACTTGAACGATGAATCTTTTACAAGAATAATTACTTCTCGGACATAAAAAGCAATGAAACAACATTCTTAATGTCATGCTGCACGTATTACAGCTACTCTAAGCTCGTTGCAAGTGGAATGTAACATCATGGAAGGTAATAATTTGGCGATAATAGAAGAATAAGTTTTTCACACTTGCCGTAAAATTATAGTAGATCAAACGCCTGCGGCAACAATCAAAAACTGCTTTGTTTATTTTGGAGGTGTCGTCGTAGTAACAAACAACGTATCAGCTCGAAAAGAACCATCATGCTTTGCGATTCTAACAGTTACGTATTGCCGCGCGTGTGTGCCCGAACGTGAGTTCCGATTGATGGATTATCGTACGTTCAAATTAATATAAATTCGAGATTTGTGCGAACGAGGATTCTGGACGAGAAGTTTGAAGTGAAATCAACCGTCCAAGATTATTCAAATAGGATTATGGTCGTGGTGATGATGTTATTAATATTAAGGTATTATTGTAGAGTTTTTTAACGGCATTTTAAGAAAAATTTTACGAGCGGAAGGGTTTTCAAGAAACTGTAACAGTAACTTTAACGGAGTCACCCGCTATGTGTGCATTATAATGCAACAATTTCAGAGAGTAAAAATCATTCGCCTTGACCGGGATCCGGGGGGATCCGGGTTCGAATCCCGGTCAAGGCGAATGAATGATTTTTACTCTCTGAAATTGTTGCATTATAATGCACACAAAGCGGGTGACTCCGTTAAAGTTACTGTTACAGTTTCTTGAAATTTGTCTAAGGTATGAACAGCCTAAGTGTTTCAAATTGACTTTAACCTCGTGGACTGTGGCGCCTCGCGCACGACTACGAATGCCTGCGACATGTTCGGTATTTCGTCATAACATCTTGTTCCTTTAAACTCCCCAAAATTTCCGAATGTAAGAGGACGTCTCGGTAGCTTAATTGGTTAAAGCAATCGGCCGGATATCGAGGGATCCGGGTTCGAATCCCGGTCAAGGCGAATGATTTTTACTCTATGAAATTGTTGAAAAAATTGGAGCGGAAGGGTATTTATATAGTGTGTGTATATGAATATATATATATATATATATTCATGTTATTATTCATTCATATTATATGAATATATATATATATATATATATATATATACATTTATATATATATATATATATATATATATACAACTTAGACAGCAACACACAATGTGAGAACACATAAAAGGAACACTCACACGTTATTCCTTGATAATTCCGTCGAAATTATCAAGAAATAACGCGTGAGTGTTCCTTTTATGTGTTCTCGTATAGTGTGTTGCTGTCTAAGTTTTTTTTTAACAATTCGGTTTTACTTCGAAAAAATCATATTTTTATACAAATATAAAAAAATGTATTTATTTATGTGTGTGTAGCATTCAGACAACATGGACGAAATATTGGCGAGCAACGCCCATTGCGTGAGCAAATGTTTGGAAGAAATTGTGAAGTGGAAACAAATTTTTTTTTTCAATTTGTCAAAGCTTCTTGTTCTAAATACTGTTCCCCAGAAGGAAGATCTGGTACACGAAAAGTATCCCACAGAATATGCGTGATATTGGAAGATATCCAGAGCTGTCACCCAGGAAATCGAATCCAGGCCCTCGGCATAGTAGTCCAGTCATCTTACAGCTACTGGACCACCGCGTGTCGCATCTCCCCAACTTCTCCAAAATTTAAAATAGAGAGGTTCGCTGACTCCTTAAAGAAATTCCATTCCAAAATGTACCCGTAGCTACTTGGCGTCCCACGAAGGAGGGATTGCGACACTCGGTTTGGAAAGCGCACGCATTGGTCTAGCCTTATAGGTCGGAATGGCCTCCTCGATGCATTCTGAGGTCACACGCAGGGTCACTTTCACCCTGCATAGGGATTATCTTCGGAATGCATCGGTGTTTTTCGGCGGCAATGGGCGCGTCATCCTCCGCTTCGTAGACTTCCATCGGGACCGCCCTGTCAGAAGCGATAGCGGGACCCCAAGGCCTGTCTGTCACACTACGGCCGTCTCCCTCTCGTTTTCACCACGCCCCCCTCCAATGCGGAAAACTTTCCCTGCTCTCTCTCTCTCTCTCTCTCTCTTGCGAGTATGGCTCCGGAGCGTGAACCAAAAGCGCGCGCAATCCTCCAGCTGGAACATCCGTCTGGGGATGCGACAGAAAATATGTCCATCACACAGTCATAAACGATATGAAGGTACTGAGGGATAAACGGACAATCTTGCACCCCTTTGTGAGTGTAGATTGGCATTCATTTGTCGATTTTGCATGCGGTTTTATTATCTTTTCAGAATGGTGACCTAACACCCCCCGCCAAACACCCTTGCGACGGCATGCTTCAGGGTTCTATGTTGATGTAGATGAACTGAGAGGAAAATAATACAGCTTCAAACCGGATGGAAGAAAACTGAGAGGAAAATAACACCTAGGGAAGGGGTGATGTAAAACAATTGGGATGGTTTTCTTATCTAAGAAGCAAAGTCAGCGGTGATTCTTGAAGTGAGACATGAAGATAGTAAGCAGAATAGCCCAGGGGAGGAATTCTTTCTACTAAAAGAAACAAATACTCTGAGATCAAATAGTACTAGTCCTGGGGTAAGGGTTCATTATGACGCATTAGGTACCAAACTACCATCGTAATCAATTCGAAGTTTGGTGTGATAGGTGAGGATGTAGGGTCACCTAGTACTGCAAGTCCTCCATGGTGTGTGAAATTCATATTTTAACAGGGTAATACAGGGTCGCACCCAAAAGTGGTAAAACTGATTTTCTCTGGCGCGAACGGAGCGGTGGAGGGGGGGGTCTGCCTGGCAGGGTAAGGTGGAGGGGGCTCTTAGCAACCGACCGACACCGACCTCAGTCGCCTTTAGGCTGCCGTTTTTTTGTCCGCGTCGAAAAACAAAATGAACCTGAATTTAGAGCAACGTTATTCCGTGAAGTTTTGTGCGAAACTCGGGAAGACGGCAACTGAGACCCTCGATATGATCAAGCAGGCTTATGGGGACACTGCCTTAAGCCGTTCCACAATGGTACAAGTTGTTTAAGGAGGCTAGGGAGCTCGTTGAAGACGACCATCGCTCCGGACGGCCGTCGACGGCAAGAACCGACACGAATGTGGACAGAGTGAGGACACTGCTGAACACAGACCAACGCTTAGCCAGTGAAGAAATTGCAGACCAGCTGGGTCTGTCTGCATCCAACGCCCAACGCATTATTTCACAGGATTTGGCCATGCGCAAGGTGTGCGCCAAGATGGTGCCGAAAATTCGTGCCATGGCGCGCTCGTCGTCAGACAGCTTCTGGCCAAATACGGCGTTGTCACGTTGCCGCGCCCGCCCTCTCCCGATCTGGCACCACCGGACTTCTTCTTCTTCCCCCTGATGAAAAGACAGCTCGAGGGACGACGTTTTGACTCGATAAAGGTCGTTCAAGAGGCTTCGACGAGGGTCCTCAACGGCATCCCTAAAGAAAATTTCCAGCGGGCGTACGGGGAATGGGAGCAACGTTATACTAAGTGCGTAGCAGCTCAAGGAGCATACTTTGAAGATCATTAAGTCGATGTAAGTATATCATCAATAAAATTCTTGTAAAAAAAATAGTCCTACCAGTTTTGGGTGCAACCCTGCATAAGGAGGTAAGTCCCTAATTCCCTGTGCCACCTGAGGTAACCCAGTAAGATCTGCTAGACTCGGAGGCTCAGGTGAAGCTGAAGGTGCCCAGAGGCAATCGGAATCGAACTTTGACCCAGTAATGAACTATTTCAGAATCAACTCTATACATTTTAGTCTCGTTAAACAATTGGTAACGCTTTCTTATCATTGTACGAGGGTAATCCAGAGAGTAACCTCCGGTATTGTGTAGCGTGAGAACTAGTGGAGAGAGCCGAATGGTCGCTGTATGGACGCACACAGTAGGTCAGTACGCCTCGAACTGCAGTGGTTGGAAGGTCACGCCCCTTTGTCGATTGTTTACAATGGCGAGTCAAAATGAGCAATGCAACTGAAGTTCCCTCCAAATTTGAAGTTCGTGCCGTGATTAAGGTTTTTAATGATAAAAAAAAACTTCAAAATTGCGGAAATTCATCATTGGAAAATTATTGCTCTGTACGGGTCAATATGTTATGAGGGATAGGGGTTGTGCGTCAGTGTTGTCGTTCGTTTATGAGTGAATCCGAATCTCCATGAATGATGGCCTGTGGTGGACAATGAACTGCACCTGAAAATTGATGGAAAAGTTCGTGGAAATCGTTTCGCGATAACTGAAATCTTTTTCCACAGATAACTAGGACTCTGTTGCATGGAGACACGACTGAAAAGTTAGACTACTACGTATCTTGCATAACGGAGGTTACTTTCCGGACAGATCATACGGTAATTTCAATTGTGTTGTTCATTTTGACTCGCTATTGTAAACAAATGACAAGGGGCGAGACCTTCCAAACACTGTAGTTCGAGGCGTACTGACCTGCTGCGTGCGTCATAATACGGCGACCATTCTTGCTCTCTCCACTAGTTCTCGCGCTACGCGAAAACGGAGGTTACTATCTGCAGTACCCTCGTACAACTAAATTTGTACATTGACACTTGTAATTCTCAACCCGAACAAACCGCGGAGACTTGTAATTTGGTTCTTATCCCCAGAGCAAAACTCTCGCTTCCTTGCCGACCATTTCCTCCCACTGAAAAAAGAAAGAAAAAAAAATAATTTTTGAAGGAGAAAAAATTTACGTCTTTTCATTTGTCATACGATGCGCCCACCTCATTACTTTCTCCCTCTCCATTTTCATTCCCTCCGAAGAGTTTCTAACCCAACTTTTCATTGTGCCCAATTTTCCGCTCCACGTGACGCAACACACTCGCTCGCGCCCGCCGCCTCTGGGGCGATTCTTTCTTTCCCCCCTTCCCAACCTTCATTTGTTCTCCCTCTCCCTCTCTCTCTCTCTCCCACACCCAACCCAATGAATAGCCCGTCTGAAATTGGTCAGGATGATCTGGCACCAATGTTACGGTCCGGTCTATAGATAGCAAACTGGAAGGTCTACCTAATTTCCTGACTACTCCTGCGCAAAAATTAGCGAAAAACCTTAAAACTACATAATCCGCAATGGGTGTTGACATGACACCAGTCGCACATGCGAATATATGATTTCATTTAATGAATTCGAACATGCATCATCTCACATACTATGAGTACCACTCGTAAACTCTTGATTTACTCATAGCAGACTCACCATAGGCCTTTGTTAACATATCACACACTTTATTTCAATTTTTACGTAAAATGTGATACAAATTCTTTTATCCATTTCTTTTAACAAACGAAAATCACCGAGCTCGTGAAACACGTATAATCTTAGTGGCTGTCACAGACAAAGTCCACAATGAAAACAGCTGAAAGTTTTATCGTACTTCAGGGGCATGTATACCAAAATAATAAAAAAAAGTTTGACAATCGGACTCTCCAAGCCCGCGAAAAGAAAAAAAAATCCCGTTAATGTTTGAACACACCTCGTGTAAGCAACGCTCGATCATATTCACGCTGGGCATTCTCATAACCACATCATTCAATGCATTGACGCGTTTAAATTAACCATTAAATATTTGGTCTTCGAGCTAATTTCGATGATTATCCCAAAAAAAGAAGGTGTCCAATTGAAAAAAATAGAAATGAATGTTTGTTTTCAATAATTGACGCGACATTTTAAAATCTTGAACATACCTCTACTAATGGCGATGGTGATGTCCGACGCTTCCTCAACGACTTCCGAATACAAATGATGCCTTAGGTGTTGATGTAACATCAGTCGCTGTTATGAGGTTCCATTATTTTGTTACTAACTGAGTACAAGCCCTAAACACATTTCTATATGTGGTATTTTGGTTTCGGAATTAGATCGAGTTCAGCGGAGGGGGGCTAGATTTGTCAAACATTGTTATGACCAACTCAGCAGCGTATCCACTTTGTTAGACAGTTTAGGTTGGGATTCTCTTACACAGCGGCGTTTCCAATATAGATTAAACTTATTAAAAACATTTAAAGATGGGCCCTTTCCGATGACATCAAGGATATAATACGAACCCCAACGTATTACGGTCGAAGGGATCACGAATATAAGACTAGAGAGATAGACTGCAAGACTGACAGGTTTAAAATGTCATTTTTTCCAAGAACGATAAGGGAACAGAATGCTCGTAGTCGAAATTCCCCAGGACTTAGTTCATTACAATAAGTATTAACGTACAGGTTAGGGACTTCGCGAGGATGTGTATACATGTGTGTATGTATGTATGTATATGTATGTGTGTATATATACATATATATATGTATATATTTTTTTTTCCTACAGGTTCCCCCCACCTTTCCTCACCTAACTCCCAACCCCCTCAACCCTTACCCTTCCCTCATGGTGCTACACCCCTTGCCACACACCTTTTTGGTGGCTCGCAGGGTACTTATGTAGATGTAGATGTAGAACACTTGCCGGGGTTGATTAACTACTTTTCAATTGTCATCGCTTTTCATTTAATAAAAAAATGAGATCCCCAACATGACACGAGTCTGAAGTCCGTGAAACGTGCACGTTGTGGATAGAACACAAAAAATGAAGAGTATTTTTCTTTCATGTATAAATTCTATCAGCTATAATATTGGTCTACAAGTGTTCGTTCAGACTATGTTTCGTAAAGGACACGAGGAATGGGGAATCCCAGACAGGAAACAATACATTTTTTTACATTAAATCTTTATTCGAGTTTTGTTCAAGAAAAGAAACCAGGATGGAAACATCATTTGAACAATAATCGTGCCATATCTATTAAAAAGTGAACGACTAAGTGACTTATTCACTGTGTATTTCCATCTGAAGGAGGTCGTGGCTACGAGCTGACTTCATTATGTTGGATTTGACGATAAAAATTTTGACTCAAAAGAAAATGTAACAGTCTCCCGAGTTTCAAAATTCCTCTGTACGCATGGAGTACATTCAATTTTCTAACACCTACTATTTTTTTCCGAAAAGAAATTCGTAAAATACAAGTTGAAACTTTTTTCACTTTTTAAAATTGTCTCCCTCTATAGGTACAAATTAAAAAAAAATAGTGACGCCATGATTCCATGGCCGCGAAAGACACCTCCGTAGAAGTGTTCCCACTTGAAAACCCGACTGGGCTGTGGCCGAGGCTTAGGTTTAGGGTTCGTTATCACGCTACTATGACGTTCGGCCTATTTTTAACTGTCACGCATATCACATGCACTCATTCACAAAATCACGTATCTCTCACCCAAATAACGATGAATTCCCTGGGTCTTTATACATCGCACGTGGGGAAAACAGACGGTTGCACGCTGTTATTTCAAGCACACCAAGGCCACTGAAAACAGCGAAAACACTTTTCACTCTGCGGCAGCCTCACGTCTACGATGCAGTCATCTCTGAATTATATTGACAAACATTGTCCACGTAGTTAAAACTCGAGAGAGAAATTGAGTGACCCTCTGGACTTGACCTCACGTCGCACATTAATAATAACTTCCTGTGGACCAGTTTTGAAATACGTATAATGAATTTTTCGGAGGATTCAATCTATTCTTCTTTCCCAGCTCAATTTTTCATGTTTTTTTACGCAGGCTTCAATTTTTTAACATCCTGACGTTTTTTTATTGATAAAAAAATTATTATGCATTTCAACCGGTGGATTTCTATTAAATTACTAAATTCATATATAGTATGAATTGCTTACTATACACGGTATGCATATGTATTTCATATATATAATATTATTATTATTGTTCGGAGTTTTGGTTACTACGAGTTACTCGTATTATTTTACGTGTTATTTTTGTTTTTATATTTTGTTTTGGTCTGTTGTTTCTTTAAGGGATAAGGTTAGGGTTATGACGCTTTACTTGGGTTTAGGATTTGGTTTAGGGTATGGGATGCTCAGGTAGGGTCTGGTGGTAGTAGATTAAGAAGTTCGGGAGATCCAGAACCTTAATTTTTTCCTTTCCACGTTGTACTCAGGTGGTTTAGGAAATCGCGATGTGGTTGATGAATCAGGGTCGGATGAAGGTTGATATGAACGGATTAATGTGTTCGTCTTTTCCTTTTAGGGATGCCGGGTAAGGATTTAATTATTTGATGTGGGTATGGACATTTGCCGGTTGAAAATGAACCCGTGGACCATTGGTCCTGGAGGTGAATGGGAACGTTTAAATACTTCCGCCTTTGGAAACAGAACCCATGCACGTGTAAGTCAGTGAGCTAAGTAGAACACTCAATAGCTTTTCCTCTTAATACGTGTTTTCCCAATTTTCATAATTTCCCGAAGGCATGTTGGGAGGTCGCACACGTGATGTTAATGAAGCCGCTGACGCAAAAATGAAATTTCCTGAATCCTGATGTCTCTAGGATATGCCTTTTGCATTTCTTCTGCATTTCGCCTTGCGGCGCCGAATATGCAGAAATCTGATGGCTATGGAAATCTTTTATGTGTTGGTAAAATTCGGGTGGGTCGAGTGAAATTGCCTCCTCTGCGTCGCCCACGCCCACATCCCTCCTCCTCGATCTCCAGTAAAACACTCTCTTCAAAACCGAGAATCGAGTATTGCTTAAGACGGAGCCGTGTCGAATCCAAATTGAAAGTCAATTCGTGCTCTTCCAAGCGCCGACTTGGAAATCCGCAAATCCCCCCAAAGGAATCAAAGCGAAGTTGAGAGACCACACCGAATATTTTTTTGCAACTCTTTTCAATGCGCTTTTTAACATTTAATTTTAATTGTGGCTGTCGTACTGGCTTTTCGCATTGATGATTCTGGGTTCGAATCCAGTGCATTTGCTGAGAGTACGCCGTCCGTCGGATGGGACAATCAAACCTTGATCCCTCGACGTCCTACTACGTTAATTGAGTTTGTTGTATCTCAACATCTATACAATACTCTGCAAGAAATCGTTGCAATGGCGTGTGGCAAGGGGTGGTAGGGCACCAGCCATGCATGCAGAAAGATTGGTTCACAATTACATAATTTTATAGTATTTTGAAATGTTATAATGTGTACGAGGTCTGTCCGGAAAGTATCCACACATGCAATATTTTGAGAGGAATAGCCCACCTAGAACAATTAGGTCTTTGTCCCCTTCGAAGTACTCCACTTGGAACTTTTAAAAAACAATTGGCAAAGTCCTCTTTCGGAACCGTCAGAATCTGCTTATTCTCTCTTATCTCATTAACGGCAAGAATTTCGACGTTTCGATCTTCGACGTTTCGATCTAAAATTCCACGGCCAATCACGATCGAGAATAAGATCGCTAGAAATTTACGCCACATATTTATTTCGTTTTATTTACTTATAAAAACTTTCATAAACTGTTTTTTTTACTTTAAAATTACATTTTATTACTTAAATTAATAAGCAATAAAATGTTAGTAAAACACACATCGAATTATTTTTCTGAAAAAATAAAATAATTCCAAGTTGATTTTTTTTCAAATTTGAGTTCTGTTGAAAAACGTTTCGTTTTTAAGATTAGCCGAAAAATAAATATGATTTCCGCGGACTTGGGATCCTAGCATGAGATATAAATAGATTTGCACATTATAATATGTTGTCTCATACCATGTCCAAATTCATTCCGATGAAATCCAATATTTCATGTTTTACAACAAACATAAGGAGAATTTCGCTTGTCAGCCTTTATGTAAATATTGGTTCGTACTTGACGGATTACGGGAAATTACAAAGTTAAAGGTAAGAGTGAGAGAGAGGTGTGGCTCAGCTTTTGTTAGACCACATTTTTAATACGCGGCAAGTAATTGGGATCCATTGGGGGAAAATGTTAATTAAGGCACTGTATTAAGTTATGGAAAATCTCCCCGGGCATGTTGTTATAACTTGTTACGAGAAATGAGCAAGTGTTGGGGCATGTTGGGGGGAATTAGGTCAGGAGTCACTTGATTTTCGAGAAGAGCAGAGAAAACTTCTTGAAAGAAATGGCTTTCAGAATGGCACAGGTCACCTCTTGAGTTTTCTTGCGACACGGATTGTAACATTAATGGCATTAAATTCATATTAATAGATTCGACCACCCGGCTACGAAATAAGAAAGAGATAGACCCCGTCTTAGACAAATTCGAGTCCACAATCTTCCCGGAGTTCGGGAAGGTGCGGTGGTTAACGAATAGGCTTACCACCAGAGTGAACCCAGGTTCGAATCCTAGAGACAAGAAATATTTTTCAGTGGTGCTTGAGGTTCTTTGTGGAGAGCACTTTGAGTGAGTACGACGCCCGTCGGATGGGACGTTAAACTAGTTGACCCCTTGGCGCCTTTCGACAAGAGTAGGCTAATGCCGACGCCGGGTTTCTCTCCACCCATTCTTTCCCATCCATCCCTAATGGCGAAAATGATCTTAGCTGTCGGTCGCCTGCCATAAAAAACTACCTCAATTACTACAACTACTCAATATTTCCTCGTCACGATCAGCTATCTTATTAAAAAATCGGACCCGAGGTCCCGATTTTATTATCTTTAAGTTGTTCAATGAATTAGTCAAACATGCAATTATTGCAAGATGTAAGTGGGCATGTGTAGCAGGTAGGTTTTCCTTGGGGGGAGGAGAGCGCTTTATATTGCATGTCCATGTGGTGGTGGAATTTCGCCTCCTTATTTTCAAAATCTAACTTGCACGATATTGGATAAATTTCTTACTGCATCCTAAGGTGGAATTATTTTTCAGATGATAGTACATGTATTTGCATGCATGTATAATGAAAGGAGGTAGATATAAATTTGTATGTGTGTAAATTGATAGGATTTTATGGATTTGCATGTATGTGTTGGTTTTGAATGTGGTTTTATTTCCCTTTTACGAGTGGTGACCTAACACCCCCCGCCACACGCCCTTGAGGCGACTTGTGGGGTATTATGTGGAAGTAGATGTGTGTATGTTCACGAGATTTTTTGTGTGTGAACTAATGTATATTCAAAAGAATAACTGAACTAATCCTTCTCACAATCCTACCACAACACGGCGGATGGCTACACGCCATTGCGACTGCGGGTTGCAGACAGATGCATGTAGGCAGATGAGGGGCCTGAGACGTTGTGATAAGGTGGAGAGAGCCGTCTTCTCAGGCGTAGGTTAGTCCACTGGGAGAATGGAGGAAGTGGGGAGTGGTGGAGCCGGCCAGACGAAAGGCGGCCAGACTGACCGATGGCCTCGAAACCTTTCAACCTCCTGCAGCGCCGCGCTCTCCCGATGTCACAATTGCGTCGGTGCTCTCGCGACGGGATATCTGTGCGGGAAGGGGAGGGAGGGAGATAATGCTGTGTGGTGACCCTTCGATAACGACCTGTATTTTCGCTCTATCAGTGAAGGCAACGGCAGCGCGCGTGTTCAACACCAACAACTACGTGGTACTACCCTGAGGGACAACGTTTAAGCGTATGACAAAACAGTGTTTCCACACAAGGCTTGCGACATCAAAATTACTTGTTGCTCAAATGTTATTCAGTGTTTTAAAAATGTTTAATAATGCATAATAGTCATCAGGATTTCAATCCTAAGCTTTGTTTAATGTAGCCCTTCATTCTTCTCTATTCATTATTATTAATATTACCTCTCATACCCTGATAACTTCCCTGCTTTAGGTCTCTCCTACTCGAATTAGCTTCCACCTGTCCCTTTTGTTCTACCTTTTGCGGGATCTTCCCTTCAACTTTCTTCCCTTGTATTATGTTTATAAGAAATCCATCGTGCCTCCAGGTGTGCCCAGTCCATCTATAGTTTATTGATTTGTTTATTTATTTATTTGTTTATTTGTTTATTTATTTATTTATTTATTTATTTGTTTAGTTATTTATTTATTTGTTTATTTATTTGTTTGTTTATTTAGTTGTTTATTTATTTGTTTATTTATTTGTTTGTTTATTTGTTTATTTAACAAAGCAGCCCAAAACGGCACAAAAGCTTTTACATTGGCTGACAATGGCTGATTGGTTCTTCTTCATCGCCGTAGAGTACTAATTATAAGGTCCATTTCTTCTTCTGCTCTCCTATCTATACTTCCTCGCTCCTCATTCGGTCATTCTACTTCAGCATTCTTCTCTGCAGCAACATGCTTCAAACGCTTCTTCCATTCTATGCTAGCACACTTTTCCAATGTTCCAAGTATCCGATCCGTATGGTGGCACGCGACATACGAATGTTTTTAGCAAACTGCTTCCTTGTTTGCAACCTCAGGTCCTCATCTGAACATGGCAGTTATCTCCTCTTCATGAATGCCTTCTTAGCTTGAGCTACCCTTCACTTGAAGTTAGTCGAACTCCTTCAATTCCAAGTTATAATCCTGCTCAGGCAGACGAATGATTCCACTTGCACTAATACCACGCCTCTGATTGTGATATCTTGCTTCAATTGCTTCATTCGACATTCAGGGATTCTATTTTTCTTCTAATTTTGACGCTCACACTATGAATGATTATGAAATATATGAGCGTCAACAAGGAGAACATGAAAGAGTTTCTGAATATTTTGATAATTAATTGATAAATGTTTACAACAGCTCATTTTCACTGCGGTGTACAAGCGTGAAATACATATTTTTGCATGTAAGACGAACTGCTAGTAACAAGGAGATCAGTAACTTAAGTGTTCGGTACCATAATATCAACGACATTACAAAAAGAGACGTTTCAGGCGTGATATGGCGGAATATCATGATCAAGTAAAAATTTGCAATCTTTCACAAAATAAAATATAATACGACCGGTCATCATCATTATCATGACCTGATGATGATGTAGCTACTTTGAAACTGGTCGTATTAAATGCAACCATTTCAGAGAGTAAAAATCGTTCGCCTTGACCGGGATTCGAACCCGGATCCCTCGATATCCGGCCGAGTGCTTTAACCAATTAAGCTACCGAGACGTCCTCTTACACTCTGAAATTTTGGGGGCTTTAAAGGAACAAGATGTTATGACGAAATACCGTATATACAATGTCACAGGTATGTACGGTATTTCGTCATAACATCTTGTTCCTTTAAAGCCCCCAAAATTTCAGAGTGTAAGAGGACGTCTCGGTAGCTTAATTGGTTAAAGCACTCGGCCGGATATCGAGGGATCCGGGTTCGAATCCCGGTCAAGGCTAATGATTTTTACTCTCTGAAATGGGTTGCATTATAATGCACACATAGCGGGTGACTCCGTTAAAGTTACTATTACAGTTTCTTGAAATTTGTCTAAGGTATGAACAGCCTAAGTGTTTGAAATTGGCTTTATTAACATCGTGGACTGTGGCGCGTCGCGCACGACTACGAATGCCTGTGACATTGTATGTACGGTATTTCGTCATAACATCTTGTTCCTTTAAAGCCCCCAAAATTTCAGAGTGTAAGAGGACGTCTCGGTAGCTTAATTGGTTAAAGCACTCGGCCGGATATCGAGGGATCCGGGTTCGAATCCCGGTCAAGGCGAATGATTTTTACTCTCTGAAATGGTTGCATTATAATGCACACATAGCGGGTGACTCCGTTAAAGTTACTATTACAGTTTCTTGAAATTTGTCTAAGGTATGAACAGCCTAAGTGTTTGAAATTGGCTTTATTAACATCGTGGACTGTGGCGCGTCGCGCACGACTACGAATGCCTGTGACATTGTATGTACGGTATTTCGTCATAACATCTTGTTCCTTTAAAACCCCCAAAATTTCAGAGTGTAAGAGGACGTCTCGGTAGCTTAATTGGTTAAAGCACTCGGCCGGATATCGAGGGATCCGGGTTCGAATCCCGGTCAAGGCGAATGATTTTTACTCTCTGAAATGGTTGCATTATAATGCACACATAGCGGGTGACTCCGTTAAAGTTACTATTACAGTTTCTTGAAATTGGTCGTATTAAATTTTATTTTGTGGAAAATTGCAAATTTTTAATTCACATTTCCTGTACAAGGCTACTTAGAGTAGAAAAAGGGAAATATCTCCTTGCGCTGCCGAAAATTGTTATTCTGATCCCCTACTGGAAATTATCCCTTTGTGGGAAAAATTACATCTAAAATCTATTTGTTCCGCATCCGTTTACCTATCTCTGTAATCTTACTTCGGATGCGCGCAGAATGAAAGGAGGTAGATATGCATTTGCATGCGTGTAAAATCATAGGATTTTTGCATGAATGTATGCAACACTGTGGGTATCGGTTTGCATGTATGTGTTGTTTTTTAAGGCGGTTCTTTTTTTTCCTCTTTTACGGGCGGTGACCTAACACCCCCCGCCACACGCCCTTGCGGCGGCATGCGGGGTACTATGTAGATGTAGATGTACTTTCATTATCACTCATACCGTGGCGCAATGGGGCAGATAATACATTTGCAAATTAATCGCTAAAGAGACCACTTCCCAATTGATTCAAGAGATTTAATCAGCAATTTTTTCCTTTCCCTCCCATTCACAACTTATTTCCACCGTTAATCTAGCTACGCAATAGAGATAGATAATATTAACCACCTAGTCCATTTTCCGTGCACGCAATCCCATTCGGCCGATTCAAACCGATTTCGTTAGGATCACATATGCAAGAAACACATCGTACATTGCTCTTGACTGCTGAGAGATGGCATTGCCTCGTCGTAAACGTAAATATCGGGGTGGGCAGTGGACGAGAATGAGAGAGAGAGGGAAGTAAACTCAATAGACCGCCGACGTGACGTGACACTACCCTTTTGTGTGACGCCCGTAACGGGACATGCACGCGAGGGCAGTGATCTACTGGCGCTGAGTTTAGAGTCAAAAAAGTATACGGGAAATGGCTCATCAGGATACCAATTTGGATATCGTTAATCGATTAAAATGATCAATGGCGATGATAATTCTGACGCAACAAATGGTTGAATCGATGACCTCATTTCCTATGAGTGAATCACTTGCCATTTGATTTAAAGCTATTATTTCAGATCATAACAGTGAATTCAGTGGAATATTTAATATTAATTTAAATGTATATTATGTATTTTTCTTTAAATTGCATCGTTAATAATGTCATGAAGGTTCGTAGCATGTTCTTTTGTGTACAACTTATAGAGTTTTCGTTTATTCGTCTTCACCCACCAGCTTTAATATATATATATATATATATATATATATATATATATATATATATATATATATATATATATATGTATAGATTTGGAGCGTAGCTATGTACGGCGCGGAAACGTGGTCGCTGAAGCAGGAGGATAGACGTAGATTGGAGGCTTTTGAAATGTGGGTGTGGAGAAGAATGGAGAAGGTGAAATGGACCGAAAGGAAAACAAATGAGGAAGTACTGGAAATGGTGGGTGAGGAGAGGGGTTTGGTGAGAGAAATCCTATGGAGGCAGGAAAAATGGATGAAAGGCGTATTGAGCGGTAGTGGAATGTTGAAGAGGGTAATAGAGGGGAGAATGCTGGGCAAGCGAGGTAAGGGTAGGAACAGGATAGGGATGTTGGACGGGATGAAGGGAGGAAAGAAGTACACCGAGATGAAGAGGGACTTGATATAGATTAGTTTGCTAGGTGGGGAGTCACAAAATGTTTATTTGATAGTTGTGTCCATCCAAAAACCTACCTTAACCGGTAGATTACCTAATAATAAATAATATATGTATAATATGTTTATGCATGTAGGTGATGGTAGAGTTCACCCAGTACTAAGCCCGACGGCGTGTGAATATTCACACATCAGGGTAGGGGGGCCAGTTCCTTTCCCTTTGCCGGTTATGTTTTCCCAGGAAGATCTGGTACCCGAAAAATCACATAGCTTGGGTGGAGCTACAGGCGCCCAGAGTGCCTTACCCGGGAATCGAACCCGGACCCTCCAGTCTGTAGTCCAATGCTCTGTCCCTGTAGTACCGCAACCCACACCACACACACACATTTTATATATACCTAAGAGTAGTTAAGTTTTACGGAAGATTAGTTAGGACTGACAGATCAGTCAGTCCAAACTAATCTTCCGAGAAGACGAAGCTCCATCCATCCATTCCATCCATATTCCATCAAAATTACCAAGAAATAACGTGTGAGTGTTCCTTTTACGTGTTCTCCTTTTGTGTGTTGCTGTCTAAGTTTTGTATATGTGTATACACACACATATATATGTATACATTTATTTACGTATATAAGCATACTGATATATAGACACACACATACGTACATGCATGTATACATTCGTCTACAGGTATTTATCCTGTATTTCTCAAATATGTTTTCTTTTGCAGATAAGAAAAACAGAAATTATCGTGAAATTCACACTTCCAAAAAATTCACAATCAGTTTTTGCGTAACAATCGTTTCTTGATCAATTTTAAGATATTCGGCATAACAATCGATTTCGACCTACATTCCAGCGGTTTCGCAAATTTACTCACAACAGAAAAATAACAAGTGTACATTGTTTTCCGTGTTTAATATACTTGTACGTGCCTGTTTTATCGTCAGTGGGCCGTTTTTTAACGGCAGGAAAAATTATACTGGTGGGAACTCTTCAGGATATCGCCATTCAAGAGTATTTCACCAGCATATTTTTGTCTAATCGAGTCTAACACGTGGCATGTTTTCGGCCACCATTTCCCTCATTGAAATATTTATTGGGAGGGGAAGAAAAGCTATTCAATTTTTTTCGGGGTTTCCTGTATCGTGTGTAGAATGCTTTCAAAAGAAAAAGGTTTTCTTTTTTCTGTTTTAACTGCGAATTTCTTCAGAATTTGAATGCATTTCGGATGTTATTGTTAGCTGTTTGCGGTTCCCGTCACACGTTTGTATGAGACTGCGTTTGACAATTGTTGGCCATTTTTAAAAAATTTAAATTCTAACGTACTCATTGGCGGTAGAGTACTTTCCATTCATGTTATTACAACATTATGCATGCGTGTACGTACAATACTTCCAGCAGCCAGGAAGAATGAGGCAATCGCCCTCGGTTAGGTTTGATCCCCCTGTACGCAATGGGCTGTCGTTGGTTGTGTGTTTCTTTTTCCTCTGGATTGAATTACCTAAGCATTCGGAATCGAGGACGCGAGGAAAAAATTTTTTCCCCGCCCAATCTAGCCTTTATCGATCTTGTGGTCTTTCAACATCTAAAAAGTTGCGCTCCGATGGTCTTCAGATTTTCATTTTTCAACCAAAATTAAGGTCAGCGTACGTCGAGGCCGGTTCATTTACTTTTAATTTTCATGGCTTGCAAACGAAAAACCAAAGATCCTCAAGCATTTTTGATGTTGAAGTTGAGGGAAAGAGACCGTCGCGTCGGTTCGATAGATTGTTGCGCTAAACGCAATTCTTTTTAATGGTTTTAATTATGTAGAATGCTCCAGAAGCAACGAATTTTTTTTCCTGAAATATAATTTTAAAATGTTTATTCACCATTTTCGCTTACTGACATGATTTATACTCCATTTTCTAACATGTAGGTTATCATTTAGTGTTGCCATTTTGATCAACGGCGTTAGTCTTGTTTGAATTTAATTTGAAATGCTGTTGGACGCCATCTATCCGAGACTAAGGCAATGAAAAATTTGAATCGATAAAATCTAAATGTATGCACGAATAAGATGATCGCATCCCAAATGTTTACTTGTCTCCTAGGTCGGAAACAATTCTGAAAACACGAAGAGATGGTCCTGCGTGATCATTATATTGCTAAATCTATTTTCTACGCCGACGTTGCAATAAAACCATTTTTAAATGCGCTACAATATATTCAACTCCTATTCAATGGTACCTTTTGGCATCGTTTCGGTTGGAATTAGGAAAATATATTTATATTTCACCACACTTAATCGTGGCACGAACGGGTTCATAAAATGGGTGAGTAAATCCCAAAGGAAAAATGGATGTAACCTCAACAAACTTTGGAGAAATCTGCATTTTTTTGCCTGATTTCATCTATCTCAAACCGACGTTGGGCATTGCTCAGAGAGAGGACGTCATTTGTTTTTTGTTGAAAATCTCTTCGACTTTCGACGTAAAATGACAATTTCGTCGATTTTTACCGTTATGCCATCTCAGACTTATGAGTCATCGATTCTGCAGCGAACAAATGCCTCGGACTGAATTTCTACAGTCAATTACTTTCCCACTTTCCATTCCAAACTACTCGTCACAGGACTCAAATGTAGAATACTACCTGCTCCAACCTTGCACGCAATATAACGACTTTCCTCAAAATAATATTGGTAAACTCCAACCATTCATTCTTTCTCAGATACACCTATGGCAGGGCAAATGGATCCGATATGTCATTCTTATTTGTCTTCCTCGTCACAAAGAGTCAAACTCATTTCGTGCCCTTGATTACAACGTCTTGACATGTGTAGAACGTCTTTATAGGAACTGAGGAGCATGTTGTGGCTTATGTGAAAGTTCTCCGATTAACTGAATCAAACCTAGGATACGAAAGTGCCATACATACTGCCATACATTGAGATACGAAAGCCGAAAACTGAAGTAAAATAAGCAATAAATATTTACCAAAACGCTGGTAATGAAACTATTCGAACGTGAGCAACGAATTAGTTACTAAAATAAACAATAAAAAATAAATTTTCACAAAAAACTGCCAGATAAGCAAATGGCGTCCAATTCTTTAACAAATCCCACGATGTTGTTGCATTTATTTTGGATTAACGAGTCAATATGGTATAAGTTTTGGTACTCTATCAGAATCCACAAGTATCTTCCTCTCTGGCGATTATGGGGTTCAAATATCAGTCGGACTACTATGCTCAGGAACAAAATAACTACTCCCCTGGAATAGCAACCGCGTTTTTATCACCAAATCCCCTCCTTCCCACAACAGGCATCACTTCTCTGTTTACATAATTGCAATATCGATGATGTAGATACAGGGACGTTGGGTCTATGTCCGCCGCGACGCATTGCTAATGAACAAACGCGGCGTGGACTACCGTTCGCCTAGCTCCTATAATTCGACTAATCTGGCGTGGGTGAACCTACCAGGAGTAATAAAATCATTTCTCCCGCCAGAAAAACTATGGGGTCATCTGAACTCACAAGCCCTTCCACCGCGTCAAGGTTGTAGTCCAAGGGAGGGGAGGGGCTTGCAAAAACTTAGATATGGAGGATAGCAATCTTCTGGCTATGCTGGCCACGAAACGCATTGTTCCTATTCTTTATGATGTTTTATGATTGCTAACCTACTGTCCAATCCCCTATGTGTGCTGTCTATTTCTCCTTTGGTGGTTGAAACAGCTCCCTAACGCCATCTCTTGGCCAGAGATTCGGGGCACTTGGTTGCTTTAAATATCGCAGATCTCATTGTAAATTACGTTTCCTCGATAGCTCAAGTAGTTAGAGCATCGGCCCGGCAAGTCGAAAGATCCGGTGTTCAAGTTCCGATCAAGGAAATATTTTTACACTTGTGATCTGCTGGATTCCTCCTTCCCCATCTTTGTCGTCTTTGTACTTTTACCCCTTTTCCTGATATCTATTTCTATGTGAATGAATTATATAGTCATATATATATATATATATATATATATATATATATATATATATATATATATATAGAGAGAGAGAGAGAGAGAGAGAGAGTCATATCTTATCTTCCGAAGAAGACGGAGCTGGAGTCCGTTGAAATTATCAAGATATTATTGTGAGTGTTCTTTTTATGTGTTCTCGTAATTTGTGTTGCTCTCTAAGTTTTATATATATTTATATAATATATATATATATATATATATACACACACACATTGAAACACGATATCCCGGCACACGACGAACAAATATTCATTCACATAGAAATAGAGATAAGGAAAGGAGAAAGGGACACACATAAAGGACGAACACAGGAGAAGTGGGTAAGGCGGAACCAAGCAGACCACTAATGTAAAAATATTTTTACATTTGTCCCGGTCGAGGAAAATATTCTTACATTAGTGGTCTGCTTACTTCCGGCTTCCCCACCTCTCCTGTCTTCGTCCTTTATGTGTGTTCCTTTACCCTTATCTCTATTTCTATGTGAATTAATACATATATATATATGTGTGTGTTTATATATATATATATATATATATATATATATATATATATTCATTCAAACAGAAATAAGTATAAGGAAAGGGGATAGGAAAACACATAAAAGGCGAACACAGGACATGTGGGGAAGGCGGTTTTTGAGCAGATCACGAAAGTAAAAGGAAATATTTTTACTTTCGTGATCTGCTCAAAAACCGCCTTCCCCACATGTCCTGTGTTCGCCTTTTATGTGTTTTCCTATCCCCTTTCCTTATACCTATTTCTATGTTTGAATGAATATTTGTGCGCCGTGTGGCGGGATTTTCAAGTTTGAATATATATATATTCATATAGTGCATTATACATATATACACACATGCATACATATATTGAAGAGAGAGAAGTCCATAATAAGACCGTTTATCAGTTTATTAACATCTCAACGGTCGGTTTACAACTTAATTAGCGGTCATTAAACTGATATATTGCGATGACAGGAGGTTAAAGTTAACCTTCAGTTTAACGAGACAACATAAAACCTGTCCTAATATTTAAGTTGTTACATTCCGGTGCTTTGCTGCAATTTTGTTACTTAAATCTGTCCGTGACAGTGTCCATATCTCACTCATTTTATCACCAGGTGGTTCGACTTTACCAATATATATTTTGGTAGATTAGTAATTTCCTGGATGTCGCAAGGAAACCCAAGCGGCGACCGGGACCTTTCTAAAAGTCTTGTCTGCTCTTTTCGTGAATCAAGTGACTCCCGACCCAATTCCTAATAACATACCCCCATGCGTGCATTCGCATGTTTTTTTTCTTGTAGTAAGTTAAAAAACAATATCCGATATAGAGTCTCACCCTTAACCTGTCTGTCTCGATCCAGTCGACATCCGTGGAAAATTCCGCAGTTTCTCGTCGATGCGAATCTCGCCAAGTTGTGCGATTGTGGATCTCGTAACGTTATTATATCATCCGCGAACAGAAAGCTCGTTCCATTCGCAGGAGGCCGGTCAGACGGGATGAGAGTGAAAATGAGGCCGAAATTCGAATTTAACCCTCCCCCTTCCCCGCCCGCCAACCAAAAACACTCCAATGTTTTCTTTTCCGCCCTCCTCCTCCCGCCCTTTAGGTTTTTCTTTCGTTTTCGTGTGCCTGAGTGAGACCGGTTTCAGCCCACCACTTAAGTCTTCCAGCTGGAGCGTCGAAAGGTGAGGGAGCATTCTTTTTTTCTCTCTCTCCCCCTCGGCCTGGCCGTTATTTCGAAAGAATGCGTGGAGGAATTCAAACATAATATCCTGGGCGTCGATAAGGCGTGAAAAATAGTGAATTGGTCCCAATAATATTGCACAGAGTGCATCATTAACGAGGTTGAAATGCATCTAAGAGTAAATCTACTTCGCTCTTCGCAAGCCTCAGCGGTAGTGTCTAGCGGCGGGTGCTAGTGGACCGTCAAATATGCGAGCATGAGTGTGTGTGTATTTATATATAAATAAATATATATAATATATATATAACTCCGTCTTCCGAAGAAGACGGAGTTCGAATCCGTCGAAATTATCAAGATATTATTGTGAGTGTTCTTTTTATGTGTTCTCGTGCTGTGTGTTACTGTCTAAATTTTTATTCAACACTTCCGTGTTACTTCGAAGAAATCATATATATATATATATATATATATATATATATATCCTGCAATAATGGGCTTGTTTCACTAAATTATTAAACGTTTCTCTCTAAAATTAAATATATCAGGTGCTTGGGTACGATTTTGTCATTCTTGACTGTTGTTCGAGGGAAGAAGGAGTAATTTACATTTGAAAAAACTACTGAAGTCACAATGGCCCTTAATAAGGTGAAAAATTATGCGTGAACATGGATGGCGACGATTTGATAGAGAAATCTATCATTTGCTCATTTTTTTTATTTTTTTATTAATCAAATTATCGATACCTTCCTTCTTCTCTCCCTCACGAGTTGAATTAATTGCGCTGGCATTCGTGAAAAACTCGTGGGTTTACGTCAGTGTCGTGTGTTTTAGTCACTCGTAGAGTTGGAGTGCCAGGCATTAACGCACCTGATTGGATAGCTTAAGAATAAATCCTCGCTCGCGATTGGACAGTTTAGCGAATTTGACTTAACGCATGAGCACCGGTCATCTTCCGCGCTAGGTTTAATTATTGAAGACGTAATATTACCGGTCACATTCATACATATACATCATAAATCTATATTTCGTAAGTTAAGTTCTTGCTTTGAATTCTTATGTTAAGTTCATGTATTCAATCCTGCTTTTACAATGTCTCATGAAACATAAGTCAAACTTGAACCTCATTTAGAGACCAAGAGTCAGTTTTAAATTCTTTAATAAACTGCGGGAGATGCCGCAACAGTAACCTTAACGGAGACATCCTCTACGTGTGCATTACAATGCAACAATTTCAGAGAGTAAAAATCATTTGCCTTGTAGTTAAGCCCAAACTAACCGTTAAGAATCAGTGGTTAAAGTTCTCATTAACGTAAAAATGCAGTTAGTGTGGTTACGATACTCGCGCGCACTAACCAGCATTCTGAATTATTTATGTATAGCATAACATGCCGTTCATCTTAACGTTACGTAAACGCCCACAGTAACGCTAAGTAAACGTGATACTACGGAGAGATGGATTTATGGAGACATTATTAAAAATGGGCCTTGCTCAATGTGAACCGACCTAATTTGTCACAGCTTCATGAATTTCCCGCCAGTTTCCAAGCCCCTGTCACGAGAACTCTGTGATGTTTAACGCATGAGTGAGTGAGTGTGTGTGTGTTCGTGCATTTTTTTTCAAATATGTCCGTTCGTCTTATAAAATGCGACGGCGGAGATGAGAGAGAGAGAGAGAGGACCCTTCTCGTCGACCTCCTTGCTAGGACGCATTTGCACGGAGAATGTCGAGAGAACTGCACGAGAATTGGTCCTGGGGGCCTGCTTTCGACTTCGCAAACTTCCTCGTGAAAGAGAAAACGATTGGAGATTGTTTTCTGTGATTTATGTTCGTGCGCGTTGTGCGTTTATTCTTATTGACGGTAGAAAAATTTTCAACTCGCATAGATCATCAGGTACTGGCTGAATTGGTGTTTCACCAATTGTTAACCATTTGTCACTCTTACTCATTTCCAGTGAAGTCTATGTCTCATTAGCGATGGCGTTGGAAGCCGATGTTAGCCCCATTGTACTTGAGTAGATGAGATCATGTCAATAAAATAAGAAACATCAAGTGTTGAATAGATAGATTTAATATGTCATTTTTCCCGCGGACGTAAAAAGGGATCAGAATAACTGTATCCGACGAAGCTAGGAGGAAAAAGGTATTTTTCTATTTTCATTCCAACTAACCTAGCATATTGCTATTTCATCTAATCTTAGTCCATTGTACTTCTTGTCACTAACAGTTCGTGTCTTACGCATAGAGAAGTATGTACTACCCAGATGTCGTAGTGCTTGTCCATATACATCTGTGCACTTCACCGCAATCCGTTGCAAGGACGTGTGGCAGGGGGTGTTAGGCCACCATCCATTCTGCATCCACTAATTCCAAAATACGCATGGCACCCCATGTTCCGCAGAATGAAGGGGAGCGATTAAATGCGCCACACATGGCATAACATCAGTTATGCATATTACTGATGTTATACGGTTAGTAACTTCCCCAATGACTGCACCTGACCACGAATCTGTAGATATCATAATCTACATAATTTGAATTACTTGAAATATTTATTTTAAATAAAGGTTAAGATCAAATTTTCTTTCGTGTCGCACGACTGGTTTTGAATCGCCCCCTGCTACGCAACCTAGTGTTGGCTTGCGGGGTGTCACGTAGAATTAGAATAACTGAGCAATTCCGAAATCTGGGATCTGATGTTGCTTTAATACACGCAGATAAGGATAAAAACTGATGCAATTACATAAAAAAAGCGGCCTGCGGGGGGTTTTTCGAGTTTCCCCACCGCTTAGGGTGAATACCGGGCCAATGCTACCCCGCGAAAAGAGAAAGATCTATTCAATGGCTGAGCTCAAGACAATCTCAACAGCTCTTATACCCTGAAGAGGCGCACTGCCTAAAACAGGGCTTCCTTGTTCGTTGTACAACTATGTATCGAAACGTCGGCAGCTATGGAGACATTAACCCGGGGGAAGACCCGAGAAGAATTCACCCAACTCATACGTGGGGAAAGCACCAGATCTTTCATTATGTTATGTTATATTTTGTTATCTGTTATTTCTAATCTGTTATATATATATATATATATATATATATATATATATATATAGATGATTTCTTCGAAGTAACACGGAAGTGTTGAATAAAAAACTTAGACAGTAACACACAGCACGAGAACACATAAAAAGAACACTCACAATATTATCTTGATAATTTCGACGGACTTGAGCTCCGTCTTCTTCGGAAGATAAGATATGACTCCCTTTCGATAAGATATGACACCTTTCTCAAGAGGAATTAGGAACAGAACTCTGGAGTTCTGTTCCTAATTCCTCTTGAGAAAGGTGGTTGCACCACCGAAAATTCGAGAACTAGTGAGTTCCTCTTTAATATGTTTTAGTTTCTGTGTTTGCTATGAATATTTAGTGAATTATATATATATATATATATATATATATATATATGTTATTTGATGCACAACAACAAGGGAAAATAAACAACTGTTGAATTGAATTGAATAGATAAACAAAAATTCTTTACGGACCGTGAAAAGCTAATGTGCTCATTTCCACCGCGTGGTGTCCTTCTTCGGTTCCCTGGACGAGGTCATTCGCTGAAATAATTAAATGTGAGGTGAATGTTAATGTCGTTTGAAAATCATTGTCTCCAACTATAGTAATAGTGTTAGTAGCAGTCATACATACAGTGGTTACACTATTAAACTTCTCAGTAGAATCCCCGGGGAAGATTTTTCCCTCTCGATGAACGATTAACTTTCTCAACGATTTCTTGAAACCGATGTGGTTTTCGATTTTAGCTGCGAATGGCTATTCAATGGTTCGACTTTTCCCCTGACTCGAAACAAGCATCTTCGCTTATTTTTCTCGAGAAGTTGGCTGAAACGCGAAGGAAGATTTTGAGGTGCACTCAATGCAAAACTCCAAAAGACACAACATATTTCCTCCCCCCCATATCCTCTCACTTTCGCTTTCCTCTTGAGAATTCCGTCAACGAAATCGGGAAAATGGGACGTCTGAGTGATGTGCCTAGGAAAACATTCTAAATAAACCGCATCTATGTACTCTCACTTACCTCGTACTTTCTATGAACACAAGAGAAACGGAGATAATACTGGTTGCATGCTAATTGATGAGCTAGTGTAATGTTTAACTCTTTGGTTTCTGCCATGCTAGCTATATTAAAGGATATCGTTATAATTTTCAAATTCTAAATATTTAACTTTAATTTGTAGACGCACTTTGAAATTTATCCCTTAAAAAAATGATTCGAGACCAATGAGATTTTGAACCGATAGTTTACCGAACAAATTATCTGCTTTTAAAGTAATAATTCGAGACTATAGAATTTTGCAGCAGCTGTTTACGATGCACGAAGCGGCTGCTCGGCTGTTGACATGAATCATAATATAAATTTGTAAATGATGTAATGGCTAGTGAACGAGTGCGACAGTTTAATGGTCGCTCCTCATTGAAATGAATGAATTGAAATCTCATTTCTGAGTACAATAGTTGAAGGCTGACATCTGTGGGGAAATATATATATATATATATATTTTTAAAAGAATTAAATTTGTTGGTTTACATTGTTTCCAAAAAATTATATCCAAATCGAACCTATGCTAAAACAAAAGAGCAACGGAAGAGCGAAGGGATATATTATTATAAGGTAATCTACCGGTGAAGATAGGTTTATGGATGGACACAACTATCAAATAAATGGATCCTTAGGCTTCCGCGGCGTCGATCTGGTGAACCCATGCTGTTTCTGCGACGGTAATTCCCGGAAACAGCATGGATTCTATCAAATAAGTATTTTGCGACTCCAAACGAAACCCAATCGAGCAACCTACTCTACATCAGGTCTCTCTTCATCCCTGTGTACTCCTTCCTCCCTTCATCCCCTATCTACGACATCCCTATCACCTATTCCTGCCCCTTCCGCATATTTTACCTTGAGTTTTTTTCCCAATATAGTAAACAAAAAAATTAAAATCCCTTACTCTGTACCGTCTTGGCGTTATGTGTCTGTCCGACTACTAGTCGATAGGTTGACCGGTTCCATTCATATTTCTGCCGATAATATTCTGCCATTTTGATTTGATCTGCTATTCCACGTTCACTTTCCTTCTCCCCAGTTTTATATCGCATTGTATGGCCACTGCAAGTTAATTCTCCTCCAACATCACAATCGTATAATGAGGTATATTCGACTATTAATGACCATTTTCTTATATTTAAATATTGGCGGAACAAAACAAAATTGTACGCATGTATTTTCGTCTATTAATTTTTTTCCGAAATCGCTGAAGTTACTGTTTTGATTCAGTAGTCGTTTGTCTGTCTGGTGAATGCAGACAAATGAAAATGTCCACGAAAGTCCTTTCTCCAGCTAGTTGCGAAATGAGTGCTGTGATTCGATTTTTGTGTGCAAAAGGATCATCAGCTGCCTAAATTATGGACCTACGTACAGTAATGACTGAAGGAAAGGTCAGACAAATGATGTAGGGACTTCAAAAATGCTCACACAGATGTGCATAATGAATGTCAGAGTAGTAGGCCAAGCATCCAGACCGATCTTTCAGCGAGTGGACCAAGAACTGCGATATGATCGACCGTTACGATTAGTGCTCCGACTGATAATTTTACCACTTTTTTTTGGGCACACCACTCACGCCAAATGGACCTAAATTAGATAATAAGGATGACTTCGCTAAAATATTTCGTTGCGACATCTTTTAAAGTTTCTTTGAAACCTCTTATTTCTTCATGCATCTCTCGTACCTTTCCTCCTCATCTCCATACGATGCTCTTAAAATGAAGTTGTTCGACGGAAAGAAAACGGAATGAAAATCAACTGTTCCAAGTAGTTTCGTTCGTAAGAAACTCTTCTGCAGAACGAAAACGAAAGGGGAACGAATTTTTTCGAAGGAAAGTGGAACCGATAACAAACTGGAACGGAACGTTCGCAATGAAAATCCGTTTTAAAGAAATTTCCGACGACGTCTACGTGTCCTCAAAATTTTCCCAATCTTCAATTTTCTCGTGGAAATTTTCAAAGTACATTACGCGCATGGATGGAATGCGCATTTTCATGAATCGCAACCGATTGAATGCAACTGCAGAAGCGCCGTTACGAGGATTGCAGCATGCCCTCATGGACCTGTTTAACACGACTCCATTGATACCCGTGTTTTTTCACGCATTCGTTGCATCTTTGTTTCCTTGACCAAAACATGTTTGACCTCATTTACCCAAATTATTCGTATTATTAGCACGCTATCGTCAAGGTATTCTACGATTGTAAAGGTAGATGTCTTCGTCTACGTATCTCTAGATAACTTCCTTTCGTTTGCCCTTCATTATTCCTTTCTTCCTTTTTGACTTCGCCACTTCTGCCTACCTGAATTCAGCGTAAACATCCATCCCTTTTCCTTCCTCCATTCCACTTTCCCAAAGTCCACCCTCATACATCAACATAACATCACTGCTCCTCTAAATCTTTCCTTCATCCACTCCATTTGCCTTCTTCGGATTTTCCTTGTAGCAACTTCCTCTCTTCGCCCACCAACTTCAAAGACTTGCTCGTTCGTCATCCTCTCTGTTTCACTCATTTTCTCCATTCTTCTCCGCCACACCCACATCCCAATAAACAAGCTTCTCTATCTACGCTCATATTCCCTTGCCTAAAAAAATGCTATATCAATCGCACAATCATTAAGCGCTACGCTCTATTCTTTAAGTCTTAATTAACCTCTTTTCTTAAAATCTTTACTCAGTAATTCTATTCTTCTTCTGCGATTCTCTCTCTCTCTCTCTTTAACGACATTCGTCTCCTAATGTCCTCCTCATTGCAATTCCTCTTTGAAATACTGCCCAAATGAGTGAACTGCTCCAAATGATCTAGTTTATTCTCTTCTTAACTTAGTTTTCCAACTTTTTGAGAATCTCATCAGTTCTGTTATCTTGTGATTAATATTCATCCCACACCACGTCTCGCATTGTGGCCACAAAATCAACAATAATTGCAAATCCCTTGACTGTCTGACTCACTGTTGTTTTTTTTCATCACCATGCAAACGTAATTGACTTAATCATCTCACCGCACACTTACACTTCCATCTCAAGTAGTATTAGTAGTTTTAGGGTAGGCGACCGACCAGCTGAGGTCATTTGCACCATTAGGGATGGACAGGAAAAGATGAAGGGCGTGGAGATAAACCTGGCAACTGCATTAGCCCACTCTTTACGCAAGGCGCCAAGGGGACCGCAGTTCAACGTCTCATCCGACGGACGTCGTACTCACTCAAAGTTCTCTCCACAAGGCACCTCAAGTAGGGATCGGGATACCACTAAGAAAAATATCTGTCATCACTGGGATTCGAACCCGGGTCCTCTCGGTGAGAAGCCTTCACATTTCCAGCTCAAACCCTTCCCAAGCTGCCCTTAACATTTCCACTGAATATGTCTTGAAAAGTATCGATTATAACTGGCAACAGGAAAATTTAAAATAATTTTTTTCACATATGTTTGAGACCAAATTGTTAATTCAGTATAGGATTTACAGTGTTATGTGTGTGGTAGAAACTCTTGAAGACATTTTAAATAAACAAGGAACGTACCTACGGTCGTGAATCAATGTAAACAAAAAAAAATCCCGAGACCGTAAACTCGACAAGTTCACGGTCTCGGGATTTTTTTGTTTACATGTTGAACACTTGATTAGATAACATGTATTTTAAATTTAATATTAAAATGGCTTACAAACGTTTCAAAACAATATAATTTCAAACCAGACGAGTTCGTAGTCAAGCATTCAGTTATTTCCTAATTGTATTAATCGTTGAACAGACGGTGCTGCTGATATTTTGGGTAGTCATTTGGGTGGAAAATTTCACTCTGTACTTGTCGTATCTTCTCCGATTGCACCCTTCACTTTTCATACCATTCCGCATCGGAAACTTTTTAAGAGTCATTTTATTGTTGAGGCACGAAAATGCATCAACTTTATTGATTACAAAAATTAAGTTAATTACGGTCGTTGATGTTACAACATGGGGAATGTAGCCGTGTTTCGAAAAGTGATGGCGTACCCTAAATCTAACATTCCCCATGTTTAAAACTGCCACTTATCATAATAACACACCTGCTGCCGAAATAAGTAGCTTTGACTTGTTTCATAATTCCCGGGGAAAGCGCCGATTGTATAACACGACCGTTTGCCTCCATCTCCATGAATGACTCGGGGATACATTAGTTGGGGAACAAGAAATCCATTATTTTTGCGTGAAATCCAAAACTTTATTCAAGATGTTCCGGATTGTCCGATTTGGGTCAAATATGCACCGTTTCGTTGTATAATCTGTTGCCATTTTAAAGGTAGCTTCAAAATGCCTGCCTCTCTCATAGAAGTCTTGGTCCTTATTGGCGAAACACTCAAGCAATCTATTTTTACAATCTTCTCTTGATCGCAATTTCTTATCACTCAGGAAGTTTTCTAATGCGAGAAAAAGGTGGTAATCGCTTGGTGCCAGGTCCGGACCATATGGTGGATGCATTAAAAACCTCCCAACCAAGCTCCCGGAGTTTCTGGTGAGTCACTACAGACGTGTGTGGCCTTGCGTTGTCCTGATGAAACACAACAACAATTCTTTTGGCCAATTGTTGAAGCTGTTTGATGAAATTGTTTGATCGATACTTTACGAGATATCGATCGCCACAGCCATCTACCGAGAAAATAATTTATTTCTTTTTCCCCAACCTAATATTATATATGAGGGTTGCGGTCAATTAAATCCGATCATAAATTTGTTAATTTTTACATTATTTACTTGGCAAAAATTCATTTATTTTATTAAATTTCCAGGTGGATGCGCAATGTGGATGCGTTACAAGTTTCATTGTTTATACTCGATTATTACTACGTTAGCGGGAGCCGCTGCAAGTTTAGACATGTTCATATCGCCTAGGGTAACAATGGAAGTACAGGTGTATGTATAACACTCGTCGCTGCGTTGGAATTTTAGTTTCCGGCACGGAAAAATCGTGAGTCGAGGTCTACAAGCGCGTAATATTACAAGGAGGCTTGATGTAAAGTTTTTAAAAGATACGAGATAATCGATTGCGGAGGAAGGTGGATCCAGAGATCAAGTACCTACTCTTACGGAAGTAAACATTATCACCATCGCTGACACGTTAATAGCACCATCAGAAATATTGAATGAATTGGATTCGGTGCCAACAAAAATTCTGAAATATTTGCACATTGAACGTTTTTTGGGCGTTTTTTCCACAAAACCCATCGCGAAATCGCGTTTTTCTCTCGAAAATCAATGTTAAATGTATTCCTCCCCCCCCCCTCATAATCAATACCTATCCCTTTGTGACTTAGTCCTACTCCACAATGTGAAGAAAGGCCTTCGCTGAAGGACGAACTGAACATGTTACAAATTCCAACGGCCGCCGTTGATGCAATGCTAGTGTCAAATCAAGTTGTGCTACACAGGCATGAAACATTAGGCATAACAACATTAAAAATTATGTTCGCAATAATTTTACACGATTAATAAATGTATGATCACATTTTATGGAACAACTCTACGCTGGTTCCTCGGCGAAACTGAAACGTTATGATTTAAAATGTAATCGTCTCAAATAGTTTGTTTTTGAGATTCTGGACAGAAAATATAAGTTGGGATTGGTAGAAATTTGGAATCAAATGTCGAAAAGTATATTGATTCTCTGTCCGACCTGTACCACACCTAGTTAATCCAAAACATTGATTGTTTTGGATTGAATAGGATTGACTAGAAACGACTAGACGTGTGGCGGGGGATGTTAGGGCTAAAGCCATTTATGTAGAAATATAAGTTCATCCGTGCATTACAATATATTATATATTTGTTCATACGCAAAAATACATGAGCACATAAACATTTACATTCCTATGCACATCATACTATAATTGTAGTGTTTGACCAATTCATCAAAGTTTTTTATCCTGGTTAAATGATTTTTCTGGTTCTTTGGTTCATTTTTTTATGATTGCATACAGTGTGAAGAAATAACGAGTACGTGAATTTGCCCATGCGGGTATTCATCCCTCTCTTTTTTTCCTCACCCCTTGGTCGGAGTATACCGATATAAATTTGGTCCATAATAATTTTATTTATATTATTAATTAATATTTATTAGTTTTATATAAATTAGGTGCACCCTTCGCCTCACAAGAAAATTTAAGGTAGCAATTACAAAGTGTATTAATCATTCGCCTTGACCGGGATTCGAACCCTGATCCCATGATATCTGGCCAAGTGAGTAGCATAATTGATTAAATCACTCCACCGAACATTGAGAGATCTCGGTTCGAATCCAGGTCAAGCCGAATAACTTTTCTTACGCTTTGAAATTGTCGATTTGTCATGCACCATGGCGGATGAATCCGTTAAATGTCATTATTGCGATATCTCCCGCAATTTCTTTAAACTTAAGATGTTCTGTGCCCATTTCAAATCTTTTATCTTAAAAAATCTAGCCTGTTCTATTTGTTCTATTCGTTGATCAATGGACTCCCAACATAATTCCTCCAAAACACCCACTTAACCACGGTTACTCTCTTTTCGGTGCAATTTTTTAGCAAATCTAGGGACTTTTTTCTTGGCCTAATCCAATTCCTTAACAAACCTCTTCTCATATGTATTCCAGATACTCAACGTGTATTCCCTACGTGGCCTTACGCAGGACAAATTCTTAAAAAAAAAACATAACGGAAATGATATTCCGAAACTAACTTGCTGGAAAACGAAAGCGAATTCCGACCCCTGAAATCCTCATCCCCTCGATCCCAATTTCGCCTCACCCACAATTCATACCACCTGGCTTATTTAATCTACTAATGGCCTCCTCACTTCGAGTGTCCTCTCCAAGAAGAATATGTGTGTATTCATAGGACCTACTTACCTGACCTTGAGCACGGGCGTAAATTCAAGATGCAGCTTCTCTTTTTTTTTCATTTAAAAAAACCCTTTTGGACTGTCGAAATTGTGATCTTGAAAGTGGCGGACGTACTAACACGGGAGTTACAGTCATGAGAAGTGAAATTTTTCTGTTTTTTTTCCCTTCCCTCCCAACTGTTTTATTGAGCTTTCCACCGCGATCTCCGGACGCGAGAATCACGAGAGAGCTTTCCGTTCGAAATTGGTCACTCCGTTTGAGTGATTTTCCACCGTCGTCGTGTCGAAAAAGATTTCCTTTTTGGAGTGGTCAGTTTTGCTTGCGCGTTGATGATGGGCGACTACGGAGGACGAAAATTTCCAGTGATGCAAACTTTATGACTATCAATGGACCATTACCCTAATGAAAATCACAGGGTAACTGATACCCTGCAATTTGTGACTGTTACAACGATCTGTAGTTCCACAAGTCTTCAGGAAAAATCGGTCGATCCCTGGAGACATTCCTTTACTTACGTCGAACGAAATTTTCTGACGCAAAATGACGCGATGCGCAAACCGTTGGGTCACATTAATCGTCCTAATTTTCTTGGGACGATGCTAAGACTCTATAGAGACGCTGCTATTCTGCAATCTTTCCCACTTTTTTACATTCATGGTAAAATATATTTCCTTACAGTTTGCACAATACATAAAAAGCAAATACCTGATGGTGTTTATGTTTCAAACAAAAGAGAGGACGCATTTTCCCTCAGAAATCATTGCGTACCTTTTTATACCCAATTGCAAAATTACAGTAAAATTTATTGTGCTGTAATTGTGTAATTATTTTAAAATATTGTAATTTTAATGGATATACAAAACTTCCACGAAGTGAAGCCTGACTCTGTAGGTTTTATTTTGCCTACAACTTTACTTTGCCTACAATTATTACAACCTGCAAGAATATTACCTGCAAGATTCCAATCCTTATCGTGCCACGGAAATGAAATTCAGAATTTGCCGGCATTCGTGCAAAAAACTCCGATCTGTTTTGCCAAGAGCTTCTTAGAGGTTTTGAAAAATCTTCATTTATACATTATCCTTATTATTATTTAGTTTGGTGAAAATTATAATTTTAATATATGGCGTAATGGCAATTCATTAATGCAAGTGCAAGCTAGAATTTTACCAAAACATCGCGTCATAATTATAAACATACATATACGTGTATATAGAAACCATATGTATATATAAACCACAGTGATCAATTACCGAAGGTCGGTTTAGTAGGTGATGATAGAATTCACCTAGTACTAAGCCATATACGGCGTGTAAAATTCACACATCAGGGTAGGGGGTGGGGGCAGTCCCTTTCCCTGTGTCGGTTATGGTTGCCCAGGAAGAACTTGTACCCGAAAAATCACATTGCTTGGGTGGAGCTGAGGGTGCCCAGGGAGGCTTTCCGAGCCCTAACCGTCAGTGGTCCAACGCTCTACCCCTTGGACTTCCGCAACCCACACACGCATACATACATATATGTACATATATATATATATATATATATATATATATATATATATATATATATATATATATATATATATATATATCGATGATGCGGAAGTACTCACGAGAGCAATATAACTTTTGGACAGCACAATAGAACACAGAATAAAACAGATTTCACGTAAAAGGACACTCACACTGTGGATTATTTGAGCTTTCTGCCTCCTCCGAGGCCTTCTTCAGGTTTATATATATATCAGTCATTTCTTATCTTCCGAAGAAGACGGAGCTCGAGTCCGTCGAAATTATCAAGATATTATTGTGAGTGTTCTTTTTATGTGTTCTCGTGCTGTGTGTTACTGTCTAATTTTTTATTCAACACTTCCGTGTTACTTCGAAGAAATCTTCTATATATATATATATATATATATATATATATATATATATATATATATATATATATATATATATATATCTACATTTTTATATACACACATTCAAACACGAAATTCCGCCATACGGCGAACAAATATTATTTAACCCATAGAAATAAGGAAAGGGGAATATATTTATATATATATATATATATATATATATATATATATATATATATATATATATATATATGTACCATAAACACAGTAATCAACCGGAAGGTCGGTTTAGTAGGTGATGGTAGAGTTCACCCAGTACTAAGCCCTATACTGCGCGTGAAATTCACACATCAGGGTAGGGGGGCCAGTTCCTTTCCCTGTGCCGGTTATAGTTTCCTAGGAAGTTTTGGTACCCGAAAAGTCAAAAGCTTGGATGGAGCTGCAGGTGCCCAGATTGGCTTGCCCGGGAGTCAAACCCGGGACCCTCCGGTCAGTAGTACAACGCTCTACTCCCTGGACTACCGCAACCCACATATACATATATATATATATATATTTATTTATTTATTTATATTTATATAGCCTGCTGCCGAATCGCGTCGTAATAAATGACCGGCAAGCTTCCTGTGTGACGCGCTCGTCTTCAGCTGATTTCCCGTTCGATCGTCGCATTCGACATTCGATGCAGGTTGCACGGTCAAGGCCCTTGGGAGGCATTCGCATGACCAAGTCCAGCCGAGGTGGGACGGAGAATCGGATGCTTCTTCGCATGCCAAACAGCAGCTGTCGTGCTGCCAAAACATCTTGGCTGCACTTCCTTCGACGCAACCACCAATGAACCGACCTTCTAAGGTGTCGAGCGTCCAGAGGTCAAGTGCACATACTATTTCGATTTATTTCTCCATGTTTGTTATTTACTCGCCAAGTGCCCTCCATCAAATAATGATGGAGGGCACAGGGTGTTATCGCCTTTGTTTCCGTATATATTGATATGAAAATTTGAAAATTTTATGCGGGCTTTTTTGGCTGTGTAGGACTGCTGGCAGAAGAATTGCATCTATGAATACCCCTCAACTTGCAGCAAGGGCGTGTGGCGGCGGGTGATAAGGCACCATCCATGTATTTATAAACATTAGGTAATTCATGCAATTGAATATATATATATAACATATATTTTAACAATATAATGCAAGTAACACGCAAGTCTTAAATAATAAACTTTGACAGCAACACACAATATGAGAACACATAAAAGGAACACTTACACGTTATTTCTTGATAATTTCGACGGATTTAGCTCCGTCTTCATCAGAAGATGAGTCCTAACTAATATTCTGATGAATACGGAGCTCAATTTCGTCGAAATTATCAAGAAATAACGTGTAAGTGTTCCTTTTATGTGTTCTCTAATTCTGTATTGCTATATATTAATTATAAAGTTATATATATATATATATATATATATAACTATGGTGGGTCGCGGTGGTCTAGTGGGTAGAGCGTTGGACTACTGACCGGAGGGTCCCGGGTTCGATTCCCGGGCAAGGCACTTTGGGCACCTGCAGCTCCACCCAAGCTAGTTGATTTTTCGGGTACCAGATCTTCCTGGGAAACCATAACCGGCACAGGGAAAGGAACTGGCCCCCCTACCCTGATGTGTGAATATTCACACGCCGTCGGGCTTGGTACACGGGTGAGCTCTACCATCACCTACTAAACCGACCTTCGGGTTGATTACTGTGTTTTATATAACTATGCTAATAAAAAAATGCCCAAACACATACACCCTTACATGTCCATGTCCTTCATGCAAAATATTTTTAGCATTTTACTAAATCATCAAATTTGTTGTCGTTACGGGAATTTAAAAAAAAAACTTGCGATCAATTTTTTAATGATTGCATATCGTTCGATAGAAGGAGCATTTGAATCTTTCTGTGACGCCATCTATCGCTTTCTTATTTTAACACCCCGTGGGCGAATCTACAATTGTAATTAATTTATTGCCGTAGTAACCCACTCGGTATCGCAAGAAATATCAAAGGTTCCATGTACATTTCTAAAAGACGTTAAGTTTTGCCTGCTTTCCTCGTGTATTAAGAGGTCCCCAGCCTAATCCCTTCAACATACCGGTCACATCGCATCACAGCGTACCCTGAGGAACAATAATTATAATACAGGCATTAGATTAGACAGAGGAAAGCCGAGGATGGACTGACTGATAGAAAACACAGAGGGGAGTGAGTAGCAAGTTGGATTTGGATATGTATCGGGGAACTGCTACAAATCAATTCTCGGATTCATAACCCTTGACGTTGATGAATATTTTTTAAACATTTTTAATCATCCTCATCATGCAATAATCAATTCTGAGGTGTTTCGAACATAACCAGACCTAACCTCCATTGTTTAATTTTCTCTCAAATAGGAATGTCCACGTCCCAACGGGTCCATTTTGTTCTTGAATGCGCGGACGAATACCTAGGAATTACGCATTGATACGAGTTTCACGTTTCGCGCGGCATTTGGCGTCGCGTAGGGGGCTTTGGACTTTCATGACAGTGGGACGTGGTTCGTCAATCCGAAGCGAGTTCATCGTTTTGGAGGAGGATTCGACTCTCTTAAATCAATCAATCACGTGGAGGAAAACTTCAAGTTGACGTAGAGTCCGCCTGGCGTTACTTGAGGAATTGTATATGGTTGAGTGGAAATCCGCCAGATTTCTTAAACATTCTCACGAGAATGGGTTAAGCGTGACAGGTACTATATGTTACGAAGGTTTAGGTTGAAAGTTCTTTGATCCGTAAGAGTTCAAGCATGATTTAAAGAAACTCACGGGACACCTGAGGTTCTTTATAGGGCAACGAGGGAATTATTATGGCACCAAATTATATACTGTTCGAACTGCAGTAGTTTTGTTGGGGAGGCAGACCGACAGCTAAGGTCATTTGCGCCATTAGGGGTGGATGGGAAAGGATGAAGGGTGGAGAGAAACCCGGCGTCGACAGTAGCCTTCTCTTAACGAAAGGCACCAAGGGGTCAAACAGTTTAACGTCCCATCCGACAGATGGCAAATTCTCTCAAAGTGCTCTCCACAAAGCACCTCAAGTAGGGATCGGGATACTACTGAAATATATTTGTTGTCTCCAGGATTTGAACCCGGGCCCTCTCGGTGGGAAACCTGCACGTTAGCCTCCGCACCATCCCGATCGCCTATGTAGTTGGATTGGATCACATTTAGAACAGAGATAAAATAATGATACACATCATTACAGAATGATTGGATGTAGATAATAGCAACTAAAAGTACATTCACCACGATATCTAAGTGTGAAATACTTCTCTGCCCAGAACATACGATTTGCTCGTGACAATTAGGTTAATACATCCATTAGATTAAATAATGACTGCCTACTAGGCTACCTAGAATGAAAAAAAAAGATTTATCCCCCGCGGTCGTTAGTAGTTTGCAGTCTGTCTGATCCCTTATCGGTTCCCTTATTAATTCTGGTATTAGCATAACATAACCGTGATTTCGGATAGAATTTCTTGCTAAATTCAATGTGAGAGGAACGTCATCGAAGTCGCGTCAGTCGACTCCAATTATAGAGCGAGATTATAGGCAGACTTGATGACATACGAGGTGTGTTCAAAAATTAACAGGAAATGTTCCGAGAAAATTGATGGATTTCGAGTTAGGCAAAATGAAGTACAAAGAGTTAAACAATAAATTGAGAAGGGCCACAAATAAAGCAAAAGAAGAATGGTGGAAAACGCAATGCGAGGATATGGAAAGTTTACAGAAGAAGGGTGAAATTGGTGCTCTATACAGCAAGGTTAAGTTATTATCGGGAAGTAAGAAGGCAAGATGTGTGCTAACAGTTAAAGATAAATGGGGTAAGATAATAGTTGAACCAGGAAAAATACAAGAGAGATGGAAGGAATATATAGAAACACTGTATGGTAAAGAACTTAGGCCGACAAGGTTAGACATAGAAAAGGAACATGACGTAGAAGAAGATAGCTTAGGTCCAGGCATACTCGACGATGAAATAGAAAGGGCATTAAAGGAGATGAAAGCAAATAAGGCTGTGGGGGTGGACAATATTCCTGTAGAAATGTTGAAATGGTTAGGGAAAGGTGGGAAGAAGGCCATATATGGACTGATTCGTAGTATCTATGAGGAAGGAATCTGGCCGGAAGATTTTGTGAGATCGGTGTTAGTTCCTATTCCAAAAAAGGCAAAGGCTTCGTCATGTGAGGATTACAGAACAATAAGTTTGATATCCCACGCAGCTAAAGTTATTCTCAGGATCATCAACAAAAGGATAGAGAGTAAGGCAAATGATTACTTAGGGGATGATCAGTTTGGGTTCAGGAAAGGAAGAGGTACGCGTGATGCCATTGCAGTAATGAGATCACTAGTCGAGAGGAATATAGAATACAATCAGGACGTTTTTGCCTGTTTTGTAGATTTCGAAAAAGCGTTTGATAGAGTGAATTGGGAAAAATTAATGCGTGTATTGCAGAAAATAGGAATGGATTGGAGGGACAGGAGACTGATCCGCAACCTGTACATGTCTCAGACTGCTCAGGTGCGAGTGGGGAACGGAGAGTCCGGATGGGCAGTGTTAGGAAGAGGTGTAAGGCAGGGTTGCCCATTGTCACCGGTACTGTTCAACGTATATGTAGAGGAAATGATTAAAGAGGCATGGGAAGAACTGGAGGTAGGAATGAAAGTCGGAGGGGAATTCCTAAAATCGGTTAGGTTTGCTGATTACCAAGCATTAGTTGCTCAGTCAGCCAAGGGGTTGCAAGCATTGTTGAGTGAATTGGAGGTTCAGTGCGATAAATATGGGATGAGAATAAATATTAATAAAACAAAGGTTATGCGATTTTCCAGAAAGAAAAAGGCTAAGCTAAATATTAAAATAGGAGGGGAAAAAATAGAGCAGGTAGAACAGTTTACATATCTCGGAAGTGTTTTGGACCAACACGGTCAAAGTATTAGGGACGTAAGGAGAAGAATTGCGCTAGGCAAGGAGGCTTTCTCAAGGAGGAGGGAGTTGATGACGGGTACGTTGAGTAGGGATGTTAAGACAAGACTCGTAAAAACTCTGATATGGAGCGTAGCTATGTACGGCGCGGAAACATGGTCGCTGAAGCAGGAGGATAGACGTAGATTGGAGGCTTTTGAAATGTGGGTGTGGAGAAGAATGGAAAAGGTGAAATGGACCGAAAGGAAAACAAATGAGGAAGTACTAGAAATGGTGGGGGAGGAGAGGGGTTTGTTGAGAGAAATCCTATGGAGGCAGGAAAAATGGATGAAGGGCGTATTGAGCGGTAGTGGAATGTTGAAGAGGGTAATAGAGGGAAGAATGTTGGGCAAGCGAGGTAAGGGTAGGAACAGGATAGGGATGTTAGACGAGATGAAGGGAGGAAAGAAGTACACCGAGATGAAGAGGGACCTGATATAGATTAGTTTGCTAGGTGGGGAGTCACAAAATGTTTATTTGATAGTTGGGTCCATCCAAAAACCTACCTTAACCGGTAGATTACCTAAAAAAAAAATGGAGCGTAGCTATGTACGGCGCGGAAACATGGTCGCTGAAGCAGGAGGATAGACGTAGATTGGAGGCTTTTGAAATGTGGGTGTGGAGAAGAATGGAAAAGGTGAAATGGACCGAAAGGAAAACAAATGAGGAAGTACTAGAAATGGTGGGGGAGGAGAGGGGTTTGTTGAGAGAAATCCTATGGAGGCAGGAAAAATGGATGAAGGGCGTATTGAGCGGTAGTGGAATGTTGAAGAGGGTAATAGAGGGAAGAATGTTGGGCAAGCGAGGTAAGGGTAGGAACAGGATAGGGATGTTAGACGAGATGAAGGGAGGAAAGAAGTACACCGAGATGAAGAGGGACCTGATATAGATTAGTTTGCTAGGTGGGGAGTCACAAAATGTTTATTTGATAGTTGGGTCCATCCAAAAACCTACCTTAACCGGTAGATTACCTAAAAAAAAAAAATATATATATATATATATATATATAAAATTCACTAAATAGTCATAGCAAACACAGAAACTAAAACATATTAAAGAGGGACTCACTAGTTCTCGAAGTTTCGGTGGTGCAACCACCTTTCTCAAATAATAGAATTATTAGAATATAGCTGGTGCCAAGTCGTGACTGTAAGGGGGTAGGGGAATCGTAGTGATGCCGTTGCAGAAGATATTCGCAAGCAGACACTCGACTCTTCTCTTGGTCGACGTCAGAAACTTCGGGACGAGTATAGCGCAGATCTTTCGTACATGTTCCGGTCAAGGAGAGTATTTTTACGCTTGTTATCCGCATGATTCCACCTTCCCCACCGTTCTTGTGCTTGTCTTATATGTGTGTGTATACATATACGTTTGTTTTTATATATACACAAGGGTGGTCTGAAAAATTTCCGACATAACAAAGATACAAGACATTTTTCCTGAGTCGGAAACTTTTCAGACCACCCACGTATGTATCTAATGGTATATAATAGTCATGACACCATGGCTGTTGCGGGAAAACAGTCTTGGTTGTCAACCCAAAAAATGTTTTCTATTCTATCAAGGCCATATCGCACGACTCAAATTTCCTTGCAGATGTTTATTCCGAGAAAACCTCGAGCATATCTGACAAGATGGCGACTTATCTAGTAGCGTTCTTTTAAAAAATATACTAGATACGGTAACTCATGCTTTATCAGGACAGGTATATACCATCTCCTTACAAATCGGAATATCCGTACCGCCATATTTACAGCTTCTATTTTGTGTACAAGTCGACCATGGTTACTTTGTTTACTGTTCAAAACTTATCTCAACGCTTTCTTTCACACGATAAATTTTTGAGAAAATTCCTCACGAACCTCCTTATAGATTAAAACGTCCACGGCCTACTTTGATCCGCCTTCTACTTATATTTTTTCGCCGTGACATCAGTCGTCCTCGCTTTGTTTACACTTCTCGCGCGCAGCTCTTCTTTTGTTGGCAACAATCGCGCCTTTTCGGCGTGATAATTTCCGATTTGTACGAGTCGTGCCCAATTTGTTGGGGGGAATAATAAAATGTTGCCTAAAACTCTTCCCCGTTCAACTTCTTTTACGATTCTCACACAGTTTTCTTGCAAGTCGGCATTAAAGCCGTTCTTAGATGCAAGTTTTACGGAGGCCAAGGGGATTGCTTGCCAAATCAGATTGTTTGCGGAGAAGAGAGAAACTAGGAATAAGAAGCTTAATGATGAACATATTAGTCTATCTAGATTATTGGAGAGAGTAGGGCTGGAATCACTCGCGGGATGAAGGTTGAATTAGAGATTAAATCTGTAGTATGAATTGAAAGCAGGTCACTTTAGCGATGATGAAGCTGAAAAAGTATACTTATCCCCGTCTTACTACGGTAGGAGAGAACGTGTTATTAAAACTAGAAATAGCAAGCGTATGAACAGATAGACTTAAAGATGTCATTTTTCCTATGAACGATATAAGGGATCGGAATAACTACAAACGACCGCTCTACGAAAGAAAAAGTATTTTTTCTCTTTTATTTCTTCGCTGAAGTATCCTCATACATTGTCATTATTTCATCTTACCTTAACTTATTACCCTTCTTGTCACCATCAGCTTCTCTTTGATGCGTAGAGAAGTAATAAGAGAAACCATTTACACAGCAATCAACCCGAAGGTCGGTTTGGTAGGTGATGGTAGAGTTCACCCAGTACTAAGCCCTATACTATATAGCAATGTGAATATTCACACATCAGGGTAAGGGGGCCAGTTCCTTTCCCTGTGCCGTTTATGGTTTCCCAGTAAGATCTGGTACCCGAAAAATCACATAGTTTGGGTGGATCTGCAGGTGCCCAGAGAGGCTTGCCCGGGAATCGAACCCGGGTTCTCCGGTCTGTAGTCAAAAGTTCTACCCCCTGGACTACGGCGACCCACAGAAAAGTATTTCACTTACAAAATATTTCACTTACATGCCGCAGTAATGTATAAGTAGTTACTATGATCGACATTATTTAAAATGCTTTACATTTCGTAAGTAGCATGTAAGCAAAAATTGACATTGATTTTGCCGTATGGAAAATTCACCCCATGCCACACACCCTCCTGCTGGCTCGTGATGGGTGTAATGCAGGTGGAAACTCGGACCGAATGAAGCGAGGCACCTAGCGATAATGTACATTTACCTAGTCTATGTCATAATGGAAAATTTCCATGAAAACCTCAGCATTGGTAATTCTGCGGCTCGGGCCACATTCCATCCCCCATTTCACAATGCAGTACTCCCTACGGACGACCGGTATGAGCAAATGGGCGGGCACCCGAGTAGATTTCTCCCGCAAGCGCTCTCATTCGAACGTGGGAAAAAAAATATCGCGGGGGTGCAAGCGGACATCGGGAGAGGAGAAACGCGAGGGAGGCGGCGCCGGCGGATCGTGGGTTTTAAAACGATAGGGATGGATTGAGAGGCCGAGGGAACGAATGATAGGAAAAGGCGTGGATAGAGGTGGTTGAAAATATGAGCGATGTGGAGAGGACTGGCGTTTTATAGTTCAGTCTGGAGGGAGCATTGGAGATTGGAGTTTCAAGAGGCGATAGGTGAAAGTGATCCAACTTGGTAGACAATGGGAGGAACGAAAGGACAGTACATTTTGATAGAGAGGGTTGAGTGGAGAAGGTTAGGCCTAGGACTGCGGTCGTAGGATTTCAGGCATATTCCAAAGGAGGTGAGTGAAGTGGTCAGCCAATCTGTATGGAATAGTAGTAAGTACAAACACAACTGTCAACTGGACACAACATGGGTTTCCACTTCTTCATAACATTGTTTATAGCTTTGTATATTAGGGTCGATGTTCCAGTTACTTTGCACAGCTGGACCGGTGGATCACCATAAAGATCTTAGATCTGGATATTCAGAGGGCATTGGTCAAGTTGATTAGACCAGGAGTAGTTGACTGGAATCGCGTCTGTGACCCTAAGTCGGTGAGCACTTTACTCCCATGGAATGCAACGGAATTTCTAATTACATAATAAAATACTCATTATTTCCTTTGAATTTAAGAAACCACTTCGTTTGGGTATCAGAAAATACTTGGAAAAATCTGTCTCGAAGGAGATGGAAAATATTTTATTCCTGAACTATTTGCATGAATTTTAACGCCGATATTTTGGCGTAAGTGTGCTGAAGACATTTGTTTATAGCCGTAGTCCAAATTTAAATTACCACCTACCTACATGTCACTTGCAGAAGTCTTCAGGCAGTCACCAACGTGCCTAGAATTGCGAGAATTTGTTAACTTTCCCCAATGGTTGTCTACACAACCACAGTACCAACCAAAGGGTTTGCTTGATGCACGTAGTTGTTGATGGGGTTTCCCTAATACTAACTGGAAATTCAGCATGATAACATGCAGACTAGAATAGATATCTTTTGTGAGTCATTTTAAGAAGTTGAAAGGGAAAGAATGTGGCGCGAACTTATCTTCGGTCCTCCAATAGTACGGGTGACTAAACAATCGAGCATTAGGCGAATACATGATTGTTGACAACTAAAGGTCACTGCTGGGAGAACTGTAAACAAGATGACAATGAGCTACAATGCTACGCAAATGTGAAAATTAGGTAGAATCAAGAGTCAACGGAAATTTTAAATCCCCAAAGTGGGTTGGGGAATATCCACTCTTTTATGAGAACAGCAGAGGGCAGAACTGACGCAATAATGTTCTCAAGTTCGCCCATTTTCTCATAAATGTATCACGTGGTAGGACGACAATATATGTTTTGTATACGAATCGCATCAGTCGCTCACTCTGGGTACAAACTCTGGTTTCATCCAATCTGGAGAACAAGAAGACGAATTGTATTCTACCAAATGAAGAGATTTGAAGTAATCACATCAATTCAAAACCTAATATTAAATCGCAATCGCATATCGGTGATTGCACAAGCTCAGTGCACCGAGACACAGAGATTAAACGAGTTAACTCACAAGAATTGTGCAACGAGGCATAAGCCAATATGTAATGAATTGCATACCGCACATAAGAAACCAACTAGACTCAAACCTTCAAAAACTAACAAGAACATAATGTGTGGCATAAAACTCTCTTCCCTCTCTACTCGAGAGGGTGTAAGTAGTCACTGCAATTGCATCACTGCAGGCTAAAACTTCAATGGATCTGGGCGGACGATTGCGGGGACGGAAGACAGGGTATTCACCTTCGCTCTCCCCACCCTCCTTCTCTCCATCCGCCCATTTTGACCTTCGCCTTCCTTTTGACCCAACTTTCCATAAGGGAAAACTGGTTTCCTTCCTTTATCTCCATATACGAAAAAGTAGTACACAGGTAACTCTCCATTCTGTACCTTGCGTAACGCTGTTACGTTTCAACAATTCGATGGGGTGGTAAGAATGGTTCGATTGTCACTTCATAGACAGCCGCCGTGCGAGAATCCACTTGTCTTTCGCTGAAAACAATGACATTTTCGGCGATCGTCTAAAATGAATCGTCCGAAAATATTCGTTTTTGGATTTGATTCTTGCCTAATATAAATTTGACATTAAATCCGCGCAGTTTAATGCTCTACACCGGTTCATCTTAGACTCTTTTCTCAGTACCACAAAACAATTAAGATAAGAGTCCAAGGTACCTAAAGTACTAACCCGAGAAGTTAGGACCCTTCCACCTTCATTATCATATATACACCATATATACCACTGCATTAACAATATATACATGTATGTATATATATATAAAACTTGGACAGTAACAAACAATATAAGAACATAAAAAGAACACTCACCCGTTATTTCTTAATAATTTCGCTGGAAATTAGGTCCGTCTTCCTCAGCAGAAACAGTAGCGATGTTTTCTCCTTTGGTGGGTGAAACAGCTCCCGAATTTCATCTCCTGGCTAAAGAATCCGGGAACTTGGTTGCATAAACTCTCCGCGGGTTTCCCTGTAAATTAGGTTTCCTTGATAGCTCAAGTGGTTTGAGCATTGGCTCAGCAAGTCGAAATATCCGTAGTTCATGTCCCGATCAAGGAAGTTTTGTTACGATTGCGAGCTGCTCGATTTCGCGTTCTCCACCTCTCCTGTGTTAGTCCTTTATGTGTGTTCCTATCCATTTTCCTTACATCTATTTCCGTTTGAATTTTTATGTGTTCGCCATTTGACGGGTTTTCGTGTTTGAATGTGTGTATATACGGCGGGAAATAAATTATCTTAACAAAAAAATTGACTCACCTTTTTTAATACATATCAGTCATGATGTCAAAATAAGCTTCTAAACCGGTCCAATATCAAGTAATCCAGGTAGAATATCAATCCATTTCCTATCCATTCCTCCCATAATACATTCATCCTGTCAAGTTTGGGAGGTCAGTTGACGGGACAGCTTGAAGTAATTAGGAAAAAATAAGAAAAGAAGAGAAAGGAGGGCGTTGGGATTTGAGACAGCCAAAGCGAACGTTTAAATGAGCCGAAAAGGTGGATTCAGGCTTCAACCGAAGAAATGGGAATAATTTATGAATTTTAATAAACAACTCAAGGGACTCTTGCTTTCTTAATGAACTGAAAAATAGAGAGCTGACATTAAAATATGAAAGAACGTGGTAATCGGGTACTGAACGAGGCCTGAATATGGGAATACATTGAGAATGAATCCAGACAGTCACTGGAACAGCTTAGTAAGTGCCATCTCACACACGACCCAAGAGTGTCCATACCACTCGCACGCAGACTTCAATTGAAATCGTTTGATAATTGATATATGAAGGCAAACGGGAAGGAGTTTTCGGCCGGCTGATTTTCTCCCTTTAGTCGAATGGAACCAGAAGATCAGAATTCGACCATTAGTGGAGCACGTGTTTGTTGACAACAGACGGTCGCTTCTGCGCCAACTCTACACGAGGCAAAGGTGGGCTAAAATGACAGCCAAATATAAACAGCAGGTAGAATGAAGAATCACGAAAATTTTATATCCCCAAAGAGATTTAGGAATATCAATGCTTAAACACACAGTAGCACACAAACCTAATATTAAATCACATACATGCATTATGTGATTCATAAGCTCATTACGCCATTACACAGAGATTAAACGAGTTAACTCACATGAGTGGGGAAACGAGGTATAAGCCAATATGTAATGAATTGCATACCGCATGTAAGAAACAAATCAGACCCAAGCCTTCAAAAACTAACCAGATCATAATGTGTGACATAAAACTCTCTTCCCTCTTTACTCGAGAGGGTGTAAGTAGTCGCTGAAATTGCATCACTGCAGGCTAAAACTTCAATTGATCTGGACGGACGATTGCGGGGACGGAAGACAGGGTATTCACCTTCGCTCTCCCCACCCTCCTTCTCTCCATCCGCCCATTTTGACCTCGGCCTTCCTTTTGACCCAACTTTCCACTAGGGAAAACTCGTTTCCTTCCTCTACAAGCATCGCTATATAAGAAAAAGTAGTAAACAGAGAACTCTCTAAACTGTGCCTTGCGTTACGTTGCGACCGGTCGACGAGATTTAATTTGTTGCTCGTTTGTTTGCAATTGTTTCCACATCTGTATCCTTTTCCTTAATTCGAAGGACATACGATATGCATATGCCTGAAAAGTTATGTAATGTAGTCCAGGTATCGCTATTGATGATGCGAAATCGTTTGAGCAGTGTAACCGTCCTCGTTTGGTTTAGAAACATTGTCCGTATCAATGTCTGACAATATCAAAATCATTGGTTTTGTGTAGCCATCATTTGAGAAGAAGAAAAGAAAGGAAAATGCGCATGGTAGTTTTCTTAAAGAAATTTCGTCCGTTTCCGCGAGTATATGCCCAATGTTGGTTTAGAAGGACACACCTTCAAGCCTTTGTTTATTAAATATTTGCATTGAAATGCGACGAATTTCCAGATGGGTTGTTCCAGAGGAATCAATTAGTAGATAAATATTTCAAGAGATGCAACATCTTTTAAACTGAAGTGGAAGATAGAGGCATCCATAAGGTTTGAAAACATTTAAAACCAGCTATTGATCATCGATGTAATAACGCACATATTACCATAAGAATATATATTTATTTTTAAGTACATTATGGAGTAAGTTCAAGCTCATTGGCGCAATTATCGCTAAAAGATCTGGCAAACTAACTTACATGCATATCTCACATAAATTAAAAACCGGTCAAAACAACGTGAACTGAACGTTATATTATTGGATCAAAACATGAAAATTAATAAAAATTTCTCTTTATTATTTGATAGAATATGGTCAACTTAAAGTAAGCCACAAAAAAGTGCTTATTGACTTTCAAAACATGACACAAAGAGCTGCAAACCGAATTAGTCATAACCACGCAGCAGCAGGATTTCACAAAGGCGAAAGTCATCCAATAAACAAATGAACATCGACATCACTATGGAAATACTAAAATTTACAATTTGCGTTGGCAAGTTAATGTTTCCTGTGTTTCTCAGGAGATTTTTGAAGCAAATGCATACATTTCTAAAATAAGTCATTGGCTTCTTTTCTTGAAGAGCAATTCAAAGTGAAATTACTTATTTAAACATTTTGATCACGAAATAAAACTTCTAAGTTAAAATTGTACTTGGATCCATTACCATTTGGCAAAATTTCTAGCGCTTGCTTTGTAATATACTCACGTATTTTAAAATCCATTGAAATGCTTGAATAATTCATTAAACTGTTGTACGAAAGTAATTTTTCCCTTGTACTTGGAGTTAATTTTGTTGTTTACTTATCGTACGAGAGAGGCGTTTCCTCAGTGTCGAAATAAAATTTATTAGAGTCGACCTGTGCCACTAAAATAGTCTGAAGTATTTTCTCATATCTTCGTGAATCAAGAGAATCACGGCCTAGTTCCTCCGAGCATACTACATACTTGCTTACCCTCTTAAGGTAGCAATTTTCAATAAATCTGCACCTCATTTAATTTACTTATTGTTACTGCGTAGGCGATTGATTAAGTTTGCATAATTAGATATTTTCTGTACATATTACATTTTTATAAAATGTTTGGATAAAATGAATACATTTTATCTTTTGCATTATATTAAGAAGAGTCATGAAATTTCCGAAGTAAGTTTTTCTTCAAGTCCTGGAGAGACTTGATGACAGGGACGTTGAGTAAGGACGTTAAGAAAAGAATCGTAAAAACGTTGATATGGAGCGTAGCGCGGAAAGGTGATCGCTGAAGCAGGAGGATAGAGGTAGATTGGAGGCTTTTGAAATGTGGGTGTGGAGAAGAATGGAGAAGGTGAAGTGGACCGAAAGGAAAACAAATGAGGAAGTGCTGGAGATGGTGGGTGAGGAGAGGGGTTTGTTGAGAGAAATCCTATGGAGGCAGGAAAAATGGATGAAAGGCGTATTGAGCGGTAGTGGAATGTTGAAGAAGGTAATAGAGGGGAGAATGTTGGGCAAGCGAGGAAAAGGCAGGAACAGGATAGGGGTGTTTGACGGGATGAAGGGAGGAAGGAAGTACACAGAGATGAAGAGGGACCTGATGTAGTTTAGGTTGCTGGATTGGGTTTTGTTTGGTGTTACAAAATATTTATTTGATAGTTGTGTCCATCCAAAAACCTACCTTAACCGGTAGATTGCCTAATAATAATAATAATTGTCTTTTGATAATGTTTATTTTTTTCATTTGAAAACTCAAGCTTCCCCATTCGATGTTAACAACGAATCATTGAACATGTCACCTAACCTTCCATTCCAATTTTCTACGACGAGAATAGTAACCATTTACATATCTCACTTGATAGCTTGTAAGAATTCAGCTCTTAATATTACGGTCGAAATACGCCAGGATGTGTAGAATTCTTTCAACGGGCGGATCGCGGAATACATGATGTTTACTGTATCTGCATATCCTTACATAGGCAGAAGTAAAATGGCGGAGGGATCGTCATTGTTGTTCTCCCGCGCGCGGGAAACCCTCCTCCACCTTTAAACGCGATGCAACGAGGGGCAATTTCAATCACGTGAACGCTGCCTCGCATCGCTTGTTCCACGAAGGGAGAAAATGAGGACCAGTGAAAGGCCAGCCAATGAAGTCTATAGGTTGAGAGAGCCAACGAGATGAGCCTTGAAGACAAGAGTGGAGAGTGATGGAATTTGACAGACCGGATGCCTTAATGACTGTATTGCATCGCACTTCGGCATTGGGTCATACGCCCCTAAGAGAGCTGAGAAAAGACGCCGTTGGGGTTGCGCAGACTCGAAGATGGACACCGGATTACCGTATCGCCAATTGCTGTCTAACAGTACCGTAATGCAGGGGTGTGCGAGTTGGCCAATTGAAGGATCTTTTTAAGGACTCGCGAGATCACTATCCTGGACACGTAGGATGGTGGTGCCTTCAGCACGGTGATGCTGAAGAGGCATCAAAATTGCTTGGTGACCTATCGAGAAATCTTCATCAATCCTTCGTCACCCCAAATGATCTCATCACCACCCAACATTTTCATTCCAATTTCACAAAAGTTTCCCAAACTTGAGCGAAAATTCGTTCGCTTTATTTGGATTCGAACAGGATATCATGTAGTGTTACAATATCCACACTGATTTCAAAGATGTAAAATGCTAGATGTTTATCTTTGATTCAGTAGTTTCAAAAGATTCTATTTGCCATAGCATCAGTCCGCTGATTAACTAATTCTCCCATTCTCTGGCTCTAAAGATAGTGATACTTAAGAAAATGGCATAATAATGGGGAGATAATTCAACTTGCTACCTTCTCCGGCGTTTTTTGAGTTCGACGGTAAATGTATTTAGAATAGTCTTGACTATTCACCTCATATATCGTTAAAAGATAAAGGTTTGTTGCTTGAATATCATAGTCAAGTAATAATGACTACATTTCTGCTTGAACACTCCACACATTCATAATGCACACAATGAAACTACCAATTACCGAATGATGAGATAAATGCAATAACCAATGAAATGGTCCCATATAGTATGTTTACCTTTAGCTATGCAAAATGTTGTCAATAGTATTTTGTGGTATGCTGTGAAATTCCCAGGTACTCGGGTCATTTGTAAGTGTGTGCGTGTGTGTGTGTAGAAATTAAATGTAGAAACATTAAATGGACTAACAAGGAAGGAGTATCAGCAGGCTGTAGAGAAAATCATATGTGACGGTAAGGAGCTGAGTACTATCGAAGAAAAATGGGGTTGATGACGGGGACGTTGAGTAGGGAGGTAGAGAAAAGACTTAAAAACTCTGATATGGAGCGTAGGCGAGGAAACGAGGTTGCTGAAGCAGGAGGATAGACGCAGATTGGAGGCTTTTGAAATGTGGGTGTGGAGAAGAATGGAGAAGGTGAAATGGACCGAATGGATAACAAATGAGGAAGTACTGGAGATGGTGGGTGAGGAGAGGGGTTTGTTGAGAGAAATCCTATGGAGGCAGGAAAAATGGATGAATGGCGTATTGAGCGGCAGTGGGATGTTGAAGACTGTAATGGAGGGGAGAATGTTGGGCAAACGAGGAAAGGGCAGGAACAGGATAGGGATGTTGGACGGGATGAAGGGAGGAAAGAAGTACACAGAGAGAAAGTGGGACCTGATGTAGATTAGGTTGCTGGATTGGGTTTTGTTTGGAGTTACAAAATGTTTATTTGATAGTTGTGTCTATCCAAAAATCTACCTTCATTTCCTTTCCCTGTGCTCGGAAAAAACGAACATGAGAGGAGAGCGTCGGAAGGGATATCGCGCCCACGTACTGGTGGATATAGTCGAATAGTCAAACCTCATCTCCCACTCACTTGTGCGCATGTGTGAAACTCTCGGTTGGTGTACCTTTTGGTGATTTAGGGGGAGGGTATGGACCACAAATCCCTCTCTCCCTCAGCAGTCGACAACTAGCAAGAAGCGAGAGTCTTCTTTCCGAACGAACGGCGTCTTAGAAACGAGAAACGTGATGGTCGGTCGTGCCTCGGGAGTCACAACCTCTCAACCGTGCAGCGAAATCACTCGACTGAAACCTCACGAAAGGGAAGTTCTGCAGTTAAGCTGCTCGAGAAACGCAAAGGCGTCTCAATCGCCTGAATACTAGATCCACTCACAATGAGGTCTGAGGCCGACTCCACCGCGTGCGACTAAATACGCCATACTGCCGAGTTTTACTGCTTTCTGTTGACGTTAGATGCGGAATTGTTACGTAATGAAGCGTAACAATGGCCTCGTTGCATTTTCTGTTATGGCTGCCGTTGAAAAAGGTGTCAGGTGACGGTTTATGTGGGTTGATATCAAAGAAGGTGATAAAAATTTCCTTTAACTCATATTTTCTTAGGATTTTAGGAAAATGTTAGTGAATGAACTTTGATTTGACGCGTGGAGTTGAAAAGTGGTCGATGAAGCAAGATGATAGTCCTAGATTGGAGGTTATTGAGATAATGTGGGTGTGGGGAAGGGTGAAAAAGTTGAAGTGTACAGAAAGTAAAACTAGTAGTACTACTAAAGCTGCTCCAGTGATCATAGATATCGCAAGTAATTCACAAGGACAAGGAAAAAATAAGAGTTGGCGAACGGAAACGCAGATTAAATATATATGTACCATGCACATTTACGAAATGCGTACCTATGCTTGCAAAGGAGAAATTAGGACTAAAAATGATGCTATCCAATATGGGTAAGGAGTTGAGTATAATAACCTCAAGGTGAGTAAGATTAAAAGAATAAAGTTGTACTTGAGAAGACAATCTCCAGGAGAGACATGGAAAAGACAGGCTGGAATAAGTGTGAGGAGTCGCTACTTAGGCAGAAGTATCTTATGTGGTATTTCTCATAAAATGGTATTTTTTACGAGATAAACAATTAACATCGACACATTTAAAAGAAACGATCAATATCAAACCATGAATAGCACAATAATGTACGAAAGGAATCCGTTTAGTGTAATACGCGCATATGAGGTCAAAATTCTCTACGAATATGACCCGAAAACGAGAGTAGAAGTAGATTTTCAAAAATAATTTTTGGCGATGGAAATGTGATCTGGCGTAAAAATGATAAAAATTAAATGTATATACAGGACCACGAATGAATGAGTACATCCAAGAGGGGGTGAAAAATATTTTATGGAGGAGATTTTCCATGACCATTATGAGGGAAATTGGCTGCACCATTTTGATATTCTATAAGGATCTAATGATAAAATTCAAGTGTTCCTGCCGCGGGCACTCTACCAGGCATCCAAAAGAACAGCGTTATGGAACGACTGCGTCGTGCAACAATGTCTGGTTGAATGGCGCCCATCGAGCGGAATGCCTGATTCCACTAGTGCGTCCAGTCTCTTCGTCTTGATGCTGATGAGGAAAGCTCCAGTGATTCCAGACTCTATCAATGGTTTGGTTTCATCCTGGAGCGAAATATTACCATATATTCTGCAAATCTGGCCAAAGGATAAATCCTTTGAAAAGAGTTTTAGCTATCGAAAGTTTAAATAGCTCATAAAGCGCGATTTAAACTGGTAGAGCCCAAACTATGGCACGCTAAAACACTTATATCCTGTCCGTGTATATATTGTTGGTATTAGTCATAGGTTATGTTAAATATTGAAATTGGAAAATAAACAACTTAGCTTTTCCACATAGAAATTTTTTTATTTACTATCTTGGTTTCTTTATGGTATAACATCTTCGAAAGCTAGGTAAAAAATAAAAACCTATAAAAAATGTTCTATGTGGAAAAGCAAGATGGTTTATCTTTCAATTTCAATATGAAGATTTTCCACCAACTCACACCAGAAACTTTTTTATTAAAATTAAAAAATTAGACATTTTTGAAACAGTGTAATTCCACCTGCTAGCCCTCACTAATTTCAAGTCAAAGAAATGGTCATTTTTTGGTGAAATGATCGTTGAGACGTTTGTTAACTCCAGTGTAAAATGGCATTTTTATGTGTTTTCTGTGTTCAACTCACACATACACACCCAGAAGTCTTCTGACTTCCCCTTAGAATATGTATTTTAACACTTGATAAGTTCCCGTAGTTTCGAATTTCATGCAGGTAATGTTAGAATGACGTATTGGTTCAAAGTTATTTGATGTTTTTTTGTAATTTTGTCTCTTTTAAAAGTTAATGTTAGTAGTTTATTATTGAGATGCCAAAGACCGCTGACCAGTTTTCAAGATTATATAATATGAGGAAATGTGGGTCATTTTATACATTCAACGATACTTAAAATATGTAATTTGGCAATTGATATTTGCAAGCGTTGAACAATGCTTTCTTCCCATTCGTCCGTAAAACTATCTCCTTAGCAACGGCGAGTAAATAGAACGCGTCACAAAAATAACAATTTTGATGAAGTTATATTTTATTGAGTATAATTATTGTCTTTAACTTTTAGTCATCATAAATCAGTTAAACATTTGTTACACACTAGCTAAAAATAATTAAAATATTACCTAGAGATACCTAAGTCCTCACTTAGACAACCCCGCATCATAAAGAGGACGGTAGGTTCGAATTGAAAGTCGAGAGTGAAAAAAAATGGAGGCGTGTGGTAACCGAAAGCGTGTATGGAGGAAACGATCGTTTACACGTATAGGTGTGTGTGTATGTGTGTGCAAGTTGGAGAGAGAGAGAGAGAATAATGGCGACTTCAACGTTTAGTCGAGAGATTCGAGATAAGGTTAGTGCCCTCGGAGGTTGTTTTACGTATGCGGAACGAAGTCTTAAGTAAAACTTCTTCTGGAACAATTTCGTAGTCTTTTTCCCCGTCCGATCCACAGCGTGGAGTGATACCGCGAATTCGATAGCCCGGCGCGACACAACAGAATCGCCAGATTCACCCTCGGAACGTCACGAGCACGCTAAAGACAATGGGAGTTGTGCGTTGGGTAGGGGTGGGGGGGTAAAACAATTGATTCGCGCTTTCTCGAGAGGTTGGTCGGCGGTGGGTGACCCCCTTCTCCCCACCTCTTCCCATCGGCTTAGTACAATACCCTCCTCTCAGACAGCCTAGACAGACGCCTTTCGGGTCTAGCAACTCGAGACGCGTTAAGAGACGGTGGTTCTGCTGCAACTGTTTTATTAACTCTCAGGAGGCAAGAAGGCTATTGAATGGTACGGAGGACTTGCACTTTCGCCTTTTGTGAAATCTATGGGCGAGACGAATGGCTTCTGCTGTAATAATTAGAAGGAGACAGCTCACAGACATGCGCAAAGAACGCGATTCTCCATGCATCTGTTTCGCAAACCGAGGTATTCTATTGTTACCATGTAAAAGAATCGCCAACCTCTTATTGGTTTCCGCATTCGAGGGACGGGAGTCCAGAAGAGTGCACCATGTTACGTGTTTCAGCTTTGCAAATCGTTGCATTTTACACTGCAAGCATTCACTTAGGCGTATGGTTATGAAATTCACACATCAGGGTAGGAGGGCCAGTTCCTTTCCCTGTGCACTTTATAACTAATATAGAAATATAGAAAAAACATATATATATATATATATATATATATATATATATATATATATATATATATATTATATACATATATATTTATAAGAGGAGGGGTTTTTTGGGAGAAATCCTATAAAGGCAGGAAGAATGGATGAGAAGCGTATTGAGCGGCAGTGGGATGTTGAAGACTGTAATAGAGGGGAGAATGTTGGGCAAGCGAGGTAAGGGCAGGAACAGGATAGGGATGTTGGACGAGATGAAGGGAGGAAAGAAGGACACCGAGATGAAGAGGGACCTGATGTAGAGCAGGTTGCTCGATTGTGTTTTGTTGGAGCCGCAAGTTAATTATTTGATAGTTGTGTCCATCCAAAAAACCTACCTTAACCGGTAGATTACCTAATAATAATATATAAGACGTTCAATTTTGTAATGACTGTGTATCGGGTTAGAGAAGAAGGAGTGTTTGAATCTGTTTGTGTCTATATCTCCCTCTTGTTGTTATCCCTGTGATTGAATTCGCAAATTTATACGGTTTCAATAATCATTTTCTCTGTATTGCAATAAAAGTCTGGTGTATCTTACTTTTCTAAAACTGCCTCGGGTCTAATCTGCTCTCTTCGTGGAACAAGAGGCTCCCAACCTAATTTCTCATAACATACCCGTCACGCGTACTTTCTTCTCTTAGAAATTTTTTAGCAAATCTAGTGGATTTTCTCTGATCATTTTCCAGTTCCTTAATTAAAGTTTTCTCTCCCATTGATCCCAAATGCCGCGTATTCCAGGTGTGCCCTAAGCTAAAGCTTAGTTACACCTCTATGATATATATATACATATATATATATAATTATTATCATTATAAGGTAATATACCGGTTAAGGTAGGTTTTTGGACGGACACAACTATCAAATAAACATGTTGTAACTCCAAACAACACCCAATCTAGCAACCTAATCTACATCAGGTCCCTCTTCATATAATGTGTATATATATATATATATATATATATATATATACATTCCCCTGCCCCCCATCTTATTAAAATTAGCTCCTTTAATGCTGGTCCGTATATCAGCAAAGCTTTTGAAAACGTCTCCGAGTTCTCATGTGCCCAACTTACGAACGTGATCTCGATGCGTTTACTGTTGGATTGGCAATGCATGATGGTCCTGTTGACTCTTTTCAAAATTCTACCTTGTTTGTTTACGTTGGCACAACATATCGCATAGCCATGCGTTGACACAATTGCAAAATAAACAAAAACCTCAAATGATTAATGCCGTCGGCATATGATCACCCATTTTAATGATAAACGCGAACTTGAAATTCCTCCAACTGAGTATTATAGTCCGAGTATTTTTCGTCACACGAGGTTGAACATCCGTACCCGAAACATGAAAATAAAAGCGTACCTATGTATTATTTTTCGTGTGCTGCTCCATTTCTTCGTGTGACCAAATTAGTAAGTACTTTCACCAAGTATTCCTTGTCGATGAGAAAACTCTCGTCTAAGTTGTGATACAATGGTTTGCAGTTGGATGGCTTGGGGCCCACGTTTTCTTTGAAGATGGCGCTTTAAACTTCTATTGTCAAAATTTAATTGTATTGTGTAAAAGGGGTTTGCACAATGCTGCTGCGATAAAAATAGACCCTTGGGCGATTGACCTCGATGACCTTCACGTAACAGTGCATCACCTCATTGATGTCCCTCCATAAAACCTAGTTACTATCGCTGTCAAATGTTTCATTTGTTCATTAACCAATGATTAATATACCCGCCTTCTAATCCAAAACACATGTTTTCGAATCTCACCTTGAAATTTGAATCTCAGTCGCATCTGCTAGTTATTCTTCAAGTCACAGCTAAGGTGTATGGCATGGGATGATTCAACAGTAGATATGCAAACTTCAAAAATTTACTTAATATTTATTAACAATATATTACATATTCATGTTTTTAGAAATATATAAATTTTTATACATGTATATAGATATAATATATATATATATATATATATATATATACACATGTGTGTGTGTAAAATAATCCAACAAATGTAGATCATTATAGCTGCATCTACATGAACTACTGGTAGCTAAGCGTGAAATACTTCTACACACATAAGAAATGCACTGCTTTTAACAAGGACTATGAAATAAATATGTATTTAAAAGTCTATGGTACTCGTACATTGAAAGGGAATGATACTTAACCCTTCTAGCGCGGTCAGATACAGTTATTCTGATCCCTTATCTGTCGTGGAAAAAATAACATCTTCAGTCTATCTTTTGTAAACTTAATCTCATCGCTAAAGAGGCATTCTCCCCATTTATCTAAGAGATCTAATCTTTGAATTAGCCTTTGCTCCGTGAGTAATTCCCAACCTAGTAGCTCCTCTGATAGTCATGATACGCTACTCAGTTCGATCATTGGTTACCATAAAGTTTTGTATGAAATTTTGTCCCCACCTATCTTGGTCCAAAACAGTTTATTAAATATTTGTATATAAAAAACGTGTTTCCCTCAATAAATAGGCAATTTTGGACAGAGTGGTTGTTGAAAATACGGTATACTAGATTTTTTATGCAAGCTGTAATAATTTTATTTAATGTTATAACGGAAAGCGTCAGACGGTGTTTTTATAAAAAGCTGGGTAGTGTACTGCTGTAAATGGGTTGTACATTTAAGTGCTAAATTAAATGAAAATATTGTCATTTTTTTGTCAAATGAGGCAAAAAAATACCACAAGAAGGGCTTGCAAAAAGTTTGTAAACTCCGTGTCTAATCGACGTTGATTAAATGGAGGATACCTAAACGTTAATGTTAACGAAATTTCGTGTAACCTACGTCGCTAACAAAATCAACAAGATGGCGTCGTCCCCAATATTCACAAGCAGAATGCTCCTGCTCTTAGGAATAAATAAACCATATCGAAACGGGGAGAAATCCTTTCTTCGACACGTGGCGGAGTCAACTATCCGCTTCGGAAACATTTTTTTTCAAACGAAATAAAACACATCTTCTTATCCATGACACACTGCTCGTAAACAAATGAACATTCAGTTTGTAGGCCAACAGAGAAGTAAAGCATTTCAGTCCAATTCAAAAGACAATGGTATGCGAAGGTGTGTTCATTTGCTTAAGGTCATCCGATTTTTGTTTCTAGGGACTGGGAGTAAATTGTAAAAAACGGAAATATGTTGCAGTTTAACACATGCTATAACTCACTTATGAACATAAGGAAATTAGGAATTAATTGGGAAAGACTGAAGATAGGAATTAATAACCAAAATAGGAAAATTTTTTTTAAGCTTCCGAGGATTCGTACGCGGCGTTTACAATATAGATTAAACTTATTAAAAACATTTAAAGATGGGCCCTTTTCCGATGACATCAAGGATATAATACGAACCCCAACGTATTATGGTCGAAGGGATCACGAATATAAGATTAGATAGATAGACTGCAAGACTGACAGGTTTAAAATGTCATTTTTTCCAAGAACGACAAGGGACCAGGATGCTCGTAGTCGAAATTCCCCAGGACTTAGTTCATTACAATTAGTATTAACGTACAGGTTATGGACTGCGCGAGGATATGTATACATGTGTGTATGTATATGTATATTTTTATATATGTATATGTGTGTGCATATATATATATATATATATATATATGTGTGTGTGTGTGTGTGAATATGTAAATATGTATAAATTTTTTTCTTACAGGTTCCCCCCACCTTTCCTTACCTAACCCCCAACCCCCTCAACCCTTACCCTTCCCTCATGGTGCTACACCCCCTGCCACACACCTTTTTGGTGGCTCGCAGGGTATTTATGTAGATGTAGATGTAGAATGTTGGGGATTAGACCGAATGTACCTCACCTACCAAACTTACCTAACTCTGCAAAGGAACTTTTGTTAAGGTACTGTGATGCACGTAAAACTCTGGATTTGGTAATTCAGTGGCTAGAACGTTGGACTACTGACCGGAAGGCCCGGTTTTGAATAACTGGCATGCCTCTGGTAACTTTCAGCTTGACCCCAGACGTATGATGTTTCTCGTGCACCAGAGAGCTTCCTGGGAAATCAGAGGTGGCATAGAGATTCAGGAACTTACTCCCCTTATTACTCTTTTAATATGTGGATTTCACACATTATACATTCATTAGTACTAGGTGGTCTTTCTTCAACTATCTCACTAACCTTCGGGTTTATAACTGGTATTTTAAACCCTTCTAAAGTTCTGGCTGACATTTTATTTCACTCGAGCTTTCCGTCAGGTTTGTCCCAGAAGTTTAATCACCAGAGTTGACACAACACCCGAGGCGAAACTCGAACCCTTGACCTTTGAGTTAGAATGCGAGCGTGTTACCCACGTGATTGGCGTTCGGCAGAATTACTGACCAATGCATATATTTGTGTAAGGTGTTTATTTTTAAGAAACCTAATCAGATATTCATCCATTCAAGGAAAAATTAATAATTATTATTTCGTTTATGCATAATGAAATTAATAGTTTCTCGGCATCAACTAGAGAAAGTTACCTTTGGTCTTTTTAAGAGAACGGAAGCCATTCGTTTATGTTGTATTTCTCGAAGATTTTCTTCGTAGAGAGACGATTTAGTCTATTTCTGCTATTAATCCATCTCCGCAAATTAGCTTTTGGATTCTGCAGTAAGGAATGAGTGCAAACTTATTGGACATAATTTTTCCTGTCAGTTACTTATCGCACTTTCCATTCCGGATTCTTCTTCACAGAACTTAAGGATAATGTAAATGTATACTGTAACTGTACATGAAATAAAACTACAGTATCCAAGTTAAGTTTGTTGAATTCCAACCGCGAATCCTTTCTTAGACGTACCTATGAAAGTACGGCAGGATCTTTCGTGAGATTGCCATTTCTCCTCCTCATTCAAACTCGTTTCGTGCTCTTGATTACAAGTCCTTGAAGTGCCATTGAATGCGATTATTCTGCAGGAAGAGAACACATTTTGTTTATCTGGAAGTTCTCTAATTAATCGAATCAAAACCACGACACACAATCGGATATCCATCATAACATTGAGTTACCAAAGCTAACAAATTGAAGTTTAGTCAACAATGAATGTTTTTCAAAACCGTCATAGAAACGTTATGAAAGTAAACAACAAATGAGATACGAAATTGAACAAGGGGATGAACAAATGTTTACCATAACAATAAGTCAAAGAAACAAATGGCGTCCGATTTTCTGTACAAGACCCCTTTTGTGTTGTGTGTCTGTGTGTACTTGTGTTTGTATACGTGCATGCCACTGACACAAGCTCTGTTAAATCCCCTTTGCCTCTCAGCGCGTACGTCGATCGACGGTGAGATTAGCGACCTTTTTCCACTCTGGCTGCATCACCGCCAATTCCGCCATCCGTTCGGAATCTCCGTCGAGAAAGTAGGTACGAAGGAGGAAGGCCACGGATCGCCTGCGTCGCATTCCGTTCTGAGGGAAGAAGGGCCCTTTTCTCCCCACCCAATCCAACGGCAGCACGCCTCGACACAACTCCATCTCCCTCCCCCGATTCCGTCTTCATCGAATCGACCTCGGAACAAATACTCCCGTTCCACCGAAACTCTCTTTTGTCGGTGAGCGCGACACAGGCAGCGGGCGTCTCGAAAGCGTTTTGGAGCATGCCATAAACCGGGAAGGATTAGGGGGTCCCCCGATTTCTTAATGACAGTCAACCAAACAACCCCCTTTCCAATTCAAGTTGAGTGAAAACACTGAGGATATAGAGAGAGAGAGAGAGAGAAAAAACAAAATCACGAGTGAATTGTTAAAAAAAAAAACAAAATCCCCCGACATCATCAGCATCGTCAAAAAACAACAATGGAAAGAGTGAGATTTTTGAGAGTTGTCTGAAATGAAGGATGAGGGGAGGAAATTGTATCTCTTTTTTTTTTGCTTTGTTTCAGGGAGAGGGTTGAAAGTTCGTCCTTGACTGACCAAGTGTGGGCATTTTCCCCAATCTGCCCACGCGATCGGTCCTCGTCGACCGGTAGAGACATTGACATTGGTCTCGTCCCCGAATTTCGATCGAGCAGCGTTCACACTTTCGTCGTCGAAAGCGATCCGCTCTCTCGGTGTGTTCTGTTCCCTTAGCGAAGGACGCGTGTCCCTCTTCGCGACACCACCCTCTATTGTTTTTAACCCGTTCATGTGACGATCTAAAATCGTCCTAAATGACACTTGCGAAAATGTCAGGTTTTATGAGTTAACGAGGTCTTTTTTTTAGATCAAGACCTTTGTGATTAAAACGAAGATATCGTGCGAAATCATAATCATTTGATATAATGCTCTCAAAATTGCGAATACAGGGAACTTTATCAAGGCCTCTGGTCACCTAAGCTGTGTTATTTTTCGGATACCAGAGGTTCCTGGGAAACCATTGGTGGCACAGGGAATGGGTAAATTTCACGTCAAGATTCAGTATTGGGTTAAGTATACCACCACCTATCAAACCGACCTTTGGGTTGTTGATTGTTTTTTATTCATACATACACACATATGTATTTTTTATTCATGCATACATATATACATGCAGATATATATATATATATATATATATATATATATATATATATATCGATGATGCGGAAGTACTCACGAGAGCAATATAACTTTTGGACGGCACAATAGAACACAGAATAAAACAGATAACACGTAAAAGGACACTCACACTGTAGATGATTTAAGCTTTCGACCTACTCCGAGGCCTTCTTCAGGTCAGCCTATCGTCAGGTATATATATATATGGATATACATATGTTTTTAAATATATACGTATAGTATGTATATATATATATACACACACATACATACATTTATACTACTTATAAAAACTTGGAATGTGTACATATAAACCATAAACACAGTATTCAACCCGAAGGTCGGTTTAGTAGGTGATGGTAGAGCTCACCCATGTACCATTACCTACTAAACCGACTTCGGGATGATTACTGTGTTTATGGTTTTTACACAGACATTTATATATATATTTTTTTTTATTTTACTTATATAACACTGTCATGAGATTCTCACGGACGTGAATAGTAATGTATATGAAGTTAGCACAAGTGGACAAAGACAAAAACACAGAAACACACAAAAAAGAAAATAAACTCACTAGGTTTCGAAATTTCGGTAATACACTCCACCTTTCTCAAGCAAGACTAGGACAGAACTCCTTATCTTCTTTGAGAAAGGTGGCGTGAACACCGAATATTCGAAATCTTGCGAGCTTATTTTTTTTTGTTTTTTTTCTGTGTTTTTGTCTTTATCCACTAGTGCTTATTTCATATACATTATATATACTATGAGTGAAATATACAATATATACATATATATATATATACATTATATATATATATATATGTATACTCTTCTCCGCTTCCTCAAGCATGTGATACACGTATTTTCGGGCAGGCTAATGGACTGTAGACTTGCTGCATGAAGGGATTTATCCTCCCTTTTCACCACTTTCTCTGTCGGACCTTTGGGCACTGGGCAAGCAAAAACGGACAAAATTTCGCCGTCAAAATTAAGAGCACATTGTTTTAAAGCCCATAAAAAATCCCTGTTTAAAAAAAATGTTACCTCTTATGATTTGGTGAAGGTGCCTGGAACCGCCGAAATATTAAGTGAGTCAATTTTTTTATTTGTGCACGATATATATTTTTTGCTCAGGTATACTGTGTTTATATGCACTGAATGTATAGTATACTGTCAAGAACGAACTTGAAATAATAGTCAACGTGAAGAGCCGCTTTCTCCATTCATTTAATATTATTACATTTGGTTCCACTTAACGCGACTGTCATAACATTCCAGATCAACAAGATGGTGTCCTTCCCGAACGGCATTTCTACTCTTCACGAATATGATATTTTTTTAAGCATGAAACGATTCAGGGATGTCATTTTTACCATTCACAGGTATGCAAAATATTGTGCATGAAAAGGTGGGCTATCTAATTCAGGCTTACTCCTTGGAAGGAATTTCGGAGTGTTCCTTTGTCCAAAATATTTCGTACTGGCAATTACTCTCACTATTAATGGTTAGGCGAATTGACTTTTAATAATCAAACCACTTTACTTTTCCACATAAACTTTTTAATTTTTACAACCCAGGTTTCGTTATAGCAAAACATCATCTTATGTGGAAAAGCAAAGTGGTTTGATTATTAAAAGTCAGTATGAAGATTTTCCACCAAGTTACGCCAGAAACTGTTTTATTTTGTTAGGCGAATATTAATAGTGACGCGTCTCCCCGCTTTTAGGCATTACCTGGTAAAAGTTTGAAGTATTCATGTTGGGGAGATGTAAAAGTTGGATATTCCGTGATTGTGTAGAGTTCAAAATGAACTATTCCCTCCAGTGAACTAATTGAAGCTGTTTAATATCGGAAAGGGTAAACAGTTCTCTTACTATGAACTATGACCCTCCATTCTTATCCACAATATATTCGGTCAGTAATTACTTAGACGGTGTAGACTACGTAATACAAGGAAAACGTCCCAAGAAACTGCGGGAGATGTTGCAACAGTAACTTTTTACGGAGTCATCCGTTAATATGCATTTCAATGCAACAATATCAGAGTGTAAAAAAAATTCGCCTTGACCGGGATTCGAACCCGGATCCCTCGATGTCCGGTCGATTGCTTTAATCAGAGAAGCTATCGAGGCGTCCTGTTGAACTCAGAAATTTTTAAGAGGACGCCTCCATAGCTTAACTGGCTAAAGCATTCGGCCTGACATCGAGGGATCCGGGTTCGAATCCTGGTCAAGGCGAATGATTTTTTACACTCTGAAATTGTTGCTTTGACAATGAAAAGGCAATGATAGCACTCTGCAAGAAAGGTTCTCATGACTGATGCGTTGCCTTTTGTTGTTTTCGTGATAAGTAGTGTAAATAAAGTGTCCAGGGTGAAACGACGAGAAAAAAATAAGACGCGATTTCCGCAATTGTCTGCGTATAGTTTTCCCCTTCCTAAAAGCAGCCAAAGGAAACAAGTAATTTGGATGGATTTGACCTGGATTGCAATGGACTGGCACATATTAAAAATTAAATTCTGAATTTATGTTGAGAAAATGAAGTACATCGATTTAAAATTTACAGTAAAATGTATTTTTCTTGCCTTGAGTTTTTGGATTATTTTTTAAAGATAATCTTAATGAGTCGAATGTGATAGTGTCTTAACGACTCACGTAGTTATGGACTAACTTCCTTCGGAAAGATATCTCAGCCGCTCCTCTCATCTTTTCGGCTTAAGTAGTCAAACGTACTGTTTTTTTCTTGCAGCAACACTTTTTTTGGACAGATATTCTTTCTTTGAACTTAATCTAATTGTTTAATCAATATTTTCCCCCATGGACCCTGGATATTTTCCAAGATTTCGGTCCCGCTTAATAAGAAAAAAATATCTCCCATTTACTTTCTGATTGCATTCACCCCATTGCCATTCGTTCAATGAAAATATGACTCTGGCAGTCAGGCATTATATGTAACACTTCTCCTTTGCCGCCAAAATGCCAAGGTTCTCCATGCTTCGACTCGAAGGTCGTCAGCTTCCTCAACCCCGTAGTCTCAAGGCTGTACAGTGCTCTCCAGCACAAAATGCATAATCAAGCCTTTTTTTATCGATCCCCCTGCTTAGTTGTTTCCAGTCATTAATATACTTCGAGGGAGAAATATTTTCTCACATCATCCAATTTTTTTCCTTTTTACGCCCTCTTTGATTCTTAAAGACTCCACTAAGATGTAGCCGAAAGTTTTCAATATTTTTCCACCTGGCATTTTTACTAATTCTCCCTTGAAATTTATCTTCAAAGTTCTTTGATATATCTCATTAGTTTCGTCTTCCAAGGCCTTTATATAAAAATGATAATGTATAAATATAATGCTCTATATATGAATATATTTATGAATACATAAATGATAATGTTCATAATTGTTTCTAAACTAATCTGGTACACCATCTCTTTTTTAATTCGGCTTGGCTTATCCTCGTAGCATTTGATTGATCTTTTAGTGGGCTTAGGTACACTTAAAATGTATCCCTCTGCAAACGTAGTATCCTCTGGTTTAGATTTTTACCGTAGTATTTTTAGTTTTGTCATCAACATGGTACTTTCTGTGTCTAAACACACAATTGAAGACTAAACTTCATGTTTTTATAAATTTTCCGAAGAGAATCCGTCCCTTATATTCTGAATTTCCATATCATTTTCATTCACTCTAATTTCCTTGCTAAAAAAGAAATAAATTGGGCACACATTCGTAAAAATTCCTTAAAAAACAACTGCTCTAATGCCTCCTTTTTTGCGCACGCGCTTCCTGTTGCTTTGTGCGTTCGCTACTCGCATTTTCTTTGGTGTCTATGACGCACTTATTAGCTCGCCTCTCTGAGTACAAGGACTCCCAAGCACTACGTCCTATCGCCCATTAATTAAATTCAATGATGTTTTTACTCTAAGATTTCTTTTCATTATTTCACTTTGGCGTACAGAGCCGTAAGTTAAAAAGGCGAATTGTTAGAACCGTTAGAACAACCGACCTTCTAACGCATGGTATGTGGTACAATAAAATGGGTACGGAGAAAAATGTAGGAATCCAGCCATCTACAACCAAGTAGCAACAACTACGTAGTTACAACCTCACAAGCAAGGGTGTGTGGAGGGGAGTGTTAGGGCATCAGCTATACATATGTGGAGAAATGTTAGTCCATGCCTTCAATCGAATATATTTTTTATTGATTTATTTTAAAACATTATTCACATATAGCAGTAGCGCCAATTTGCAGTGAAAAATATAACAAACACATGAAAGCGGACAAAAGAGAATAACAATCATAACAATAACAACGAGAACCGAGGATGGACCGGGAAAAAATTTAATTTGTTGAAAGGTGGGATAAAAGCTTGGGTGGTGAAATTGTTACATGATAAATTAACAAGGATCGACAGTGTGAGGGAGTGAATTTAGAATGGAGGAGAGGCGAAATAATATTTAGTGCTTAGTGAGAGATACCCTTGGAATAGGGAGATGGAGTAGGGAGGATGGATAGTGCAGGTGGATTGAGTTGGTATCCTGAAGTTGAAGAGAGAGAGAGAGAGAGCAGTTCAGGGCAATCAATAGTCGAGTTTAGGGTGTTGTGGAGGAATTTTAAATCAGCTTTAAGTCTGCGGCTTTGGGTACTAAAAATAGATGAAGAAGACAGAGAAGCATTTGAGAACATGTTGTGGATATGTGGGACTCGGCGCTTGACTATTTTGGCAAATAAGTGAGAGATACATTTTTTACAGACACAGAGAGAGATTTTTGCTCATGTACAAAAAAAACTTTACGTGCGAGTGTTTTCGTTGGCGTGAATGTTGTGTTGCCGTGTGATGGATTTTCCTTCTTTAGTTTATTGCATCCTGTCTCAATTCCTTTGTCACGCCGTTAAAATTTCAATTAAATCCAAGACAGGAAGATAATCCCAATCTCACTCACGCCCCGATAGACCCACCTTTCACTGTCCATCTCGGCTCCTATTTCCGCATTTTATTTCCTCAGAGTCTGAATACATTTTGATGAACACGACACCCATCACTCCGATTCCACCATTTCCACCATCCTGTGGACTTCCATCAAAAAACAAAGAGGCCAAATAAATCGAATTCTCCTCTCGAGAAAGCATTTTAAAATCTCTCTTCTAATTCCATCTTATTTCCAATTATTGTTGTGGCCATAAGCAGGAATCATATCGCGGTGCCCCTTAAATTGTTAAAGTCAGAGATCATTCTTTGTTGTGGTCCTACTTTGTCTCCATTGTTATTGTCTCGCTTTACCTGTTGTTTGTGATACATTGTGTGATGATAATTTGTCTGAATTGTTTTACTTTGATAACAGAATTAATCTTTCCCCAGCATATAACAATTATCTGATGGTCGCCTAAACTTTTGACTGAGGATAACAAATTTCATAAGAGTGCTCTTGCGAAACAAATAATGACAAATGCTTTCTCCTAATGGCACGGCAGCAGCTGGATGACGGTCATTTAAAAATACCATGAGGTTCGTTCAAGTTTGTATCTCACCAACTTAAAATATCTGGGCACTATCAATTAATGCAATATATATAGATGGCTATCTCGGAAGTGTTTTGGACCAATACGATCAAAGTAGTAGGGACGTAAGGAGAAGAATTGCGCTAGGCAAGAAGGCTTTCTCAAGGAGGAGGGAGTTGATGACGGGGACGCTGAGTAGGGAGGTTACGAAAAGACTCTGATGTGGAGCGTAGCTATGTACGGCGCGGAAACGTGGTCATTTGAAGCAGGAGGATAGACGTAGATTGGAGGCTTTTGAAATGTGGGTGTGGAGAAGAATGGAGAAGGTGAAATGGACCGCAAGGAAAACAAATGAGGAAGTACTGGAGATGGTGGGTGAGGAGAGGGATTTGTTGGGAGAAATCCTATGGAGGCAGGAAAAATGGATGAAAGGCGTATTGAGCGGTAGTTGGATGTTGAAGAAGGTAATAGAGGGGAGAATGTTAGGCAAACGAGGAAAGGGCAGGAACAGGATAGGGATGTTGGACGGGATGAAGGGAGGAAAGAAGTACACCGAGATGAAGAGGGACCTGATAGTAGAGTAGGTTTCTCGATTTTGTTTTGTTTGGAGTTAGAAAATATTTATTTGATAGTTGTGCCCATCCAAAAACCTACCTTAACCGGTAGTTTACCAAAATATAATACAGATGGCTGCACATTACGGTTCGAAGGAGGGAGTGAGAAATATTTTGAATAATTAAAATGGCGTCATTTAGTACACAAGAACAAGGTGTGATAACCCGTTATCTCCACTTGGGTGGTTTTTTAACGAAATTCTTCGTTCAAATTGAGTGAGAAACGTGAGATGGTATGGATTTGTGTGAGTGCACGTAAAATGTGCGTTCGTGGGTGAGAGTTCAAAGAAGGCTAAATGTCGTAACGTGACAACCAACCAGAGAAGCCTCGGGCACGGCACGGCCGGTTTTTCCAGTGGGCAAAAGTGGGACCACACCTAAAGATGTAGGTCTTCCCTGCGACCATACCTTGTAGAATCATGGCGCCGACGATGTGAATAATTGTGTACGTTTACGCAGAGTTTGCGTTGCGAAATATCAAAAGTTTCAACTTTCTGCTAGTTGTTCGTGCGGAAAAAAATTAGGAGACGTCAGAACTTGAATTATCCTCGAGTATTTAAAAAAAACGCAATAGACGCACCCTAATTGGTTAACGGTCCAAATGACTCAGATGATATTCTGTATATCCTAATCCCTGGGGATAGTTTCACAAATGCAGATCACCCCACGGTTTCACAGCCGAAGACCCCCATTTCCAAAGCCCAATGAATTCACACGATCGCGAGGTCGAAATTTCTGCAGTTTTACGGCCTGCATGATCCCCTGCAAGCCGCCTCGAGGGTGTACGTGTATGGCAGGGGATGTTAGGTTACCAGGCATTACAATAACTGTTGATGGGCATATCGTGAATATGTTTCCTGACATTGTGATCACGGATTGTGTGAGAGAAACATTAATTCTTTGTATGGCGATCGCTTATTTAGTCTGTTTACCTTATCTCATTGCTGCGATCCAGCAAATCCAGTCCAAGGTGGTGGTATCATTAGTCTATCTGCCTTAGTTGAACCAAAGCCGTTCGAATTTTTCCCACTGTCCGAGTTTTTTCCAGTAACATTCATGTCTCAATGGTTACCAGTCTATATCTTCAGACAATACGATTATGGTTCGGTGGTCAAAGATTTTCCAACCGTGAAGAAGTTATGTCGACAGTTAATGGCTATTTTGAGGAGCAAGACAGTTCTTATTATAAAAAGTGTAACGAACTTATTGAGTATCGCTGGGAAAAGTGTATAGAGCTGACAAGGAGATTATGTTGAAAAATAAATACATTTTTCATGTTTCAATGTTTACATGCTTCAAAAATATTTGTGCTTTCTTTGTTGGGTCGGGAACTTCTGGGATTAACCTCGTATTCTTCTCCAGCTCACTTTTTCCAATGTTCCATGTCTCTGATCTGTAGAGGGCTGATATCCAAACCAACCCTCTCGATTTGCTGGTACGACAGGGACATACAGAAAAGCGAAAAATGCCTATGGATCACAGTATTTTTACGTCACAAACAGACGGACGGTACCCCACATTGAAGTGCTCTCCACGTAACACTCCAAGTAGGGATTGAGATGCATCTGAGCATAATTCTTCTATCCCCGGAATACGAACCCGGGACTTCTGTTTAGGAAGGTAATTGCAATGAACCATCGAATGTAACCTCCTCGGTTTTTTTAGCATCCTGATTAATTTGGCAATTGGGTCCTTTCGCCCCAAATATTCAACGCATATTCCGGGTACCATTCCCAGTCAAGGCGAGTGATTTTTACAATGAAATTCCTGCACTTTCAAAGCACATTGATGGATGATTCCGTTTTAGTAACAATTGCTGCGGAATTCTCCAAAGTTCTTTGAATTTTTCAAAGGGCAACACACGTTCTACGTTTAAACGTTCACTTTGAACTCGTGAACTGTGCCGAAACGCACTCATCTAAGATTGCTTGTGACTTTGAATGCAAGATGATTCACCACAAAATCTCATTCCTTTTCAAAATAAACCTAAAAATGTAAGGTGTAAGAGGTGACTTTATCGGTTAAAATACTTGACTTGGCATACCAATTCATGCTTCGGGCCAATCCAATAGCCACGTGCTCCGATCAGTCGGTTGCACGCCTTCCCTTAGCTCGTGGCGTGCCCAACATGGCCAGGCCTTTGATATTAATCTTCTGACTGACCCCCGGAGGCCATGGTGCAAATTGGAGCCTCGTATGGAGAGTGGGAGGATACGCGCTATCTACTCTTGAACTGACGGCTCCGAGCCTTCGGCAAGGTTCCTCACGAGACTTTTGATGCACGAGCTAAGATATTATGGCATTAACGAGAGACTGCCCAACTCGATCAGTAACTTCTTATCGAATCGTAAACAAAAAGTAGTCGTCAATGGATTGAGTTCATTGGACGGATACGTAACTTCAGGAGTGCCTCAGGGATGTGTTGTAGGATCCATGACTATTCTTAATACACATAAACGACCTAAGATCCCACGTTAACCTGACTTAGATTATTTGGCAGACGCAGTAATATACAGAGAAAATAAACACAACTGTAGTGTATGTGGTAAGGAGATTAAAAGATTAGGAACCCTCTAAAGATTAGGACCGATCATTGTGTTGGTGTAAAGAATGCGGGTTGTAATTATCAGAATATGTGCTGAAGTTTTTGGAGGAAAAGAAAAGATGTACAAGGCTCAACTGTGAAATAAAGTGGGATCGAGCTAACTATCACAGGACAGGTTAAATACTTGGGTGTTCCACTGACGACAAGCTTTTCTTGGGGAACACACATCAGTTGAGAGAAAGAGGTGATTCTTTGCTTTAGTTAGGCCGCATTTTGGAATAAATGGCGAGTATCTGGTATCCATTGGTGAGAAAACGTCAATTAAGAAATAGATAAGGTTCAGAGAAAATCCTCCTGATTTGTGGATATTGCTGCGAGAAGAGAGTAAGTGTCACGGGTTAAGTTTAGATCCCCTTGATACACGGAGAGATCAGGAAAGACTTAAAAGCCTTTGAGAAAAGTAACATGACACCTGTGGCTTTTATTGAGACACCCACAGAATTACTATCACGTCAAATTATACATTGGTAGATTGGACAACTGGTTGCAAAGGTTATATACAATGCATGTAATCTTAATGCCCAAGAACACGGGATTGACTTTGGGAGCTATATTTCGTCCTGTGCTTTCGAATGTAAATATACCTGTATATATCAGAAAATTAAGATTTAAGTACCAGTTTCCACTTTCCGCTTTTACAATTAAATTTCTTTCGGTCTCTCAATTGACTTGACCCTTAACCGTCAAGGCGAATTATTTTTACACTCTGAAATTATTGCATTGCAATGCTACACGTAGCGGATGACTCCGTTAAAAGTTATTGTTGCGGCAACTCCCGCAGTTTTTTTGAAATTTCTCTCAATTTCTTCGCTAAGTTACGATTTCCCAAACAGCAAGTGAGTGGCATACGTAATTCCTAAGTACTTTTTACTTCAGTTTTTTTATGAATAATTCGATGCAGTTATTATATTCGAGGGTATTAGATGACCAAGACAAACGTCTTAAGGGAAAAATAACGAATTCAGTCAACATTCGACGGATGTTCGAATTATTACAAATTTTTTAATCCGGATAATTTCTTGGTTGGTGAAAATGTAGACTGTTGTTTTTTTATTTATGCCACATTCGATATTTTTGTGTCCTCTGCAAAAACTTAAAATAATAGTAACCCGTCAGTACGAAGTTGAAACAATATTGCGGATCTTCTGATGTATTGTTTGACAGTTTTCATTTTCACGACCTTTTTTTTCGAATCAGCGAAGCTGCCCCTAAAGGGAGGCATTAAAATAGTTTCACGTGCAATCAAATGAATCGATTTACGGTATTTTTCAGTCGAAATCAGTACCCTTACGTCGACGGGTCAACGGTGTTGGAGGCACACCCATTTAGATTCGCGCCAAAACCGAAATTTTCAACCCAACACCCAGGATAATCCGTACCGAGGAATACTTTTAGCATTGTCTCGAACACTTGGAGATTGGGCCATGTTACTCGCATGTTTTTCTCGATGTTGTGAAAAAATTACTCGGTGGTCTTCATCTCCCCACCTCAGCACATTTCTCCTAGAATCAGATGTCTCTGTGAATATAGGTATAATATAGATTTAATTAACGCACCAGTTAAAGGCCACTACATGAAAAAAACTTTATATAATATTTATTATTAGGTAATCTACCGGTTAAGGTAGGTTTTTGGATGGACACAACTATCAAATAAATATTTTATAACTCCAAACAAAACACAATCCGGTACCTACTCTACATTAGGTCCCTCTTCATCTCTGTGTACTTCTTTCCTTCCTATATATATATATATATATATATATGCATATAAAAATATATATAATATATATATATGCATATAAAAATATATATAATATATATATATATATATATACATATATAATATCACATTAATTTATTCAAGTTTTTTTCAAATGCTTAGAATCACGGATATGTCTAGAATCATGAATAAACAAGTTGACTTCGATGTTTTTTTCTGATGACAAAAGATACATGCACGAGGTATAATCGAAAAGTAAGGGCCGCTTTCTCATATTCAAATATTGGTGGGTCAGAACAAAGTTTTTACGCATGCAATGTCATTTATTAATGGTTTTCGAAGACTCCGAAGATATTGTTCGTTTTCCAGACGGTAAATGAGGCTAACTACGTCCGCGAAAATCGTTGATCCCGTCGGTTGCAAAGTACGTACTGCGATTCGATTTTTGTGTGCAATCGGATCGTCAACTATCTTGTTTTATAGGGTCATGTCCCTTATTTATGCGCGCCTAAGTAATGAGTAAAGGACAGGTTATGCAATCGTGACGAGGCTTAAAAATAATGCCGCGAGAGTGTGCATGATGAAGAGCGGAGTGGTAGACCCAGGATTCAAACCGATGAAATCTTTCAACAAGTCGACCAAAAATTGAAAGGCCATCTATTAGACCATTAGTGCTCTGGCTGATAAATTTCCTCATGTTCGGACGGACCACAATTTACGCGAATGTTTTGAAAAAGATGTCGCAAATTGTGTGCAAGGTATGTACCGAAAATGCTTACCGAGCAACGGAAAAAGGAAAAGAATGAAAAAGTTGACAATTTTCCAAAAAATTAGTTTATAAAATCATTTTAAATTTTTTTAAATATATTAATAAATAATTATTATTATTTTGGGGAAAATTGCTAATTTTTAATTAATCATGATATTCCACCATACCACGCCTGAAACGTCTCTTTTTCAAATAGGAAAAAATGTTGACTCTAGACGATCATTTTTGGACCGCTAAAATGACAGTCCCAACCTTGCACCTGGCGACTATTTCCTATTCTTAAACTGGAAACGGTGACTTTTTGACCATCAGTTTCAAGACGACTAGGAAGTCAAGACCGCCCTAGTCAACTGGTTCAATTCCCAAACTGCCAATTTCTATCAAAGGGAGGAGAGAAACAATGACAACAAACGTGGGTAGAAACGTTAAATGGGGAATTGACAAGGAAATCAAAAAGTTGCCCTGGAATTTTACGCAATGCGGTTATTCCACCTCTCGGATTTCGACTTTCCAACCTTTCCCCCTCTCCGCTTTGCACGCCCTCCGCCTTGTACAGCCTGGACAGATGGGGAGGTAAGGCTAAGGGGTGGGCGGGGGCATCATCAAGCTGGGGACCACTCAACCGACCCTCGGGGCTCGATCGCAACATCACGCCGAACACAGTGATTCCACTAACCGCGGCTATTCGGTCTGGCACACGAAGCGACGGTTATAGCACCCCAAAGTTGCCCAATGCTGTCTCCCTCCCTCCACCTCACGAATCCACCGGATTAAAATGACATCACTATTCTCTAAATGAAGGATTCCGCATTCCTTTTGAGCTGCTTGTTACCTCACGAACTATCGCAATCATACTTCATTATTCATTCCTAAACTTGATCAATAGCAACCCTCCATTCTTCTTCTTTATTTTGTTATAATTCCCTCATCCCACGATAGTTTTTTATTAATACGACCTCCTTCATTTTGTCTATTTAGCATTATGCCCACGTCTTGCCTTACCTGATCTTTGCTTCTGTTTTCCCAGCTATTATGTCGCTAACTAATCAATGGTGCCTCAAGATGTGGCCAGTTCAATTCTAGTTATCCTTTACCGTAGAGTGTTTTCCGTTTGGTGACTGGGGATGAGAAATGGGTCACATGCGACAATATTGTGCGAAAACGAGCCTGGTCAAAGCGTGATGAAGCAGCTCTAACGGTGACCAAACCAGGACTAACGGCCAGGAAGGTTCTACTGTTTATTTGATGGGACTTCAAAGGAATCATATATTATGAGTTGTTTCCATATGGCCAAACACTAAATTTAGATCCCTGCAATCAAAAACTGGCCTGTTTGAAGATAGCGATTGACCAGAAACGGCCAGCGTTGGCCAACAGAAGAGGTGTTGCGTTTCATCAGAACAACGCAAGGCCACACACGTCTGTAGTGACTCGCCAGAAACTCCGAGAGCTTGGTTGGGAGGTTTTAATGCATCCACCATATTGTCAGGACCTGGCACCAAGCGATTACCACCTTTTTCTCGCATAGCAAAAACTCCTGAGTGTTTAGAAATTGCGATAAAGAGAGGATTGTGAAAATAGATTGCTTGAGTGTTTCGCCAATAAGGACCAAGACTTCTATGAGAGAGGCAGGCATTTTGAAGCTACCTTTAAAATGGCAACAGATTATACAACGAAACGGTGCATATTTGACCCAAATCGAACAATCCGAAACATCTTGAATAAAGTTTTGAATTTCACGCAAAAATAATGGATTTATTTTTCCCCGACCAAATGCATACATATATATATATACATATATACATAGAAACATATATACATACATGCATATATATTTTCATAAATACATATATACATGTATACATATACACATATAACCAATCGATGTTTCGCTCTTCACACTGGAAGCATCATCAGGAGAGGGAGTAAACTTCGTCCATTCTTCGTATGACTTCCGGTTCTTCCTTACGAAATAACATGCATTCTAAACTCCCGATTTGGTAAATTTCAAAAAATGAGAAAAAATATTAATTTGCCATCGCTTTTTGCAACATAGTGCAAGCTAACAGGATATGTGACCCATTTTTTTAATCAAATCATCCAGTGATGAACTATGAACGTTGGGACAGTTCGCGTACCATTCAAATCTAACTGGAAGTGGTGTCACCTGGCGAAGCTTCGCGACGGAATAAAATGGAGGAAAAGTCGGATGAGTGTTGGCGATGAAATATTCACAGCGATCTAATATGGGCCAGCGTCGATCGGACGACGATCGATATTGGTGGTGCTGCCATTCATCTCCCGTTGAATCATCTGGTCACAATAATCCACACGATAGACCGCAGGGTGTTAATGAGAAAACATATCTAAATGCATTACACACAATTTAATTTCATTTTTTTACTTTTACAATCTGTTTTTTTAAGAATTCTTTTCATTTGATCCTTCTTCTCCTCCTTTATCATCTTTAGACCTTTCTTATTCGCAATCATAGCTGCGAAATAATTGGATTTTCGTATTCAGAGCACCTTGCAAAGCATTTCTACTGCCAGAAGCTGTAAATATCCCCTGGGGAAATCACCTGTTTTAGCTTTCGATAAGAATCCCTCGATCTGTGGCAATCGGAAAGCAAACGAGGAGTACACGAAGTGGATACACCCGTCGGCAAACTAAGAAGACAGTCAAATCACACAGAACAATCCGAAATTTATGAGCTCTAAGGACATTCATATGATATTGTGTCACGTCCTATTTTTAAAATATTTATTTGCAATCGAAGGTAATAAATTTTGTGTGGATCATAATGGAGGAACTAATTGAATGATAAATATTTCATCAAAACGTTTAACCAAAAAATTTAATATTTACCATTCTTAGGGAGAATAGAGTTGCAAGCTACAGAATTGAAAGTACGAAAACTATTTATGACCTCAGGATGTAATTTAAGAAATTTACGAAACAAGTATTATCAGAATGTTGGAATGTTAGGTTAGTTTAAACCTAGAAGCACTGTTATCGCTCTGTGAACTGTGAAACCTTGCCCACACCCCCTATCGGTAAAACATATATTGATGTGTAAAATTATAAACACAGTAATCAACCCTAAGGTCGGTTTGGTAGGTGTCTATATATACATATATGTAATGTAAATTGACTAACTAGTCCACACAAACACAGAAACTACAACATATAAAAGAGGGACTCACTGGTTCTCGAATTTTCGGTAGTGCAACCACCTTTCTCAAGAGGAATTAGGAACAGAACTTTATATATATATATATATATATATATATATATATATATATATATATATATATATATATATAATTTTGGAAACTAAAATTTATAAACAGATTTATATATTTTTATCTGTTTATAAATTTTAGTTAACAAAATAATTTATTCAGTTCCAACGTTCTCTTTTAATCAAATTATTATGTTGTTCCGAAATAATTTTATGATAAAAAGATTAATACCCAAAGTGGGACAAATTAGTTTTTTAAGGCATATTATCATAGGTGCGGGTCGCGGTGGTCTAGCGGGTAGAGCGTTGGACTGCTGAGGGGGGTCCCGGGTTCGATTCCCGGGCAAGGTACTTTGGGCACCTGCAGCTCGACCCAAGCTAGTTGATTTTTCGGGTACCAGATCTTCCTGGGAAACCATAACCGGCACAGGGAAAGGAACTGGCCCCCCTACCCTGATGTGTGAATATTCACACGCCGTCGGGCTTGGTACATGTCTGAGCTCTACCATCACCTACTAAAAACCGACCTTCGGGTTGATTACTGTGTTTATGGTTTATTATCATAGGTAAGTGCAAATGTCAATACTCTTAATATCATAAATACGTATATGTCATTTTGTTTAAGGAATACAAACGAAGAGGTACAAGGTATGGAAGGGGTGGGGAGAAATTGTTGGGAGAAATCCAAAGTAACCAGTAAATATGAACGCAGGGGCATTTTTACTGCGGGTGAACTGCCAAAGAATAATGTGGTAAATAGGGAGAATAATTGGGAGGGGTTTCAGTCCCTTCCCCTGTGTCGCATGTGGTTTTCCAAGATCATATGATACACGAAACATAACTCAGCTCGGCCCATATTTTTGGTCATATTGTTTGATTAAAAAAATAAGCCATCGGGTCAATTTCGAGCCTTTCGAGTGCAATCATGCTTTTCTGTCTAATCTTTTACGAGTACCAGAAATTTGTTTTATTTTTCAATTCATTTACAGAGAATTTTCTATTAAACATTATTTAATGAATCGATTGAGCATAAAGTGCTTTACTCAAAGTCACAATTATGCATTAAAAATGATTGCACATAACACTTAAACAGATGTTTACTTATAAATCGATGACGAAGTTTGACACTCAACTGTTTATATTCCGGTAGGTATGCGTATTTCGCCATTCAACTTATAGCTTAGTGCACGTTAGACCCGAGAATGGTGGTACACATCTTGAGACTTCGAAAAATGCGTTTTCGTTTATGTTTTTTTTATATTTGACTGACTTATTTATATTTTATTTTGTTCCAAAACAACCTTTACCCGAGTGTTTTTTAACGTTGCTAGAATTGTTTTCCAATTTCACCGCAAAATGCCGTAATAATGTCTATGACATACACGAAATGATCCTGGTAATCGGCGCACCCATTACTCCCACTATACGTCTACCGCTCGTGAATTTCGACGGGGCAAATGCGGAGGGCCCTTCTCCGAAATGCTTGAGCAATAGCGCGCGAGCTGGAAGTTGCTCAGTAAAGATCAGAGAGGCACTCACTGTGAGAAAATTTTTACCGTCAACGATGTGAGAGGTGTTCCTATGTCAATAGAACAACTGTTTTTTTAAAAAAAAAGAGCAAAGCGGGCACGAATCAATTGTTTGCGCAAAAATATGAAAAACAATTCGCAAAACAGGATGTCATTATTTATGCATTACATCTTTTGATGATGAAAATTAAGAGGATGACAGAAATCGAGGAACTTCACCACTTTTACTCGTGCTTGAATTTCGAAAGCTCCCTAGGGTGAATTATAACGTTGGCGGCTTAAAATCTAAGCGGATAAGGGAATCATCATCTATTTATTAGGTAATCTACCGGTTAAGGTAGGTTTTTGGACGGACACAACTATCAAATAAACATTTTGTAACTCCAAACAAAACCCAATCCAGCAACCTACTCTACATCAGGTCTCCTTTCATCTCTGTGTACTTCTTTCCTCCCTTCATCCCGTCCAACATCCCTATCCTGCTCCTGCCCTTTCTTCATTTGCCTAACATTCTACCCTCTATTACCGTCTTCAACATCCCACTGCCGCTCAATACGCCTTTCATCCATTTTTCCTGCCTCCATAGGATTTCTCTCAACAATCCCCTCTCCTCACCCACCATCTCCAGTACTTCCTCATTTGTTTTCCTTTCGGTCCATTTCACCTTCTCCATTCTTCTCCACGCCCACATTTCAAAAGCCTCCAATCTACCCCTATCCTCCTGCTTCAGCGACCATCATCTATGAACCCTTAAAAACAAGGGTGGTCTGAAAAGTTTCCGACCTAACAAAGACATTTTTTTGTGAAATTTTCTCAAATTTTCTGAGGTCAGAAATGATTCACACAATCCACGTATTTTAATCACATCCGGAAAAAGAATTAACCATCCATGAACAGCGGTTTCGCCATCTGGTTGACCCTGGGAGTGTTATCTATTTCATTATAAACGATAACAGATCAAACAACTGCGCAGGTCTGGATGAATATCCAGAAGTCTGGAAAATTAAATTGATATTGGCGTTAAAGGAGGAGATGACCGCCACACTCTGTCATTTTCACCATTAAGGGATATGTGAGAGAGACAAGACGTGCAGGGAACGATTGGGAAAAATGGGTGGAGAAACGGGGGAGAGAGACAGAGAGAGAGAGAGAAAGCCGAAACTTCGGCTTTGATCTACTCAGTAGAACGAAAGACACCAAGGGGTGAAAGTTTAACGTCCCGTACGACGGACGGCCTACTCCTCTCCACTCCGTACCCCACGTGAGCATTGGGATATCACAAATACCTCCAGTTGCCACAGGTATTCCAACCTGGGCCGTCGGGGGATGGTAAGCCAGTAATGTTAACCACCCCACAAACCCAATTCTACATAAAAATGGATGCGTACATGCTCTGGTAAACAGTCTATATGTTCCTACTGGCATTCGATTTTGGTATGGAAATCTTTCTTAAATAAAAAGTACTTTTTTTCCAAAAGAAAGAATGGATGGACTAAAATGGACGAAGGGGAAAACACGCTGTAAAGTTATCGGCATGGGGAAAGGGGAAGAGAGAAGGTCCTTGGGAAAAATTCGATGGAGGCAGGACGTGTGTATGCAGGAGAGGCTGAGAGAAGTAATCAGATATGCTGAGAAAGACAGTGAAATATATGGGAGAATGGTGGGAAAGCGAGGCAGAGGGAGGAATATGTATTCATTGAACGGGTGGTGGGGAAATGTAATGAGAATGTTAAGGAGAGGTGTTATTTTGCTCTAGTTAGACCACATTTGGAATATGCCGCGAGCATTTGGGATCCTTGGGAGAACATTTGGCAAAAATAATTAGATAAAGTCCAGAGAAAATCAGCCAGATTTGTACAAAATATAAATGACAAGAACACAAGTGTAACAGGTCTCTTAGGGGATTTAGGCTGGGAGACCCTTGAAATACGAAGAGAACAAGCGAGACTTAGACTTTTAGAAAGGTTCAGAGCCAGCGAGTTTAACGATGACACAAAAGGAATTATAATGGCCCCACCACACTACTTGGGTAGATCAGACCACAAAGATAAAAATAAGGGAGATAGATTCCAATGCACATTCTTCTCCAGGACAATCAGAAATTATTATAGCAAGAAACCGAAATCACTTTATAAATATTAAAAACATTTAAGTTACAAGTCGGAACAAAATTAAACAGCAAAGATTTGAGCATGTGTATGTTAGTTGGTAGTTTGTGTGTTTGCATGTGTGTTGGGGTGTAAGGGTTCTTGCACGAGTGTATACAATGTTTGGTTTGTGAGCTATAAATTTGTGGCTTCCGTATGCGGTTTTTTCTAAATTACGAGTGGTGCCCTAACATTTTGTGCCATAAACACACGCCCTTGCGGCGGCTTGCGGGGTATTGAGTATATGTATAGAATATGCCTTTTGGGATGGAGTAGGAAGTGAGGTAGAATAAAAAGAATGCGTTATTTTAATATGTAGGATAGGGTTTAAGAATATTTTGTGTCAGATGAATGTGAGAAATGACCACAAAAAAAAGAAGTTAATCAGGTTGTCAAGAAACGGGAATGCTAATATATAAGCACGATTATTTAAGAAGTGTTTCTGGGGATAGAAAAGAACATACAAGGGATATTAAAAGAAGAATTTCGTCAGGCAATGAAGCTTTTACTTAGAGGATGCAGTTAATGATGTGAACCTTAGGTAACGATGTAAGGGAAATACGAGTGAAAGCTTTAATAAAGAAAGCACATAGGTATGACTCGAAAATTTGGTCCATGAGGCAAGAGGATGAGCGTATATTTGAGGCCTTTGGTGTGGGTGTAGAGATTAATTGAGAAAATAAAATGAACGGAAATGAAAACAATCGATGAAGTCCTAGGCATTGTAAGGGAGGAAGAGAAGACGGCTGGCTGTTGGGAGAAATACGAAGAAGGCTTGGAAAAGTGGATGCAGGAGTTACTGAGAGAGGGGACGCTGAGGAAGACGTTGATATATAGAGGGGAGAATGGTGGGAAACGCAAAAGAAGTATGAATACAGAATAGGCATATTGGGTGAAATTAAGGGAAAGCATACAAAGTCAAATGAATTAGTAATTGTAATATTGGGCGGAATGTTGTTTTTACATTAGTTAGGGCTTAGGCTAATTTTAATCCTAAGATTACTTTGCTACAACCATACATTCTTCTCTATTTGTGATTACAGTTAACTTTCGACCCCTGATATCTTATCTGTTTTCAGTCCTTCTTAATTTAATTTCATTCCTTTTTTACTTGTCCCTTGTTCTTCCTTTGATCGGGATCTTATCTTCAGTTTTCTTCCCTTCTAGTATGTTTCTAAGTAATCGGTTGTGACTCAAGTTGTACCTAATTCATCTTTAGTTCTTCTTCTCGGCCGCAGAGTGCTCTCTCCGTATAAAGTCATCCATGCAATTCCTCGTTCCTCAATTTGTCTGTCTACTTAATCTCTAGCATATTCCTCTTCAGCACTATGTTTCAGAGGCTCCTTCCATTCTTCTCTAGCCCACTTTTCCTATGTTCCATGTCTCTGATCTGTAGAGGGGTAATCTCCTAACCAGCGTTCTGATTTACTGCTTTGCTGTTTACGAACTCAAGTTTTCTTCGAACATAGTGGTAGCTTCTTTACCATGAACCCCTTCTTCATCTACATCTACTCAATACCCCGCAAGTCGTCGCAAGGGCGTATGGCGGAGGGTGTTAGGGCACCACCCGGTTCTTCACTTCTTAGCTTGATGCATTCTTTGCTTGATGTCGGTCGAACTTTTTCCATCCCAAATTACACTGCTACCCTGGTAGATTACTAAGGACTTGCAATGAAAAATATACCAAAAACAAAATTCTGGAAATTTCACGGGAAGTTGTCTGCTATGCGGGCGGATACGGCATGCGTATCAAATAATTTTTTGGTTCTTTTGTAGAATGTGACACTTCGTGTTCAAAGCACTCTTGAGAAGTTACGTACGTAGATTGACTGGCATGAAAATTGATACGGCTCTTTGGATAAAGAATTGAGTCCGCTAGAACACCTTTCGTGTGAATGGGACCGGCTCTCGTTTCGCGTGCAACTACCCCCCGTTCATCTATTTTTCTCTTACTTTACCTGCGGTTTTATTCATACTCGCAAGAGAAGAAATGTCGCCATTTTTTTCGTTCAATTCGGGATTACTCAACGCTGTGAGACCGCACCGTCAAACTTCCGTAACTCTGTCAGCGATAGGCATTCTCCCAGATCTAGAAAACGAAGAGGAAATTTAAAGTTGAGAGTGGGCGAAAATGAGAGCGCTAATCTTGACTGGAACAGTGGTTTGAAAATGCGGAATACGATCTGCACGCATTGGTAATCAATTTCGGGTCCGCGGTCAAGTGGGGGATAGTGATAGGGCGGGGTGAGGGTGTGTGTGAAATTAGGTGGTAAGCTGCCGAAGTTTCATTTCAGCAAAAAACATGAAGAGTTTTTAGCTAAGATTACTACATACAGTGTATCAATCTCCTTCCCCAAAACAAATAAGATTCTTGTGCATACACGATGCAACTGGTTGCAACAGCACCCTGTTAGACCAGTGTGCTCTGCATCCATATTCGGGAGATGACATTCCGATTACAGTTATCAATCCATTTGATAGGTGAATACTATATGGAGTCTACGCAATACTTAGCCCAAAGTCAATAAACGTGAAGAAGAAAACAATCACAGCAATTTCAATTCAGAAATAATCTTTAAAAACATAAATAAATGCATTAGCTAGGAATCGAACCATCGACATTTGGTACGGGAGCTGGAGGGATTACCAATTTTATAGGTTACGGAAAAAAACCGCTCCTGAAGGAAGCCATCTTGTTTATCTTTAATGCCATAACAATCGAGATTGTTGCCGCGGATACCATTCGGAGAAACTGTAACCGAATCAATAATGAAATGGCTCTAATAATGCCAATAGTGCGCCATTTGATTCCTGGGAGAATGGAAATTAATATTAGGCTAGGTTTATCGTTGGAGTAATACAAGAAATTATGCACTAAAAGGTGTTGGAAGATTGCTATTCGATTTAGCTCTTTTTCCATACTCTAAGACCTCTGAATAAGCGGACATACTAAATAACGGACAAAGCCCTATAACACATAACTAATTGTCTTCAGAGAAATTCAGCTCTTTCTAAAAGGCTAACCCTCATTTGACTGTTGAGTCTTGCCTAATACAAACTCCTAATTGGCTATTTCACATTACTATTGTCTCTCAATCTTCCTCCCGCATATGGAGAGACATGTCCCAAAGAAATTGGGCAGATAATGGCATTCTTTCGCGCACACGATACGCCTGGTTTGCAACAGAAGCTTACGAAATCAATGTAATTTGCATTAATTACATTGACGGACTTTCCAATCATAGTAATCAACCCGAAGGTTGCGGTTTGTTAGGTTAGGCTAGAGCTCACACCTAGTAGTGGCTAAGTTCCAGACGTCGTGTGAAAGTCGCACAATTTAGCGGCGTAGTAAGCGGTGGGGGGAGGGGAGGAGGTGGCAGTTCCTTATTCCCTGCGCCGTCTGTGATTTACCAGGAAGATTCTGAAAGCTTACAGAAAATTGAAAAGTTTTATGTGATTCCCCCATGAAAAACCATCTATTGAAAAAAATAAAATAAATGGGTTGCTGTATTTGGTTGAGTTTTTTTGGTTAGTGGTGGTATTTAAGAGGGGGGCATTGGAGTGGGGAATATTGGGAAGAGAATTCCGAAGGCGTAATTTTTCTTAAGAAGTTTCCTAATCAACCGTAAGGTTGGTCAATTAATTAGTTATGACCTTGTGGAATTATTGCAATAGATATGGGATGAGAACCGATCATGAGAAAAGGAATGTGATGAGATTCTCAGGAAATAGGAAGGCATTAAAGAGTTGGAGAATCATTAACTGGAGCGTTCACTTCAAGCAATAGGAAAACGTGGATATAGGAAAGCATAGCAATAGGCAAGTGTGAATAAAACCTTGATTTTTTTACGAGAGTGTTTTAGAATAAGGTGCGTTCAAAGTGGCAAGGAGGCATTCCTGTAGGTAAAGAACCTTTAACATGGAGGAGATGCTTTATGATAGGGACGCTGAGTAAAAGATGTGAAGAAAAGTTAAATAAAAAATTTAATCAGGATTTCTTTTTGTAAAGCTCGGAAACTTGGTCTCTGAGGCAAGAGATTAAGCGTAGATTGGATGCTTATTGAGATGTGAGTGTGGTAGAGAATAATGGAGGAACAAATTTTGACAGAGATGAAGACAAACGCCAAGGTTTCAAACAAGATGGGCAACGAGAAGAAATTGCTATGGGGGAAATCCGAAGAAGGCAGAAAACGTGGCTTGGGGAAACATTGTAAGGCAGCGTGGTATTGTTTTAAGGACGTGATGTAGAAGGCAGAATATTGGAGGTAAAGCGGGTGGGTAACTTACGCAATCGCTCAATATCGTCTCCTGGTCTTACAGTAACTCGATTGCGAAAAATGCTAGATGATTACCGATTGCCGATCAGATGCCCATCTAAGTTATCATACTATATATTGGCGAAGACCCGAGTTTCCTCTCCTTTACGAATTGCGTATTTTGATAACCACGTTTCATTGACCTCATAATTAACACAACGCGGCCGTTAACCTCTTGCTTAAACTTTGGTTCCTTCCCCACGTTCATAACCCACAGGTGGGAAGTTCGCGAACCTGTACCTTTCATTCTTCTCAGGAATGCGACCGTCGTTTCTTCGGGCCCATACTTATAATTTCGAATAATTCCTTTCGCAAGCATGTCAATCAGTTGTAAAAAGCGTGAGTCGCATTTTTTTCGCTTCTATAAATAATGCACCAATACAGACACGTGTTTCTATAGACAGCGCTGCATTACCATCTACTTCTACATCTACTTAGCACACCGCAAGCCACCGCAAGGGCGTGTGGCGGGGGGTGTTAGGGCACCACCCTTAATTAAGAAAAAAGGCATGCAAAAACCACAAATTTATGCAAGAAACAACCCTTACACCCCAACACACATGCAAACACAAAAACTACCAACTAACATACACATGCACTTATGTGTACACCTAATATCTATGCAATGTTTGATTTTGTTCCGACTTGTAAATTAAATGTTTTTAATATTTCTAAAGTGACTTCGGTTTCTTAATGTAATGATTGCTGATTGTTCTGGGAAAGAATGAGTATTTGAAACTAACTGTATTGGAATCTATCTCCCTTGTTTTATCTTTGTGATCTGATCTACTCAAGTAGTGTGGTGGGGCCATTATACTGTAATTCCTTTAGTGTCGTCGTTAAACTCGCTGGTTCTGAATCTTTCTAAAAGTCTAAGTCTCACTTGTTCTCTTCGTATCTCAATTGGCTCCCAGCCTAAATCCCCTAAGAGACCTGTCACACTTGTGCTCTTATTATATGGCAATTGTTTTACGAATCTGGCGGATTTTTGCTCTGGACTTTTATCTAATTCTTATTGCCAGATTTTCTCCCAAGGATCCAATCATTCTAGAAAGAATAGGATTTCGCGTAGAGGGAATTCAACACCTTGGATTTAGACTGTATACGGCATATGATATGAATGCCGTATAAGGAATGCATTTAGTATACTTAGTGGCAGTTTCTCGACTGATGAAGCAAGGCTTTAAGTGGATGGCTGGGTGAGAGGGGCTATAAAAGACCGCTAGAAAGGAGGAAGGACTGAGAAATACGTATAGCGTTTGAAACTTCTCACTGTTCCTGGAAGCGCCTAGAGTATGCAGTTAAGTGTTCAATCCAGTGAGACAAACTTTAATTTAAAGTCAACAAATTTCATTCTGCCAGAGAAATTAAAATTTGGAATAAAACATGTTAAATTGGGAAAATAATAGAAAAATTCGGAAGTGCATGAAACCAATATTCCGCCATCTTAACACAGTAACAGATACGAAGGTTATTGCAAACAATTTTCCACTTAGTAAAGATTTGTTTCCGACTAGTCTCGATGCACTACGTCATTTTCAAATTGAAAAAACAAATGTGGTGCATCGTAAATATCCGGAAATTAATCTTTACAAAGTGGAAAATTGCAATATCCTTCGTCTCTGTTATTATGATACAGTTCCTCCACATTCACACCTGAATCTGTAATTTACATCTTAATGCAGTTTTTCGAACCGATATTTCGAATGGATCGCCAATATTATTCTCGAAACTTTACTTTCTTGACTTTAAAGTTCTCCGGTAGCATTTTTAATTTTTCGAATCCGTTTGATCAGTACTCTGTGATAAAAAATTAATATTTTGGTTTTTGGCACAGAGTCGATTCTTAGATTATCAACGGGCGGTCGAAAATTTGGAGTGAATTGGGCTTCTTTCTTTAACATTTTCGGTCCACCCATCTCCCCCTCCCTTAATTAAGAAACTTGACACTGAAATCACTGGTTGCGGACATGTCGAAAAGACGTGACACGTGACAGATGAAACAAGTAATTCGGAACATGTTCAGCTTCAATTCGAAAGTGCATTCATTTTCGTCATGCTACAAATTTCTTACATTGTTTTTCCATTCCGTTCGACCGTTAAATGAGCTTCTGCTTGTTAAATTTGATTTTGCCAGACAACTGTTTATGTAATTTCACGGAAGCCGCTGCTCCGAATGACTTTTTATAATATCCGAAAGATATTTTTGCTCCATTTTTAGGGGTGGCAACGATTGAGTCCCGCTCCAACCACACCCATCACCACGTATGTCAATCACCACTACTGGTGTCATGGACATCAAGAAAAATATCCGTTTGTAACGTGGCTGAGGTCAATGAACCGATCATAAGCCGAAAATTGACGAAGTTTAAGTATTCGCAGCAAATACGAGGATATTCAAACATTTTCGGCCATAGAAAAAAAACATATCCGTTGGGAAAATTTTTTATTGAAAGTACTAGTTGCCTACAAACCTACTTCACTTTTTTTCTGCATGATCGCCGTTTATTTCCAAGAACCTTTCATAACGCAGCACCAACTTCTTCAATCCCGGGGAATAGGATAATGGCCGCCTGGTGATTGTTGTTATCTGCATTCACCGATTGAAAAACGACCATTGAATCAAAACCATAACTTCAGTGTTCTCGGAAGCAATCAATAGATGGTGTTGCATGCGTCTAACTCTGTTCTGATCGGTAAATATTTAAATGTAAGAAAACGGCTCTCACTTTTAGAACATGCCTCGTGATCGATTAAAACATTCTTTGAAGTGCAATGAAACAACGCCTTAAAAAAAAACCTCCGTCTCGAATGTATGAATCTGTGTTATTAAACGGCTACTGAGTATGCAACGAGAACACCTTTTGTTCGCCAAGACAACTTCACCAGCTGGACCGAAGGGACGCGTGACTGATGATCCAGCAACTCCCCTCGGATAGAGTCGACTCTTTCGTCCGAGTGAGGAGGGGCTTATGAAAATGGTAATTCCTTCGTTTGCCTGCTTTTCCGGGAATGCAACAAATCACTCTATATGTGTAAATATTTACCTCCGCAGAACGATTGTGGTTCCTCCCGTCTCGTCCACATCTCGCAGCCTTCACTTCTGCTGTGTTTCGCAATCTGGGAACAGCTCTGGAGATCATAAACTTCTCATCCTCCTCGAGGATATGAAGATGGCCGCGGTCATAAGAAAGCTCACCGTTACCCATTCCAGTCAGTTTCGACACCCGACGCTCATTTCCTTGAGCATGAAAACGCTTCTTTCATCTATTATTTCACTAGGATTCTCTAAAAATTACTGGTAACCTCTCCATCGCGGCGACGAGGTTAAACTCATTAAAATGAACAACAACCGTTGACCTTGTAAAGGAGAATCTATGTTTAGAATTAAAATTGATCTATGAACTCGGCGCGATTGTTGTCATGAACGTTATTAAGATTGTTCAATCGTAACCATAAATCTGTATAAAACCTATTGGCTGGTTTTCTAATGAGATTATTTTCATTGTGATGCCAAGAGTTAACTAATGCGAAGCGCTCTAAGCGTAAACAAAAAGTAGTAGCTCAACAATAGAACAAATATGAATAGAACAGGAAATCCGTAGTTTAGCTATTTTTAAAAATTGTCTGCTTCTGTCCCGAATTCCCACACAACCCCCCCTAGCGCACAGATTTTACAGACGGGTGATAATTTCCAGGTGTAATGCCTAATGTTCCCGTATTTTGTTGTACGCGTGTGATAACTATTATATCAATTGAATGCGTTTAAAAGTATAACATACTCCTATTTCAAATGGAATTCAGCATCTCATATATTTCATCGAATGTACCCCATAATAAAATTATATCAATTCTTGGAATGTTTACAAAAATCCCTAGATGTACCAGTACCAAATTTTAGCTCGCCTTTATTTTCTTAGCAGTGCGCTACCGGCTTAGGTTACGATTTCAAAGGACCCTGGAACTACACACTACCGCACTCCTAACTTAACTCCTTACCATCATTTCCTCAGACCCCACACTAAATGGTGTGATAAAAAAAGAAGACAGGACTGATTTTATTCCGCGCAAAGCGTTCTACGGATCGAAACGAGACACAGTGCGCCATCCAGCGACGAATTTGACAATTAAAACGAGAGGTGTTGCGTTTGTTTACGTCGAGTCGTTACGCAGCAGCAGCGGTACGTGTCTTAACCAGTTCGTCGCCACGTGCCACGGCAGCAATGAAGCAGCTAGAGGAACAGCGTGTGTGCGTGAAATTTTGCATTTCAAACTTGGAAAAAGTGCTTCGGAGACATTTGGAATGAATCAGCAAGCCTTTGTTAATGGAGCTATGAGTCGAAACCAGTGTTTGGAGTGGTACAGTCGTTTTAAATAGGAATAAATAGGAGTCTTTGAAACATGGTACTAAAGAGGAGAATGTTGAAGAATAAATGGACAGACAAAGTGAGAGGAACGAGGAATTAGTGCATATGTAGAAGAGCGTAAGAGGTAAAGACTCTTATATGTGGAGAGCATCAACAGAAAAGAATAAGTAGAAATGGATTGGACGCACTTTGAGGCACGAAGTTAGACACATAATAGAAGGGAAAATTAAAGGGAAGTTCCAATTAAAAAGACCTTATGAAAGTTTCCGTTTCTCCTAAAGGTTTCAAATTGAAAACATTATAAAGATTTTATTAATCACCAATAGGAACCCCCAATTCATGGCAATATTTTACGTAAGTTAAAATGAAAAGATCTTTTGGAAAACAAAATTTTGAAGGAAACCCATTGATGCGAATGAGAACATTTTTTATGAATCCTTAGCTCACATCTATTGCGTTATCCAAGTGATCATCGATGCCACTCGTCTTAGCATACACCACTGAAGCTTTCACTGTATCTGCATGATTAAGAGACATTCACTCTGGAGCCCATCAGTACTTTCTAAAAACTCTTTCTATCATCCCACAATGCATGATTTCTGCATCCTAACGAACCAATAATTAATATCTTAATTTCCTGCCGCCATTGGTTCTCGTCTATTTTACTTTGCGATTGTGAAATGGTTAGTTTCCTCTGAAAGATTGATTATGGGAAGCAGTATATGTAGGGATGAGATGATTAGGAAGAGTGGGTGATTTGGTGGAACAGCGGTGGTTATTCATGAGGAGGGAAAGGATGGTCGTGCATTCGCTCACGTAGAAGGCAGGGCAGAAGTTACAGGAGAGGCGATATATAATGTCATTTGAGGTGCAGGTGGCGTTGGGTTGGGAGTTGAGAGTAAGGGACGTGGAGGGTCTTAGGAGATGGCAGCATTTACAGCGTGGGTGGTTCATGGTGCGGACAGGGGCGGGGAGAGACAGGGGTGCTCGTAGGTGGTTTGTTCGACTTGAAAATGTCTCGCAAGTTAGACGGGCGTTTAAACGAAACGGAGGGACAATGTGGGAATAAAGGTGATGTGGATTGACTGTTGTTAATAATTGGGAAGAGTTCACGGATTATATATTTAATTTTGTGGGTTCCGGGGAAGAAAGTGGTGATCAGGTTAGGGCATCTTTCGATGACTGCTTCTCTGTTTCGGTGATTGAAACCCTTCTCAAACCCGCAAGTAGCATAAAGGTGAGAACCCGCGAGATGGCGCATATCTGGGTGCTCCAATCATTTAAACCCCCCGGTTTGAACCAAGCCCACTGAAAGCATCCAATAGCTGCCTACATATCCCCTCCCACCCCCTTGTCCGTTTCTTTATTTTTCCTTACCTCTACTACCATCACCCTTCCCCTGCAGAGTTCATCTCCGCTCTTTCCCGAGAAGGCCATTCTGATGACGTCGGTCGTGCCGTCGAAACATTAAAACTACATATATAAGTGTCCTTTTGTGTTTCTATGTTTTAAAAAACGACATTTGTGTGTTTATATATATATCGATGATGCGGAAGTACTCACGAGAGCAATATAACTTTTGGACGGCACAATAGAACACAGAATGAAACAGATAACACGTAAAAGGACACTCACACTGTAGATGATTTAAGCTTTCGGCCTACTCCGAGGCCTTCTTCAGGTCAGACTGAGTCTGACCTGAAGAAGGCCTCGGAGTGGGCCGTAAGTTTAAACAATCTACAATGTGAGTGTTCTTTTGCGTGTTATCTATCTTATTCTGTATTCTATTGCGCCTTCCAAATGTTATATTGCTCTCGTGAGTACTTCCACATCATCGATATATATATATATATATATATATATATATATATATATATATATATATATATATATATATATATATGTATATATATTGTAAATAACTTTTATATTGTTCCCAATAAAGTAACAATCAGTTTGCGTCGCGTTTAATCGGGGGTTTGACCAAAATTTGTGAATTCTAAGAAAGGCTATCAGTTCTTACAATGATGATAGCGCCACTAAGATTGAAGTGACATAATTCTTTATCAATATTTGGGCTGTATTTTTTAAATGCCATCGATTATCTCTTTCTAGTCCTATATACTATTTTCAATCCTTGTATATGTCACTATGTTCACCCAAAACACGGTAGATATGACATGGCTATTTGTAGAATTGTTTACCTTATAATTGATTTACAAGACCTCCATAAGAAGCCATGCAACATAGAATATTTTGACATGGAAATATACGAACAAAATGAGGACGTAAAGACACAATTTTCAAAATGTGACACGATAAATAATAGTTCCAATTACCTCTAAAGTTTATTTTTCTAGGGGGCCGTTTAATTATTTTGATACGGTTAATACATCCATATTCATATATGCATATTCATTCACGCCATTTTCTCCGCCACCGCCTCGCGTTTTTGCCCAGAGATTTGACTCGTCGCCTTTACTTTCACATCACGTAGGCATATATACGTATTTTTTGCTGAGCCCATCACCTGATCTAAACATCCGTTTCCGACCCCCTACCCTAAGGTCAGTCTTAGCGTGATAATCGGAAAATTGGCCAGAAAGATCAGGAGAAAGATTCAAGAGCAAGTTCTTTGCCCGCTGGCAAGAATGCTTCCTTTGATTCAAAAGATGACCGCCGTTTTAAAATTCCAGCGATAGGGGAGATTTTCGTCTTGATAGCGATGTCAGCTCCCCGCATTCGCACGTGCATTTGGCACGCCAACTGTTAATCTCACACGGTGAGCCTTAAAGATAGCTGCAAAGAATATCAACCCGCTTAGTCTCCTTGAAGACCCCCAACACCACCACCCGAAATATTAGCTGCAACGAGAGTTACCTCGTTTCGTGCGAGATATGGCGGAATTCGAAGACACGTAATAATGACCAAATTGTAACAATATGTGTAATTAGTGACAAAATGTGTGTAATAAGTCATTATCTATCGGAAAATTGTTAGCATTCGGCTATTATTACAGCGAGAGTTGTGGTAGTGACTTGACCTGAGGAATTGAACTCTTGGTCAATGGGCTAACTGCTTCCGGGCAATGTTTAGGGAAAGCGGATCTGTTTTCTGCGTGCATATTTTTTTTTTAACAATCCGCGTGCGTGAGCAGTATTCCACTTTTTTACTGATCACTCTGCGGTAACACGCACTCTGACATTGATCGACCCGCGAACGGAGACTGGGTTACGCATTTTAATGAGTCATTCGCAACTGACGTTTGCAAATTACGTTTTTTGCATCCCTCCTCTCTTCCGCAGCGTTCCAAAAGACAAGGTCCCTTCCTCGATCTCTGCAGGGGTCATGAATATTCCGAGAGGCGCCCGAACGGTGAAGGTCATCGTCATTTGGATGACTAGCAAAAAGATGGAATCCGCGATTTTGAAATTGGTTTTTTTATTTTATTTATTTGAGTACCCTGCAAGCCACCGCTAGTGTGTGTGGCAGGGGGTGAATACACAACAAACTAATTTTGACTTTAATATGACCCTACCGAGGTCGAAAAACGTTACTCGTGTTATGATTCCTTGTCGTTCGTGGTGGAAAAAGTGACATCTTAAATGTTATGTATCTGTTCTACACTTGATCCCTCTAATTTTATTCACCTGTGATATCCTACCATAGTGAAATGGGGGTAATAATACATTTTCAACATCACTGCTAAAGAGACCTCCTTCCAATTTATACAAGAGCTCCCTCCAATCTGTAATTTGACCTTCGCTCGGTGAGTGATTCCCAGCCTAGCCGCTCTAATATTTTGGATAAGCCACCAAGTTTATCATAACAATGTTTGACAAATCTAACTCCTCTACACTGCACGCGATCCATTTTGGCAATCAATCCAACTTCGTGAGGATCACATAATATATTAGGAGCATATTCATTCTGTTCTGGGGAAGAATCTAAAGAAAAAAAAACAGTGGCACGGCAGTCCAGTGGGTAGGGCACTGCTCGGCGGGCCCGAAATCTGTTCCTGATGAAACCTCTTTACACCCTCAGCTTCACCAAAGTGGTATCTCTAAATCTACATCTACTCAATACCCCGCAAGCCGCCACAAGGGCGTGTGGTGGGGGGGGGGGTGTTAGGGCACCACCCGTAATTTAGAAAAAAAACCGCATGCAGAAGCCACAAAATTTATAGTCCACAAACCAAACATGGTAAAAATTCATGCACGAACCCTTTCACCTCAACCCTTTCACACACATGCAAACCCACAAACTACCAACAAACATTCACATGGACAATCTTTGAATTTTTAATTTTATTCCGACTTGTAACTTAAATGTTTTTAATATTTCTAAAGTGACTTCGGTTTCTTACTATTATGATTCCTGATTGTTCTGAAAAAGAATGAGTTATTGAATCTATCTCCCTAATTTTATCTTTGTGGTCTGATCTACCTAAGTAGTGTGGTGGGGCCATTCTAATTCCTTCAGTGCCATCGCTAAACTCGCTGGTTCTGAATCTTTCTAAAAGTTTAAGTTTCGCTGATACTGATGGCCGAAATGCCACAAGGTATGATTTTTTCCGTTCCTAAACTTCCCGGGGAAACCATAGGCGGCAGAGGGAAAGGACCTGCCCCCCCCCCTTCCCTGTTGTGTGATGTTTTCATCGCCTGTTTACACTTTCTCCCATGTGTATCCATGTCAACAATAGCGACTGTTACAGCATTTCAGATAAACAAGACGGCGTGTTTCAGGAATGGAATTTTCCATGCACACGCAAGTAGCAAATCTTTCATTTGGTTCTGGTAGGTCCTTCAAAAATTGCTCCTAAAACGTTCCGAACGGGTTAAAATCTCCTCCCATTGGTCCTTGAAGATGAAGAATGATCTCGTTTTTGCGATACATTCTTGCTGCATGAAGGGCAACCAGTTCCTTGGCATTTGAGAGTGCACGACGTTAATACGTTCTTGATAGTTTTTAAAACACTGTTGATCATGCGTCCGCAATATAGCCAAAAAGCATCGCTGCCAAATGTTTCATGTGTCGTTCTTTGTGTTCCCATCACTGGATTTCCAAGTCGAATCAAATTCCATATTTTATAAAAAATCGATGTTATTTAAGCATCCCGATTTTACAAGTCTTTACAAGGTTTACAAATACACACGTGCACGACGACGCACTCAGAAACAAATGACGGTCGCGAACGCATCTGACGTTATTTAGCAGTGCAGATTACATCTACATAATACCTCGCAAGAGCAACGAAACCACATTCAAGACCAACACATGCATGCAAACCCATACCCACACTGGTTTCATTCATGCAAAAATCCTATCATTTTACACGCATGCAAATACATATCTACCTCCTTTCATTCTACACGCATGCAATTACATATACTATCGTCTAACAAATAATTGCACCTTAGGATGCAGTAATAAATATATCCAATAACGTACAAGCTAGAATTCGGTTAGTAGCGACGCGAAATTCCACTAGCAAATGGACAAGCAATATGGAGCGGTATCCTCCCCAAGGACACAGGTAGGGAATGTGACCCAACGCTGCAGGTAGCGGGAGGGTCCCCCCACAGAGAGAGAGATGGAAGGGGAAACTTAAAAACAGAAAAGGCTGAGCAAGCAATACTGTAAAGGGCACTACATTACTTGATGGCATTCTAATGAGGTCATGCGGAAAGAAAGGGTTTTGACAACAACACACAAGAGATTAGTAAAAGTGCGTGCAATTGAGTATAACTAATTATTCCTTAAACGCTGAGGGTGACAAGTGTAATTTTTGCTATCTATAATCTTACAGTTTGCTATCCCGTATTGTCCTCAGGAAGAAGTTAATTCTTGAGTCTGCTAGTTCTGGCATCTATTTCCCGAATTTTGTATACATGATCCAAGCGACCAATGTGTGTTGGAGTGCGAATAATTTGCGAGACTTAGCAAAAGAGGCGTGTAGCGTCACGTAGCGTTGCGAGGTGATCCAGTGCGAGATCTTCTAGGTATGTGAATGTTGAATGAAATGCCTTGGACATTAGTCCAAGCCCTGGTCATCCATCTACAAGGTGTTGGGGGCGGAGGGGGAATGAAATTATGTTTATAAAGGGACAATTAGCGTCTAATATTAATACCTGGGCATTTTCAGGAATACAGGAGCCAGATGAAAGCTTGCTCTAGAGTTTTGAGTTTCAGTGGAGGGTCTGAGGGTGGGAGGGATGCTAAGATGGATACTTTATAGCATTGGTCAAAGGGAGTGTTGTGTTCGGAGGCGTGTTTGGGGATTGGGAGCATATCAATCAGGGAAGAATTCTTGCCTGAGGCCTTGTGGTTATTGATTCTAATGTCGTGGGATGTGGTACACTGTCCAATATAAAAGGCAGGGTTGGCACTTCAGAAGGTAAACTACATTGCTGAAGGTACATGAGAAGTAGGTAGAGAGTTCAAGAGCGGGTGAGAAATGGATGGGATTCTGGTTATGAAAATAGGACACATTTTGCATCTAGGTTTATTGCAGGGCCTGGGAGTGAATTTGTGAAGGGGGCGGGGATTTAAGGAGTGGATTGGTTGATTTGAGAAGATCTGATAAGTTGGCGGGGCGTTTGAGAATAACAGAGGGACATTTTGGGAAAAGGTTTTTTTAATTTAATTTAAAATACTCACTTTGGTATCGATTAAGAAGATAAAAAAATATAAAAAGATAATTGAACTTGCATAAGAAATTCAGCGTTCTTTCATGTTGGAAAACTCGAGATAATATTAATTATATAAGAGTCATTATATGTAATCAAAGCATCACTTTCAATTATTTCAGCTAATTAAAACTTCAGCAAGATGGAATTCTTGCTCATCATGTACTGTCATGCTATTTAGCCACCATGCATTTAGCCACCGCCGTGTGGCGGTTGTTATATGTGTGTATATATATATATATATATATATATATATATATATATATATATATATATATATATATATATATATATATATATATATATATATATCTCCATATATATATATCTCTATATATATAAGTATATATATATATCTATATATATATATATATCTCCATATATATATATATCTATATATATATATATATATATATATATATATATATATATATATATCTCCATATATATATATCTCTATATATATATATATATATCTCCATATATAATGGATATTATAAGTACAAACGTGCAAGCAGAGACGATAATATTTCGTTATTAACGCATTCGCCTGCTTCGCTTACATTGCCTGGCCATTGGAGCATAGTCATTTGATTCCATCATGCACTAACGTCTTCGCCGAACTTCATACCTTTTCTTCCGTTGACGAATTATATCAATCAGGACATGTATTTCAACGTAAGTTCATATTGGTAGAGATATTTGATTGAAGAAAGGTGGGAATCTGCAGTAATTTACAAAAATCGTACAATCTCGGCGTGTAATCTCCATTAAATAGAGATTCGTCCCACTTCGTTGGTGAATGAGTTCCGTTCAGTGAAAGTCCGCTCTCTTTTGACGCGGCTGATAGGCGAAATAAAAGTTTTCAAAGAGTCCCAATTGCTCAATCAAATACTTCATGAAATGGAAAACCGATGAAGGCGGACAAAGAACCAAAGTATTGAGCGCGTCATAGATATGCCCCCCGTTTAATGAATCTGCAAAATAAAACATGTATCAGCCAGCCTAGAACATGTATACTTACATGTACATGCATTCAGCAAACGCCAGGGATTCAGGAAGAAGAGATCATGAGGAACGACGCACTTGGGTTTTTTTTTCTACGCGATATCCTGCAGTTAAGTGAAAGAAACCAATTAGTAGATTCGATTTTCTTTGATTTTAGAGAGGCATTTGTTAAAGTCCGACGCGTCAAGTTGATTCAAATGTTGCGAGGATACGGAATAAAATAAACAATATGATCTGCGCACATCACCATGCAGGTCCTTTTCAGGGATTTTAAGTGGATGTTTTTTCGTCCCGCTAACCCCTAAACATACCCTCCCTATTAATCATCCCTTACCCTCTCCATCTAATGCCGGCCACCCCTGTCACACACCTTATTTTTGAGGATCGCGATGTATTTGTGCGGATGTAGAATGAAAAGGGTGGAAAATATATCCCGACTGTAGGTTTGCAAAGCTTATTTGTCCGTCGTTTCGCACGAATGTCTCCGTTTCACTCGGGAAGACCAACCAGAAAATTCCATTAATTGATTAGACACATCTTCGGACGAGTAGAAACAAAACTCCCTCGATGGCCACTGCCCCAAGGAAAACGAGTCAGTGATGAGTGACGCTTATACAGGGTTCGTCCGGAAAATAAGTGTCATTGTCTCATTGTCTTTTTTGACAAAAGGGGAGTCGTCCACTACGAATTTGTACCTGAACGACAAACTGTAAATGGTGCATTTTACGTCCAAGTGCTCGACAGGCTTCGAAAACGAGTCGCCCGCGTCCGGCCAGCGACCAAAAACATCTGGCGGCTGCGTCACGACAATGCGCCGTCTCACACCGCGCTTGTCGTGTCGGACTTCTTGGCCAAGCACGGCGTGGCAACGCTGCCACACCCGCCCTACAGCCCGGACTTGGCACCACCGGACTTCTTTCTGTTCCCGAAGATAAAGAGGAGTTTGAAAGGAACGCGATACGGGACTTTGGACGCCGTCAAAGAGGCCGTGACGACGTGTCTTCGAGAGGTTCCCGATTATGCCTTCGCGGGAGCGTTCCAGGAATGGGAACGCCGCTGGAACAAGTGTATCGACTCACAAGGGTCCTATTTTGAGTAATATTAGCTTAAGATATGTAAAAGTGTAATAAATTTTTTTTCCTGAGCTCAGTACACTTATTTTCCGGACGAACCCTGTACGCTTGAGCATTGGAAGAAAAATAATTGGCGTACCACAAGGTAGCGTTTTAGGGCCTTAATTTTTGTTTATAATTTTATTCATCCACAAACAAAATACTGTGCACTACAGATTATAAAATATTTTCAAGCAATTAGCATTCACGGATGACACGCTTAAAGTGAAATATAATCATTAAGATCCGACCAAGGAAGATTTTTTTATGGATACCTCTCTGCTACATTTCTAAGCGCTACTTGACACGACACAAAATCAATTATCTAAAAACTAAAGTACATTGAACCAATTTTCAAATTCACATACCTCTTGCCTCTCTTCCTTTCGTCCGAAATGGAAAATATTTTCCGATCGTCTCCCTTATTTATCTGACATTCTAACCTCTAACACGGTCTTACAGTTGGGCCACAATTAAATAACGTAATGAACTCTTAGCCGCACGCAATCAGATTCGGCAATCAATTCAACTTCATGACGGTCCCACATTCTAGCAGGATATCCTAAATGATGCCTAACTAGCCAAAGCCACTGATCTTTCACCCTCTCGTCACATTTCCCAAATACTCTTCCAGTAAATCCTATTATTTTGCTAGCTCGTCCACATTTTTCAGGTGTATGTTGCTCCCAAGGAGATATCTTAAACTAGGGTAAGGCTTTATTTGAGTTTTCATTAAATAAGAACACTTTTTAGGCATGACTTTAAAATAGGAAGTTAATACATTAGGATAGAGCAAGAAATTAGAATAGGTGTTTTAACCAGTTATACTGCCAATTGTGCTGAAATATCACTCAAGCAAGGGCTGGAAGGGAAGCAGATCTACATCTACATCTACATAATACCCCGCAAGCCGCCGCAAGGGCGTGTGGCGGGGGGTGTTAGGTCACCACCCAAAAAAGGAAAAAAAGAAATACCGCATTCAAAACCAACACACACATGCAAACCCCAATCCACAGCAGTGCACACATTCATAGAAACATCCCATCATTCCACGCGCATGCAAACACACATCCACCTACCTTCATTCCACAAGCATGCAAGTACATACGCTTAACTACAACAAATAATTTTACCCCAGGATGCAGCGAGAAATTAATCACGAACGTGCAAGCTAGTTTCTAGCAAGTAGCCAGGCGAATTACCACCACCACAAGAACGTTCCGCATAAAAAATCTAAGACCCCTAATGTTTGCTTCTAAGGTAGACTTCTTGTAAATTTTTCGGCGTGAAGATCAACGAACCTCTCTCTTTCCCTCTCCTCCCCTCTCTCTCTCCCCCTCACCTCCCCCGTAGCTCTTCTAATACCGGTGTCCAACGGTTAATTTTTTCCTCAACTTTTTCATAAAATTCATATTCATGAAATGTGTATTGTGAACTTAATATGAATCGATGACGCAAGAGTAGGAAAATAAAACTCATCGAGTTCGGGCTGATAAGCCGACAGCTTGAAAGAAACCTTTGTTTGCGTGTTATCTACTGTATGGGAGGCTTTCTTAAGCAGAAACAATTCACCGTCGATTTTCGCAAGGAATCACGTGGCAATCATGGACTAAAAAAATTGAATCATCGACTATAGTAATGGAAAAAAATAATCTTCCGCAGTCTCTCTCTTCATTGTTGATTTAGCAATCAGCAAAAAATGACATTCATTAGCATAGCGGTACATGATAATCTACATGCAGATATTAGGGCAACAATGCGTAGCTTGGTAACCTTTAAATTTAATAGTCGACTTGGAAACAAAAAATATCGGAAAAAATATTCTGCTTCCAACGACAATGAATGTGTCGGCATTATTGTTTGGCACTTCGCGATATAAACTCAATGCATGTCTCTTTCTTTCTCTCTCTCTTTCTTATTATTTGAAATTATCACTAATTCGGCGAATGGGTAAAACGGGGACTTTCGCGACCCTTCAGGGAAAAAAAGTGGGTGTGCACACGCGTGGGAAAACCAATCAGATGCGTCGTTTCGTCTACAAATTGAAGGCCATTTTAAGGCCATACTAACAGAACACTTTCAGCATAATATACAGCATGGTAAGATTTTGTGAGATCGGTGTTAGTTCCTATTCCAAAAAAGGCAAAGGCTTCGTCATGTGAGGATTACAGAACAATAAGTTTGATATCCCACGCAGCTAAAGTTATTCTCAGGATCATCAACAAAAGGATAGAGAGTAAGGCAAATGATTACTTAGGGGATGATCAGTTTGGGTTCAGGAAAGGAAGAGGTACGCATGAAGCCATTGCAGTAATGAGATCACTAGTCGAGAGGAATATAGAATACAATCAGGACGTTTTTGCCTGTTTTGTAGATTTCGAAAAAGCGTTTGATAGAGTGAATTGGGAAAAATTAATGCGTGTATTGCAGAAAATAGGAATGGATTGGAGGGACAGGAGACTGATCCGCAACCTGTACATGTCTCAGACTGCTCAGGTGCGAGTGGGGAACGGAGAGTCCGGATGGGCAGTGTTAGGAAGAGGTGTAAGGCAGGGTTGCCCATTGTCACCGGTACTGTTCAACGTATATGTGGAGGAAATGATTAAAGAGGCATGGGAAGAACTGGAGGTAGGAATGAAAGTCGGAGGGGAATTCGTAAAATCGGTTAGGTTTGCTGATGACCAAGCATTAGTTGCTCAGTCAGCCAAAGGGGTTGCAAGCATTGCTGAGTGAATTGGAGGTTCAGTGCGATAAATATGGGATGAGAATCAATATTAATAAAACAAAGGTTATGCGATTTTCCAGAAAAAAAAGGCTAAGCTAAATATTAAAATAGAGCAGGTAGAACAGTTTACATATCTCTGAAGTGTTTTGGACCAACACGGTCAAAGTGGTAGGGACGTAAGGAGAAGAATTGCGCTAGGCAAGGAGGCTTTCTCAAGGAGGAGGGAGTTGATGACGGGGACGTTGAGTAGGGATGTTAAGACAAGACTCGTAAAAACTCTGATATGGAGCGTAGCTATGTACGGCGCGGAAACGTGGTCGCTGAAGCAGGAGGATAGACGTAGATTGGAGGCTTTTGAAATGTGGGTGTGGAGAAGAATGGAGAAGGTGAAATGGACCGAAAGGAAAACAAATGAGGAAGTACTAGAAATGGTGGGGGAGGAGAGGGGTTTGTTGAGAGAAATCCTATGGAGGCAGGAAAAATGGATGAAAGGCGTATTGAGCGGTAGTGGAATGTTGAAGAGGGTAATAGAGGGGAGAATGTTGGGCAAGCGAGGTAAGGGTAGGAACAGGATAGGGATGTTGGACGGGATGAAGGGAGGAAAGAAGTACACCGAGATGAAGAGGGACCTGATATAGATTAGTTTGCTAGGTGGGGAGTCACAAAATGTTTATTTGATAGTTGTGTCCATCCAAAAACCTACCTTAACCGGTAGATTACCTAATAATAATAATACAGCATGGTACATGGTATCCTCTAAGCCACCGTAAGGGTGTTTGGTAGGGGTTATTAAGGTAATCAGCTGTGTATGGACAGCCATTATACGAGATGTTGTCTAAGCTTTCCTTCTCTCATAACTGTAGGAGGTCCATAAACCTGGGCATAATTCCCGATGAATTTCAGCAGCCGACAATCCTTTTGCATACAAGAATCGTATGACAGAACGCACTTCACAGCTGGCGGGATCAACGATTGTCGCGGACATTGTTGTTTGCATGCCAGGATAAGCAAACGACTTCTGAAACAAAACAAATGCTGCTATAGCTTCTTAATGAATCAGTAGATGGCGCTGTAGGAGTAAAACTGTGTTCTGAAGCGCAAATATTTAAATGCAAGCAAACGGTTCTTACTTTATGAATATGCCTCGTATCATTCGTGCATTTAAATATATATTTGCTCATAAACAAAAACACTTTCACATACATACATCAGCATATATGCGTCTTGCAGAAACACCCGCGTTTATGTTCTCCAAATGATCATATACAGTATCGAATTCTTTCTCCATGTGATTGCCCAGTGTCAAATACGATATACCTGAACAAAGGCTGAATTCGTTGGTTCCGCTTTAACTTGTATCAGTTGTATCAGTAATAGTCTATTTTAACTGCGCTTCTTCCTACATTTGTATTCAATGTTATTGCCAACCTTCAGCGAAAGGCATGAGATAACGTATATCTTTCGAATTAGGCGTAAGGATACGGATGTGGAAAAAGTGTAAACAAACAAACAAATGAAACTCGTCGAAAACTCATCGACCGGTTGCGTCGTATCAAAGTTACGCAAGGTACAGTATGGAGAGTTTTCCGTTTGCTACTTTGTCTTATATAGAGATAGAGGAAGGAAACGAGTTTTTCCTTATGGAAAGTTGGGACAAAAGGAAGGCGAAGGTCAGAATGGACAGCGAAGGTGAATATCCTGCTTTCCATCTCTTCAATCGTCCGTCCAGATCAATTGCCTGCAGTGATGCAATTGCAGCGACTACTACTTACACCCTCTCGAGTAAAGAGGGAAGAGAGTTTTACGTCACACATTATGCTCTGGTTAGTTTTTGAAGGTTTGAACCTAGTTTGTTTCTTACGTGGGGCATGCAATTCATTACATTTCGGCAAATACCTCGTTTCACAACTCTTGTGAGTTGACTCATTTATTCTCTGTCTAATGGCGTACGTGATCTTGTGTAAAAAAACACAAGGTTTGCATAAAGGGTATCGGGAAAAGTTTCGAAAAAAAATAGGTTTATTTCGGATATTGCTACGTTGCCTTAAAAAATTCTTCGAAGTACATCCCTTGAGCGTCGACAAGCTAACAAAAAAACTAGGATTTATATGAGAAGAGTATTGGGTAAATTTGATGAAAAGGTCAAAGAGAAATGTTATCTGTCGTTGGTTAGGCCTCATTTAGAATATGTTGCAAGTGCGTATATGGGATCCTCAAGAAGTTGGACCAATTGCCGAATTGGACCGCGTGCAGCGTAAAGAAGCTAGATTTGTAAAACGGTGTTATGATTAACCTAGTGGCGTATCCAAAATATTAGAGCAGCTAGGCTGGGAATCACCCACGGGGCGAAGGTTAAATTACAGATTGAAGCTCTTGCATAAATTGGAAGGTCTCTTTAGCAATGATGTTGAAAATGTATTAATACCCCCATCGTATACCACGGTAGGAGATAACATGTAAATAAAATTTGAGAGATTAAGTGTAGAACAGATGCATTGAAGATGTCATTTTTTCCACAAACGATATGGGATCAGAATAACATTGTCCGACCACGGTAAGATCATATTCGGGTCAAAATTAGTCTGGTGTTTATTCACCCCCTGCCACACACCCTATTAGTGGCTTGCAGGGCACTAAAATAAAATTAGTAAATAGCACATTTCTCGTTCGCAGGTAGTCATTTCCTTCTTCTAAAAAGTTCTTTTAAAAGTTTTGAGTTTGTGTATTGCCTGTGGTGCGAATCGGCTCTGTCCACGAAGCAAGTCGTGCAACGAAGCACACGGTCACCGGAAATCCAGCCGTTGAGTCAGTCACCGAGTTGCTAACAAGCGAATGCTCGAGCCAAGGGGTCGCTCTTTCAACTTCGCGAGCACCAGCGGAGAGGCAGCGGGCATACTATTTACTCGGCATTCGCACGTGGGCGAGTGGGGGGGAGCCATTAGCTCGCCGCACGGACGTCGACCTGCCACTCAAGGACTCAATTCTCCTGACATCTCCCCTCTTTCGCGACCCTGATAAAGAAGTTATCCTCCTCCACCGCCATCCCCTCCACCTCCCTCCCATTGTGTCTGTCCTTTGAGACTTTCCACACCCCCCTCCTCCTTCCAATAATCGGACAATGCCTTCAACTCCCTCGCTTTCACTCCTCGCTCTCCGTCTTTCCCTCTCTCTCTGGCTCAAGCTTCATCAAGTGAACACCGAAGTTACCATAGCAAAACCCGCAAACAACTCCCTTCAAGCACCTAACGATCACGATGCATTGCCGAAAAATCTGTCGTTAATGTTTACCAAAAGAAGACCTTCATTCCTCATTGGGATCGGCGAAAGTTGTGGTATCCATGCGGATGGCTTGACGCTGATGTTGATTGTAAGATGAACCTTGAAATAAAAGCTTCTTATCGGGAAAAGAGGAATAAATCTCCATGTTAATAACACTCTCTCCCCGTCTTACACCCTAGCGGTGGCTTAAGGGATATTCCAGTGACGTAAATGTTACAGGATGCTACGATATATTAGTTTGTACCGCCTTTTGAATATGCTCTTTCAACCGACGTCATGTGCTACGAGCTATAATGGATTTATCATTATAGAATATTTCACTGGTTTGTTGTCTGGCAGTTTTATCGATATAATTAAACTAACTCTGCGTGTAAAACATAATTGGACGAATACTACCAATTGTTGGCGTATTATGAGAGTTGTTGACTCGTCGTTGTTAAGGAAGCTTTACGGCATTTGGGAACAAAGTAATTTCATGTAGAAATCATTGTAATTTTAAAATTAATACGTATGCATGTAAAAAGTTTGTTCTTATTAGTCCTAACTCTTCCCTTTCAATTATAAAAATAAATTACTCTTTATCAGATCTATTAATTGCACATTGCATAAACCTTTAACTAAAGAACGCATATAAATATACCAACACAAATACACATAAAAATTTTACATATAATATCTAGTACTTGGAGAGTACCTATAGTAGAGTACGCCATCCGTCGGATGAGACGTTGAATTTTGTGACGCCTTGGTTCCTTTCGTTTGCAGAGTTGACTAACGCCAGCGAAGACATCATAATTCAAACCCTTCCTTCGTTTCCTGAATATCCTACCCATACCGAATCACCCAGCTAACCCTAATGGCGCAAATAACCTTAGCAGTTGGTTGTTTTCCCAAATAAATGCTTGCTGCTCAGGTGCGATTAGCGGTTGAAGAGTCCGGGAGGGCAGTGTTTGGAAGAGGAGTGAGACAGGGGTATCCATCATTACCTGTGCTTTTCAAAGTATACATGGAGAAAATAATAAAAGAGGAATGGGCAGAACTGAAGGTAGGAATGAAAGTCGGTGGGGAATTCATAAAATCAGGGTTTGCAGGCATTGCTGAGTGAATTGTAAAGTCGGTGCGATAGGTATGATATGAGAATAAATGACACCAACGCGGTGGTTATGCGGTTTTTCAGAAAGAGAAGAGCTAATTTAAATATGAAAATGGGAGTTCATAACCTGGAGGTGAAATCGTTTACCTCTCTGGTTAATTTTCTGCCCTAACATTGTCAAAGTATTAGGAACATAGGAAGAAGAAAAATGAGATCGTAAAACAAGGACTCAGAAAATATTTTTTAATGTTAGCGTCCTTTTACGTGCCATGTCTCTTATTTTGGGTTCTATTGTGCCCTCAATTGCTCTTGTGAGATCTTTTACAGAGGCAAAGGTAGGGAAACGAGGATCCATCACCAACCACCATCTTTGATGAGTCTTAAGTTTTAAAGAATTCGACAGCGACTTTCACAATCACTCAACTAAGCTTATCATCCGAGTAAGTTACTGGATCTGGCAGAAAAAGGAATCTGTACATTTACTTACCTTGTGTAATCATCGCTCAGTGCCTTCGAAGATGAAACTCACTCGGACAACACCCTCAATGTACGTAGATGTAGATCCTTGCTGTGACCCTCACTAACACACCGTTGTTCCCTCTGGGCTGTAATTAGCTTTTGTTTTACTGGTGCGCGCGAAGGCTGAAGTGGAATCCAATCACCAATTCCACTCCGAAAAATACATTCCGTGACCGCAACTGTCCAAGGCGAAACTTGAATCCGCGACCTTGAAGAAATCAGCCGGTCCGTTACACACCGAGCCAACCAAGAGCGCGCTCTCGAGTTGCGCCGTGAAATCGCGCTTCTTCTCATTGTCCTGTCGCCCCCATTCCACTCGTCCTTTCGGTGGATCGCAGACTTCCTAGTGTTTTTAGGAGTAGTGGAGAAGAAGTAGAATGGCTGATGACCTAACACCCCCTGCCACACGTCCTCGCGACGCTTTGCGGGATATTGTATAGTTTTGTAGGTGGAAATACCTGTTTCCTCCTCGTGTGGAATCGAGGAATTTCCGTCTACGAAATCTTTACATGAATTTGAATTCGATGGGGATATTAAAGACTAAATTAATCTTAAGACAATGGTTTAAGAAACGGAATTTATGGGATAGTGTGGGAGAGTGAAGGAAGACATCGCCTCGGACCGAAAAAATAGGAAAAGATGGCATGAATTGAAATTGAGACAGAGCAGCAAGGAAGAAGATATGAGAAAATTAACTGGTATGCTTCCTCTCATCATGGATAATGTCTCTTATTTTTCACAGAGAAACTTTAATGTAATTGACCTGATGTCATGGATACCGGTTCGGATGGAATTACTCGATAACTTGATACGAATAAGTCAAATAGAACAATTTGAAAATAAAGAATCTCTATAACCTTGGGGAAATATTCATGTTGCCGAAAAAAGTGTTTGCATACATCAAATTTATAAATAGTAGTAGTTTTAAGGGAAGGCTATCGACTGCTGAGAAAATTTGCGCCATTAGGAATGGATGGGAAAGGAGGAAGGGTGGAGAGAAACCCGGCGTCGGCATTAGCCTACTCTAAATGGAAGGTGCCAAGGGGTCCACAGTTAAACGTCCCATCCGACGGACGGCGTACTCACTCAAAGTGCTCTCCACAAAACACCTCAAGTAGGGATAAGGAAGCCACTGAAAAATACCTGCACCCGGAACCCTGGCACTCAGGGTGGAAAACCGGTACGCTAATCTCCGCACCAACCTTATGCCCTCAAATCTATAAGAAAATGTATCGAAGATCGAGTTGGTGAGGTGGCTAATGTTCTGGCTTCCCAATCCGAAGGTCTTAGGTTCGAATCCCCGCATTTGCATGGTTTTTCAGGTGTATCCCCGATCCCTACTTGGTGTGTAGTTTAATTAAAATTGGCAATTTGCCCCAAAATAAATTTAAATACGACTGGTTTCGATGTAACTACATCATCTTCAGGGGAAAATTGCCAATTTTAATTAATTAAAAAAAACCATATCACGCCTGAAACGTCTCTTTTTATTGGTGTGCAGCGTTGAGGGACGACGTAACCAGTTCAGAGAACCGTGCGTTGAAAGGGCCGTCAAAATTTCGTGACCCCTTGGCACATTCTATCTTTGATAGACTAGGCTACTATCAGCTGATGGTTTCCGCCCATACTCCCTCCCTATCCCCTTCCAAAATCATAAGTCTTGCCAAATCACACACCTCCGATAAGTAACCCTAATTGCGCAAATTACCCCGACTGTCGGTCGCCTCAAATTTAGAACTTTCGTTGAGAGCGTTAGTCAGACCCCACCTAGAATACTCTGCGGGTTTATGGGATCCAAGCTCAGTTTTGGAACTGGATCTAGTTCAACGTAGAGCAGCTAGGTTTGTGAAAAGTTCTCATGAACAAGGCACCAATGCCCCGACAGCATTGGAAGATTTAGGGTGGGAGCCACTATTTGACCGTAGATTTAAATACAGGTTAAATTCACTGCCTAAATTTGAGTCAGGTTACTTATCTGAGGATGTTAAAAGCATATTACAGGCCCAGACTTAATGTGGTTGATCAGATCACGCACATAAAGTCAGGGAAATAGGTAATGGAGCGGGTAGACGTGAAATTTTGTTTTTCCTCGTACCATTGGAGCAATCATCACAGGCGAAAAGGTGACGATTAGCATTGGTAGTGAATATGTGTTGTCGAAATACTGCATGTTATTTTGTTTTATTCAATAGATCGATTTATTAACAATTCTACGGTATGATTTGAACATACGTGTCCTGCTATTGAATACTGTTGCATGTAAGTACCTTATTACGTGTGATTAACTTTGTTCGAGTGCATGATCAAACTAATATTTGTGTAGAGGTGACATGATTGGGATTGCTCATACATGGCTGGTGACCTAACACCCCCCGCCGCACGCCCTTGCAACGGCTTGCGGGGTATTAGGTAGAGTAAGCAATTGCCGAATTCCACCGCAAGGGCGTGTGGCGGGGAGTGTTAGGGCACCAGCCTTACCTGCAGAAATATTATTTTACACGTTCCCTTGAATGCGTGTTAGTTCATATGCATAAAACTCTCGTGCAAACAAGTGCCTGTGTACATCTCGCTAAATCCATTCTTTGAACGAACCTCCAGATGTTAGTCTTTAAGATAAATTTTACTCGAACTTAAATTCCCTCATGTTCATTTATCTGCAGCTATGCACTATCCAGCAAACTTTTGCAGACACGTGTGGCGGGGGGTGTTAAATCACCAGCCATACTACATCGAGCGTATTATTTCCACAACACGTGGATTCCCGTGATCCACCGTAAGGGCATTTGGAAGGGGTGCGACTAAATACACCATTCATGCTACAACCGATTTTCTACCATTGTCACTATTGCCATACTATTAGTAATTACTCCACTGACTACACTAAAATGACAAGTAAGAAAAGCTATTAACAATGGTGGCCTCACGTGCAACGAGTGACGTATCCTTCAGCCTTCTTCATCCACATCTATGTACTTAATACCCCGCAAGCCGCCGCAAAGACGTGTGGCGGGGGTGTTAGAGCACCACCCGTAATTAAGAAAAAAAAGCATGTAAAAGCCACAAATTTATACAAGCCACAAACAAAACATGGTATACATTCATGCAAAAACCCTTACACTCCACACACATTCAAACACACAAACTACCAACTAACATACACGTGCACCTACAGATATACCTTGTTGCTTTTCAATGTTTAAACTTGTTCCGACATGTACATTAAATGTTTTTAATATTTCTAAATTGACTTCGGTTTCTTGCTATTATGATTCCTAATTGTTCCGTGAAAGAATGAGTATGTGAATCTATCTGTATTGGAATCTATCTCCCTTATTTTATTTTTGTGGTCTGATCTACCCAAGTAGTGTAGGACCATTATAATTCCTTTAGTGTCATCGTTAAACTCGTTGGTTCTGAATCTTTCTAAAAGCTTAAGTCTCGCTTGTTTTCTTCGTATTTCAAGTGGCTCCCAGCCTAAATTATATGACAATTTTTAACGAATCTGGCGGATTTTCTCTGGACTTTATCTAATTATTTTTGCCAAATGTTCTCCCAAGGATCCCAAATACTCGCGGCATATTCCAAATGTGGTCTAACTAGAGCAAAATAACACCTCTCCTTAACTTTCTCATTACATTTCCCCACCACCCGTTTAATGAACCCCAGTTTCTTCAAAGCGGTTCAGCATGTTGCCCTGATGTATGCTCCCCATGAAAGACGTGGTGTTAGAACTACCCCCAAATATTTCACTTGTTTGGCCGTAGTTAGAACTGAACCCTCTATTTCGTAGTTTGTGTCCTGTTCGCCACTTCCTTTGTTCCAAAATTTCAAAACTGCGCATTTGTCTATATTAAGCATTAATCCCCATTTCTTGCACTAATCCGAGATTGTGTCTAGGTCTCTAGAGAGTAGCTCGCGATCTAGGTTGTCCAACTACTCATGTAGAAAGGACAATTGAAAATTCATCAGATCTACAAATTTATAGACACGAAACCCGAACAACCACGGGTCCATGGTGGAGGAGTGTGGGCTGGGGACGTTAGGGCGTCAGCCATGAAGTGAGTTGAGGGGGAGAAAGTAACTTGTTATAATAGCCTATCTTCCGAGGAAAGAACGAATATCCGAATCTATATCTCACTCGTTTTATCACCCCGTGGTCGAATCTGTGCCTTTCTAAATGCCTTGCCTCCTCTCTTCGTGGACCAAGGGGATCCCAACTTAATTCTTACAACATTATTCGTTACGCTTACTCTCTGCTCGTAGCATTTTTTTTTATCAAATATGGTGGATTTTCTCTTAACCTTATCTAATTCCTTATCTAGCGTTTCCAAATACTCGCTGCGTTTTCCAAATGTGGCCTAACTATAACGAAATAACAGAAATATATACTATCAGAAATAATCTCTCTCACTTTTTCATCACGTTTTCCTGCGCACGATTTCAGAAGCAATAAATATTAATGTCACCATTTTATTCTCCACTACGTAGTTGGCTAGAGAACATGCCGCCATTCATCACGTGAGAGGAGTGAAAGGAGTACAATGACAGCCATAACAATCAGCCCGATCTACCAATTAGAGGGTTTAATTGACTCAGGAGTGGTGGTTTCGTGTACAATGATGTGTACCTTTAATTAAAACGACAACTATGTAGTTTCTGCTAGCTCAATGAATAGAGGGAAGGGCGGAGCAGTCGTCGTAAAAGTTGGGAAATGGCGGGAGAGGCAAGAACCGTCCCTGGGCCTGGTTTATCCTAAACGGGGGACTTTCTATTGGGCACGCCACCGTCGCAGGGTAATACTTTTTGTCCCATAATGCATCGCAGCGCCCATCTATGTTGTTTTTAACACCATTGGTCAAATGTGAGCTCCATGAACAAACCGTATAATTCAGCGCAAAGGTTTTATTTTTTGCTTCATCTGAATAAAAGACGGGAAAAGTGAACGAAGAGCATTATGATAGGCGATTTACTGTTGGAGATTGTGATATAGAGGGGAGAAGTTTAGGCAAGCGAGGCATGGGCAGGAAAAGGATATGGATGTTAAATGGAATACAGGGATATGAAGAATATATGAGGAATTTTATTTAGTTATATATTTATTTATCTACCCTGCAAGCCACCCCTAGAGTGTTTGGCGGGGAGTGAATACACACCAGACTAATTTCGAATCTAATATTTTCACTCCTACCGCGGTCGGACAATGTTATTATGATCCCCTATCGTTCGTAGAAATAATGACATCTTAAATCTATCTGTTCTACACTTGATCTCTCTAATTTTATTGACATGACATCTCCTACCGTAGTACGATGGGGGTAATAATACATTTTCAACATCACTTTTAAAGAGACGCCCTTCCAATTTATGCAAGAGTTATTTATGTGTAATTTAGCCTTCGCTCCATTGAGTGATTCCCAACCTGGCTACTCTAATATTTTGGATACGCTACTAAGTTTATCATGACAACGTTTTACAAATCTAGCTCCTCTACGCTGCACGCGATCCAATTCGGCAATTAATCAAACTTCGTGAGGATCCCATATACTTGCAGCATATTCTATAAATGAGGCCTAACCAACGACAGATAACATTTTTCCTTGACCTTTTCATCACATTTACCAAGTACTCTTCTCATATAAATTCTATTATTTTGTTAGTTTGTCCACATATTCCCCATAGTATGTGTTTGCGCCCAGTAGAGATCGTGAGTGAGGGTAACGCCTAGGTATTTAATTGAGTCTACACATTCCATTTCGGTGTTTCCAATGCAGTAGGCGTTCCGGAGGGGAATCGCTATTTTTCCAAAAAATTATCACTACGCACTTTTAAAAAGTTTAATTCCAATTGCCAAGTTTCGCACCAGCATTGTATAGCATTAAGGTCATCTGACAAAGCTGCTGTGTCCTCAGGATCACGGATATCACGGTAAACCACTGAATCATCGACAAATAAACGTACCTTACTACTTACTAGTTTGGGAATCACTCACGGAGCGTAGAATAATTTGCAGATCAAGTCTTCTGCATAAATTTTAAGGCTGTCTCTATGGCGATGATGACGCTGAAAATGTGTTATTAACTGCTTCGTTTAATAGTAGAGGAGATCATCTCGATAAAATTTGAGAGATTAAGTGTAGAACAGGTAGATTTAAGATGATTTTTTCCCAAAAAACGATAGAAGAAATCGTAATAAATTAACTTTCGTCCGACCGCGCTAGGAGGGAAACATATTTTGGGTCAAGGGTAGTCTGGCGTGTAATCACCCCCTGCCACACACCCTAGTGGTGGCTCGCAGAGTACTAAATATATCTATGGAAGTAGGTTGGTGGCCTTTTGATTCAGGAAAATACCAGACAAGACTCGTAATGACTTGAGTCGAGCGAAAATGATGTTCCAGTGGACGGGGTTTTTCTAAATTAAAAAAAAAACCCTATGAAAAAGTGTCACATAGGCAATTAGTTACAATTCTAGAAGCCTATTACATAAATAAAAATCTCCTTGACTGAGTTAAAGGCTTAATGTATAATCAAGTACAAAGTGTAGTCATAGATGGTGACTTCTGTATTGTGGCAGAAGTCACTTCAGGTGTTCCCCAGTGGAGTGTTGTCGGACCTCTTTTATTCCTACTTTACTTTTACGATATTAACTTTGTAGTGAAACGGAAGATACGCGTATATGTCTTCACAGTGTAGTCAGTGGACTAGTCACAGTGTAAAATTAATAATATTTACATCGGATGTTGAATGAATTGTGCTTTTAGTCTCCCCTCCCCCTCCTTTCACTCGCCCTTTCGATGAATCACGGGATGCCATGTGTTTGTGGAATTACTTGAGTTCATCTAATACGGCTGGTGACCTAACATCCCCTGCCACACATACCTGCGACTGCTTCCAAGGTAGTGATATTCCCAGAGTCGCAAGACACTCGGAAAATCCATGAAAGGAGCTTTGTAGAGTGGGGACGGTTCTGAGTCTTCGCAAGACTGTGTCGAGAGTAGAAGAGAACTTCACAATCCTTATTTTCTTTCCCACCCGTAACCCTCCTTCCGCCATTCCATAGCTCCTCGACTGACTAATTCTCTTCTTCTGACGTGTAATGGCCCACATGTGGTGACCGAGTGAGAGGAGTGGAAGACTTAAAAATGCATAGACTTAGAACTGGGGTACTTTAAATGCCACTCAATTAGGGTTAAAACTTTTAGACCAAAAAAATATTGTAACGGAACCCCAGTCACATAATGTTTTCTTATCTCCCTAGTTTGAAAATTGTTGTACGCGTTCATTCCAATGCCAGCATTCATTTGTTACCGCTCGCATGAATACGCGCTATCGGAACAAAATAGCAACGAAAGACGGTTATCGTAACAACAACACACACATTCGTATTACTGATTGGTGGTTTGACTTCTTGTGGCGAGACCCCCTTGGAGCGTCATTCCCCCATTCATTTAAATAATTTTTTTCTAAATTCTGTTGGGGTACATAATCCAAAAACTGAAAAAAAAAATATTAGCAGGCATACTATGCTACTTGTTCTGGTATTTTTTTGACTAAATGTGTCTAATACATGTACATCTGTGTATAAATAAAACCGTTCATGAAACACGCCATCATGTTTCCATGGATACTGTAAATATAGGAGGATTTATGTAGCATGTCTTAGTGATGGAAGATTACTTTAGAAGTAAGGTTAAAACATTGAAGATGTTTTAAATTAAAATGGAAAAAATAAAAGGTATTACTTCAGCATTTTGTTGGTAATCGAATTGTGATAGAGATTTTCGTAAGGTGTCAATGCTATAGCCAATATTGATTTTTTTTAAGAACTGCGGGGAGACGTTATAGTGATACCTAAGTATTTTAATGCAGTGTCAAATAATCTGCATAGTTAAAGACCAATGGAGGGATTTTAAAAATTTAAAGATGTAATATTCTGAAAAGGTAAGTTTAACGATGAATCCAAAAGGTCTCGGTATTAACCAACATGTTTGTAGCAAAAATTGACTGCAATGCGAAAACGGTGTTTAAGTCGAGAGTCTCACATTATATTTATTTATCGTTCTTCGTTAAAAATACAGAACCGTGTTCCACATAAAGAGTACCAGTAATCGACTCAGGAGGACTTCATCTATCTTGCCAATCTGTAGAGTTTGCGAGTGGAGTGCGTCATCTCTTTGTAAGTGGTTCACTGTATAAAGCCAGTTCGTTCACTTCATGTACCAATATCTTTGTTTTTTTACCATCCATGAATTACAATCTAGGTGTTCCTCTTTTATTTTATGCTTCTGATCTTTCCGAATCAGATTTGCACTCCGATTTCAATGTCTCATCACCTGTCCTACTAACCTATTCACTAGCCTATGTTCTATTTTCTATAGCTCCCTTCCACTGGCACCTACTCATACTTTTCCTTCAACCTCTCCAGAACTTATTCATTGATTACTTTTCCAGAGTATCCTCAAAAACTCGAAATTTTCCTGTTAATTTTTTTCTATAATCTAAATTTACATGAAAAGTTGAAGTTTAAATTGAATGTTACACAATTTTGTTGATTCCTTCACATGTTACGTAGCAGTGTTTTTCACATCAAGTGCTTCTTTGGCATGTGATATTTTTTTCCTGTTTTAGATCTGGTCCCGGTACTTTTACTCCGTGAAGACTTAGTCAAATTTTTTTATGGCTATGATCAGTTCAATTCATTCATTTTGAAATGTTTGCTCTTTTTCCAGGATGTCATTTCCTTATTGTTCTGCACACAAATCTTTCTTATGCAATTTTCTCCATCTCAATGCAAAATTTCTCTTCGCCAATCATTACTTTTCCCATTTTTCTTCCTCAAACTGTTTTCTCAAAGATTATTTTTCTCATTATGAATTTCACTAACATATCCGGATAAACTTCTTCGGTGTTTCCCTTAGTCATATTTTCCTCAGTATCCCTTCATTTGTCCTCAGACCATTTTTTATCGTCATTTCTTTTTTTTTCTTTTTTACCACGGACTGTATTCTCTTGTAATCGCCTGTCTCCTCTTATATTATGCTTATTTTCTGCGTTATTCCATGAGGGAAAACATCTTCATCTTTGTTGTCTCAGGCATCACTTTATGAAATTTATTCAACGTATTGACATGAAAGACGTAAATTTGTAAATTCCACGCGAACTTTACTAAAACACGACGTTCGACGTCATCATCGCCTGATAATGACGTCGAAACCTAGGTCGTGTTTCAATAAAGTTCGTGTGGAATAACAAAGTTACAAATTTCGTTGTAACATTCATTTTAGTTTTTTTAACACTCTCCTACATCTACATCTACTTAATACCTCGCAAGCAGTCGCAAAGGCGTGTGGCGGGGGATGTTAGGGCACCACTCGTAATTAAGAAAAAAGCATGCAAAAGCCACAAATTCATGCAAACTACACACACTACACTACAACTACACATTACTCCTACACACTTCACACGCCTTTGTACCCACGTGACATTCAGTGTAAGTTCGTGGTCATCTTTTATCTGGTATACCAGACTGGATTCTTTCATTTTCGATGTCAACTTCTATGAAATTAAGCACGGGAAGATCTTGTATCATCGCCATCATTTGATAGAGTTCTCTCAGGGTTACAAATTCAGAAAACTTTCTGATAATGGCACACAAACTTCATGTCTCATCTACATCTACATAATACCCCGCAAGCCGCCGCAAGGGCGTGTGGCGGGGGGTGTTAGGCCACCACCCAAATGTCTCGATGCCACCTCCTAAAGTTGCGGAAGGGCATGATTCATAGATCCAACTGATATCTCTTCTGTGTGTCTAACGGTTCATACTGAACCCCAATAACAGATGCTCTACAAGGCATGGTGCAACAGGGTATCGTTAGCCCCCCACAACTGGTCCAGCTAGTCCTGAGGCTGGGCGATCCTTTTCCGCATCGCTTGAGCGACACTTCCTCACTCTTAGCGGGCATTGATGAGTGCGTGGTGCCCGTCTGGTGAAGGGAAGCCGCCCGCACCAAACCCACTGAAAGACCGATGCACTCCCCCGCCAGAAACAACCCGGTAATCGTGGCTCTGGTTTCCGTCTGCTGAGAAGCTTCCTTCCTAGCCATGCCAGCTTCCCCTCCATGGAGTGGGTTCGACCATTGATGTCCCACTCCCTTCCGTTAATCCACCCCCTCCACCCTCCCAAGAGACCCTCTTGTCACCCGGACAAGGAGGCCGAGCGGTGCTCGCAGCCGTCGGAAGCGAAGCGACCGGATGAATTATCTCCCCAGCCGAGAGATACTGCGATGTTTGCCGTGGTGTAGTGTTGGGGCGAAAGTCTGCTGGTGCATCGAGGTCAAAACATCGCGTTCCCCTCACTCAACCTCAGAACTGCTTGTTTTTCTCCCTTGCCAGACAAAACAGTGCGCGGAGGGATGTGTATGGCTTGTGGAAAATTTTCCGTGACGACTGAATTATTTGTTTATCACTCCAGTTTTTTTCTTCATATCCCTCCTTTCTGTGTTGTGACAGCGAACCGTTCTTCCATGCTATTCAGCCAGAGTTTTAAGCTACGGACCTGAGTGTCCCGGATTCTAAATCTTGTTGGATTTCTTTGGAAACTTCCAGCTACAGGTAAAAGCTGTGTAACTATTTTTTGGTAACAGGATTGAATGAGAAACAGCATATGGCACACACAGTATGTGAGTTTATTCGTCCCTTAGCCTACAAATGGTCTCTAACCTCCCACATCCAAACCAACTACCAGCTAAACTCTATGGTTCCAGAATCACTTCGTGGAAGTTGTCTACATCCAAGGGGACAGAGGAAGAAGCTGCATACTTTCTTTTTTTTGAGAATTTTATCTTTAGGACTCTGTTCATTGTGATCAGGTACCTATTAAGGTACCATTAGGTGTCTGATAATGCCTCATCACTACGTTGTGCCAAAAACACTCTGTAGAAATGTACTCTCTTTGTTCCACTTTGATGAACAACTTTCGACTTATTATGGGCCTGACTAATGTGGTGGAGTGATTTCTTGGTGGAAAGATTATTACAATGCAGACTGTGAAACGTCTCGAGTTTATATCCGGGCGACTATTCTGGATACTCCCCGTCCAAACCTTGAGTGGCTGAGTACATAGGTGCGATAAGTGGGCAATTGTGGACGGTGCAGGAGGCCCTGATATCTGCTGGTATCTTCTCAAGCGACTACATGCCCTAGAAGTGTTGCTGGACAGATAGCTCCACCTCTCCAGTCTACCTCTATGGTTGGAACCAGAGTGGACTAGCTTTTAAATACCAAGCTTCTTGGGTATTTAGAAAACTGGGTTCTCCAGCCATCCTTTTATCGATTTCCGATGCCATTCGATGGCTCCCCCTCGCAAGTAATCCTCTTCTTCTACCTCAAACGTCCAGAGGAGGTCAAGTATTGGGTTAAATCCGTCAAAGAGGAAACTGGCGAGTGCCCCATTTTGAACTAAAGGATTGTTTCAGCGGGCCTAGTCTCAAGGCATCTCGGTGTCATGCTACTTATTTTCAATTCCTTGAATCCTATTTGAATGTAGTTTTTGGACGGCCCCTAACTAATATTTACTTGTAAGTATAACGAGAATTTCCGTTGACTTGACCGTTGCCACCAGGATAATTGCCTAATTGCAACGAGATATATACGATATTGAGATGAAGAGGGACCTGATATAGATTAGTTTGCTAGGTGGGGAGTCAAAATGTTTATTTGATAATTGTGTCCATCCAAAAACCTACCTTAACCGGTAGATTACCTAATAATATATACGATATTGTCTTAATATATAATATCTAACATAACCTTCCAGGAAGATATGTTCTTTCCTGCTCTCTTTACTCTAGAGTTTAACATTCTCTGCTTTCGAAGGACTTTCCTAAAGGCTTTTATTGTACCACCTGGGGTCGCGATTTGTTTTAACGTATTTTAGAGGGATGAAGTAGTTTAGTGATGCCTCTTTGCATAGTATTGACAAATTGTGTCCAAGCTTCTTCCACGTTGGCATGACTTAAGCGCACTTTGAAGTCGGGTAGTGAAGAGTTCAATTGATTGGTAAAATTGTCAAAGTCTGCTTTATGGTAATTATAAATTTTTCGTTTCGTTTTAATACTCTTTTTCATTTCTACGTCGAAGTTGACCTGGATTGATTTATGGTCTCTCAAACTCACATTATTAGTTACACTCATAATAGGCCCTCGTGTGTTCGTAAGAAAAAGTTAAATATATATTTTCCATGGATGAATATGCGTATTGCTGGATGAAGGGAGTTTCTCTGCACTAACCTTAATAATGAATTATAAAAATCGCGGTCACGGATCCGAGTTTTTATGCCATTTGCTGTCCCAATCTCTACCAAGGAGGTTAAAGTCACCACCCATTATGTCGATGTTGTTAATATTTTTAATGTACATTGATATATTTGTTCGTCAAGTGTAGTGAAGTGTTTGAACATCTGAGTCTGAGGCGTATAGAAGGAGCATAAATTTACGTTGGGTTGATTAAAAGTCTACAGGGCATGTGGAATTCACTCACATTAGTAGGACCTGAGGAGATAGTTCCTTTCCCTGTATCGCCTGCGGTTTCCCCACGATGATCTGATATATCTGTAAATTTTTAACAGTTTGGGTGAAGCCCAAACTGTTAAAACTGCGCAGCTACGTGTGTTAAGCGTCACCGTGAACCAACCCCTGGAATCGAACTCGGGCCCTGGGATTAGTAGCTACCCATAAGGCCACCCCCCCCTATATTACTTGGAAATCATCTACATTAATACCTCTCAGACCACCAAAAAAATTTATGGCAGGTGTTGTAAGCACCCGGATGGATGGGTGAAGGTTATATGGGAGAGGAAGGGTATTTAAATGGTTAGGAAAAGGGAAATAACAGCCACCTAAAGCCCCAAAAAAAAGCGTCCGCATCCATATGCATGCTGGCGAGAAACTAAGTTCCAAAAAATTGTTAATTTCACCCACTGAAAAAATTCTTTGGTAAACGAAAAAGGAGGAAATAAAAATGAAAGTGATAAGTCCTATTAAAGTTTAAAGTGTTAAATATCAAACATTAAAAAAATATTTAAAATGTTGTCAATATTCGAGAAGTCTTTGCCCCCCTGGCCATTACGTAATAAGCTAAGAAAGGCTACCAATTTTCCAATGCTTACATCCACACAAATACACTGCGATTGACCAAAATGGTGTGCGGCGGGGACTGCAAGCACTAGGTGAAAATTGTAAAGGGATGAGGGAGAAGGTTTTAAGGGTCGGGGGAATGAGGGAAACATGCTTGATTGTGCACATATATGCACGCATGTTAGCGGCTAACTTATTTTTTAATGGGTATTACTTTTTACCTATTACCGTATATATATATATATATATATATACATATATATATATATATATATATATATATATATATATATATCTCTGATATATATATGATATATATATATTTATATCTGATGACGACGGCCGTGCCGTCGAAACGTAAATATCTACTGTAAGTGTCCTTCTTTTATGTTTCTGTGTGTGTAATATCTATTATCTTAGTGTTTGTGTGTTTATATATATATATATATATATATTTATTTATTTATTATTATAAGGTAATCTACCGGTTAAGGTAGGTTTTTGGATGGACACAACTATCAAATAAACATTTTGTGAATCCCCACCTAGCAAACTAATCTATATCAGGTCCCTCTTCATCTCGGTGTACTTCTTTCCTCCCTTCATCCCGTCCAACATCCCTATCCTGTTCCTACCCTTACCTCGCTTGCCCAACATTCTCCCCTCTATTACCCTCTTCAACATTCCACTACCGCTCAATACGCCTTTCATCCATTTTTCCTGCCTCCATAGGATTTCTCTCAACAAACCCCTCTCCTCCCCCACCATTTCTAGTACTTCCTCATTATATATATATATATATATATATATATATATAATGTAAATTCACTAATAGTCATAACAAACACAGAAACCAAAACACACAAAAGACATATATATATATATATCGAATATGACGAATTTCTGTTTCTTTTTGTTGGTGACATTCGTGGCGTAACAACAATAGGTGGTTATGAAAATCGCCAGGAAAAAAACATGGATTTCCTTCTGCATAGAGAGGAGTAAAAAACGATGACCACACTTTTTCCGTGTGAGTAGTCAAGTTTCAAAATTCGAAAATTTCTTCCCAAGAAAAAAATCACAGGGACAACTTTTCAGGCCTCCTCGACGATATTCCTCGTCGGTTCGCGTGTATTCTTCCGAGGGATGAAATAATATCTCTGGGAAAGAGAGTGAAAAAAAATTTGGGCGTTTCTCGTGAATTCATTCTCTTCATTGTTTATTGCAATCATTTATGAACGTTGATGTTTTGGAAAACCAGCACTCTTATCACTCCAAAGTGAAAAAAACTGCATGACCTGCGCCGTCCCTCTTCGAATGTCCCTTAATTGGCCGCACCTTTCAATTTTGTCAATCCTCACTGTTACAGAACTATTTGTATACACGTTCGCACACACACACACACACACACACACATATATATATATGTATATGTGTACATTCATTATTATTATTATTAGGTAATCTACCGGTTAAGGTAGGTTTTTGGATGGACACAACTATCAAATAAACATTTTGTGACTCCAAACAAAACACACTCCAGCAACCTACTCTACATCAGGTCCCTCTTCATCTCTGTGTACTTCTTTCCTCCCTTCATCCCGTCCAACATCCCTATCCTGTTCCTGCCCTTTCCTCGCTTGCCCAATATTCTCCCCTCTATTACCTTCTTCAACATTCCACTACCGCTCAATACGCCTTTCATCCATTTTTCCTGCCTCCATAGGATTTCTCTCAACAAACCCCTCTCCTCACCAACCATCCCAAGTACTTCCTCATTTGTTTTTCTTTCAGTCCATTTCTCCTTCTGGGAATCGAACTTGTGACCCTTGGAATGGAAGACGAGAATGATACCCCGCCGCCACCGGGGTCGGCTAATTACTTACAAAGTACTTATGCTTGTAAATGACGAGTTGTTAAATGGAAGAAGGGACTATCTAGTCTCAATCTCGCCCCAATTAAGGCGTTCACTTTATTATTAACATTACCCGTTTATTGAAATACGGAATTATTCCACGACTCCTTCCTTGCATTTACATTTACTGTATGAAAGCTTTCTCCCCTCATTTCTTTACGTATTTACTTAGGATGCCCGTCATCAACTGCCGCCTCTTTTCAAAAGTTTCTTCGCCGAACGAAATTCTTCTTTAAATGTCAAAAACACTCCGCCAAACATTGTCCAAAACATTTCCAAGATAGGTGTTCCACCTGTTCTTTTTTTTGGCCCACATCTTTCATGATGTTTTAGTCTTCCTCTTTCTTGTAAATGTACAATGAACGTAGCTTCGGTCGTGAATCAGTGAAAACAAGATCTACGGTCTTGATGCACTGAATGGTTGAGGCCTTAACTTTGTAGAAATCTATGTTTAACTTAAGAAATTAAAAATTATCTTTGCTTTCTACAGTAATAAAACTTTATTTGTCGGCTAGTTTCGTTTACACTGTAACATCCTCAGGACTAGTCCAGAGGCAAAGATAATTTTTAATTTCTTAAGTTATCTACGGTCTTGCCTATCTTGTTTTCATTCATTCCTCTCCCTTGACAATCTCTCAATACCTTCTTATTCTTGTGATTCATTCTCATCACATGCCTATCAAAACTGGTTCTGCAATGGATCAAGTAATGATTGTAATCCTTAAGCCGACTGGCTTGAATGACTAACGCTTGATGAGGCACACACTCCATCATACGGAGTCATCATCAATGCACTATAATTATAAACACACACACACACACATATACATATATATATATATATATATAACTTGGACAGTAACACACAGCACGAGAACACATAAAAAGAACACTCACTATAATATCTTGATAATTTCGACGGACTCGAGCTCCGTCTTCTTCGGAAGATAAGATATGACCATTCATTCAGATTCATTACCCAGGAGATGGCGTTAGGGAGCTGTTACACCCACAAAAGGAGAAATAGACAAACACAAGAGGAGAATGGACAGTAGGTTAGCAAGCATACGACATCATAAAGGATGGAAAAGGCGTGTTTCATGGCACGCATAGCCAGAAGGAGAGACGAGCCACATTGGCCAAATACACCGCCGTATGGGTGGTTTTCGTGTTTGAACGTGTATATATATATATATATATATATATATATATATATATATATATATATATATATATATATATATATATATATAAACAATAGCCCCATGTCATTTGACAAGTCTAAATGTGTTATACGTTTATACGTATTAGCATGTTGGAGAAAAGTTGACAATCAAGCTGCGCTATTTTTTTCCTTTGAAATATGTTGCAGTGACTTCGCGAAATAAGCTTCTGCTGTTTTCTACGCGTGGACTTTTGCCATTGGTGAAAATGAAGAACTGGAGATCGCTACTGTGCTTTTACCCCGTGGTGTGGCGGAATCCATCATTCAACCTCTTTGCCAACACGCCGTCGATGTGAACGAATAGGTGAGAAGTCATCATAATCTAGGAAATCACACAGTCATTGATTTCATAAGGTATACGAGATTTATTCATCAGTTTTTTGTGTGAGAAACCACTTCCTAAAACTCATCTGGAGTCTAAAAATATCATCCTGTTTACACCTCTCGACTTATTTAATAGCATCGAGATAAAAAAGGAACCATCAGTGTTTGATTGGTATAGTACGATCCTGGGAATTGTCCGTCGTTCATATCGGCGTTAAAAGAGTAAAACCATTACAAAAGTCTTAATTAATTATTTCACGTTTCATTAACTATTTATATGGCGGTGACTACGGGACTTAGGTTGGGCAGCAATAAAAATATCATCAATAGTGCTGAGTTCTTTAGGCTTCCCTTGCAGGTGTTCGAACATATATCATAAGATGCCAGTAGCAGTATTGGGTGCCATGAATAGCTGTCGCAAAACAGATGAAGAGACCAGATATGGAAAATATATTTCAAGGAAAAATGTCCGACAATTATAGACAATATATATACATATATACACACAAATAAATGAGGAGGTACTGGTGATGGTGGGAGAGGAGAGGGGTTTGTTGGGAGAAATCCTATGGAGGCAGGAAAAATGGATGAAAGGCGTATCGAGCGGTAGTGGAATGTTGAAGAAGGTAATAGAGGGGAGAATGTTAGGCGAACGAGGAAAGGATAGAGATGTTGGACGAGATGAAAGGAGGAAAGAAGTACACAGAGATGAAGAGGGACCTGATGTAGATTAGGTTGCTGGATTGGGTTTTGTTTGGAATTACAAAATATTTATTTGATAGTTGTGTCCATCTAAAAACCTACCTTAACCGGTAGATTACCTTATATATAAAAATGCACAAAGAAAAATATATCACACAATGGGTCGCGGTAATCCAGGGGGTAGAGCGTTAGACTACTGACCGGAAGGCCCGGGTTCGATTCCCGGGCAAGTCTCTCTGGGCACCTGCAGCTCCACCCTAAGTGATTTTTCGGCTACCAAATCTTCCTGGGAAACCATAACCGGCACAGGGTAAGGAACTGGCCCTCCTATTCCGATGTGTGAATTTCACACGCCGTATAGGGCTTAGTACTGGGTGAACTCTACCATCACATATAAGATCGACCTTCGGGTTGATTACCATGTTTATGGTTTATACATGTTAATATATTATACATATGAGATGTATATGCTTGCAAACGAACGCATTTTACAGACAATTTTTTTATATACATACATACACACATTTATATATGTATACGAGGTGTGTTCAAAAATTAACGGGAATTTTATTCATTCCGCGGGCTTTGAGAGTCCGACTGTCAAACTTTATTTTATTATGCTGGTATACATGCCCCTGAAATATAATAAAACTTTCAGCTGTTTTCATTGTGGTCTTTGTTTGTGACAGCCACTAATGTTAGACGTGTTTTATGAGCTCGGCGATTTTCGTTTGTTAAACGAAATGGATCAAAGACTTTGTATCAAATTTTGCGTAAAAAATTAAATAAAGTGTTACAAAGTGTGTGTAATGTTAACAAAGGCCTACGGTAAGTCTTCTATGAGTAAATCAAGAGTTTACGAGTGGTATAAGCGTTTCCAAGAAGGCCGTGAAGACCTTGAAGATGACGAACGCCCTGGACGCCCCAGCACATCAACAATCGATGAAAAAGTGAAAGAAATGATAACCATTATGATTTGATAACCATTGAATGATGTTGGCATATCGATTGGATCATTGGATCATGACATTTTTTCCAATTTTTTGGGTATGAAACGCGTGGCAGCAAAATTCGTTCCAAAATGGCTTTTGCACCACCACGATAATGCACCAGCTCACACTTCATTGCTTGTTCGTGAATTTTTGGCCAAAAACAATATTGTAACGATGCCTCAGCCTCCATATTCGCCAGGTATGGCTCCGTGTGACTTTTTCCTATTTCCAAAAATTAAGAGAACCTTAAGAATGGCCGTCGTTTTACAGCCGTAGATGACATTAAAAGCGCATCGCTGAAAGAACTAAAGGCTATCTCAAAGTTCGAGTTTGAGAAGTGTTTCGGGGAATTGGAAGAAGCGCTGGCACAAGTTCATAGTCTCCAACGGGGGCTACTTTGAAGGTGACAACATCAATGTATAAGAATAAATAAATATTATTGTCCGAAAAATTAAAATTCCCGTTAATTTTTTAACACATCTCGTATATACATACCCTCCACATCATAAATTGGTTGCAAATCTCGCGAACACACGCACGCTCTCTTTGCCGCCGTTGCGATTCCTGAGTGATACGTGCGGGAGGTGGGGGGGGGGGGGGTGGACGGGAGGGAGTCCGTTCTCGGGTGATCATCTTCCGAGAGGGACTCCGCCGCTGCGCCCGGATTGATCGACGGGCGACGACGCATGCCCCAGCCGATTTCGATATTCGACTCAATCCCTCTCTTGCTGAAGCTTCGAGACTTCCCCGGCATTCCGCGACAATTGCCCAATCCATATCGCCTGATCTATCGCCGGGCGAATCACGAGAATCAATTTCATAAATTCCGACAGGAAATATGAATATGAAAGGATGCCAAAAGCACATTAGTCCTCATCTAACGAGGTTAATGCTACTGTGATTCAATTATTAAAATTTCACTCATTAGAAAAATCTGTTGACTGGAAAATGCGAATTGTTTGTCAACTTCTCCGCTTTTCTTCTTCGTTATACTAGAAGTCAGAAAAATTAACTCCTATGTTTTCTATGCTCTCCCATTCCATTTTTAAATAAAAAGAAGCGTATGCATAGCACAACCTGATGAGTGTGTACTACTACGCTCATTAACCTATATAATGATCATATGGTGCGCAATGAAAAGTAAATAATTCAAATTCAAGTATAAATGTTTCGCAAATACATTTAAATTAAGTGACAATGTCACGTATAAGTATACCTGTACTTATTTTTTTATATTATATACATACAAATATTTTTAAATATATTTGTATGTATTTTTGTATACAAGTACCTGTACATGTAAACATATTTGAAATTATAAGCATGTACAAATACACACACACATGCATATATATACATACATACATACATACATACATACATACATACATATATATATATATATATATATATATATATATCTGATGACGACGGCCGTGCCGTCGAAACGTAAATATCTACTGTAAGTGTCCTTCTTTTATGTTTCTGTGTGTGTAATATTTATTATCTTAGTGTTTGTGTGTTTATATATATATATATTTGTATGAAATTTCTACTTTATTTACATGTATTTGTGAAACAGTTATATTTGAATTGCTCTAATGTTGCTTTTAACTCTAGATATGCCGATGCTCTAACCTGCCCGGCAATTCGAAAGATCTGTGGTTTAAGCCCTGGCCAAATAAATATTTTTGCGTTTGTGATCTGCACGACCCCGCCTTCCTCCCTCTCCTGTGTTCGTCATTTATGTGTGTTCCTATCCTATCCCTTTTATCTATTTCCATTATATATATATATATATATATATATTTATTTATTTATATATATATAGGGAGAGAGTCACTAAAAATTAAGAAATAATTGATTTACTGCGGTGGCTTGTAGTGTACCATGCAGCTAGATAGATATGATTTTGATGAAATTTGAAAGAAACACGTTCATACAGCTTATCAGTTGGAGGAAAAAAGTATCTCGGGCGCAAGAAATCCGACGTTACCACGAAACTCAAATTACCTCGTGGAAATTGCTTTTCAAAATAAGAGCAGATACCTTGATAGGCGGCATGGCAACGGATTTCTTGTTTTTGTTTGCACAGCCTCTGCGCCCAGGATAATCTTAAAGACGTTCTCCGCAAGCGATACAGAATTTCGCGGAGAGCGTAAATTTCGCGATAATACTCGGTTGAGTGCATTGAACACTTGGCGGCGTTCACCGCACACTTGCGGGACAACGCGCCGGCGGCAAAAATCGAAAATGGATTTGTTTTTTTTTTAGATATCGATAGCGTTGGTAGTGTAAACAAACGACGTAAGGATTTTTAAATTACCAGCAGGACCCTCATTCATTTGTCATTTCAACAGTTGCGTATCGCCACGCGTTTCGTCCGAACAATGTGTTATGATTAGTTAATTCCGTTCAATGGCATTATATATATATATATATATATATATATATATAAAACCACACACATAGAAACATAAAAGAAGGACACTTACATTGGATATTTACGTTTCGACGGCACGGCCGTCGTCATCAGATTCTGATATATATATATATATATATATATATATATATATATATATATATATATATATATATATATATATATTCGAGAACTGCCCAGGTTACTATTAAAATAATGACAGTCTGATTTTGATTCACATTTTTCACTGAAAAGTTCCACTTCACTTTATGGCCTTGAGCCCAGACTCCGCGTACGTGTCAGCTCGCATTTTGCCCCCGTTCTTTCGTTGCACTCGCTTCTCTCTAATCGACGTCGAGAACTCGCCATGATTTTCTCCGAGCACCAAGAACACAAGCACCTATTTCGCAAGGGATATTATGCCTCGGGGCTTGATCTTTGAATCCGTAGAGGTTGGGACTCTTAAGGAGGGAGAGGAGAGCGTTTCGCCTCGTCGAGTCCCCAGCGACCCCTTATTGGGTATTGCAACACGGCGCTTGTAGGCATACGGACGGGATCATCCTCGGCTCTGACTAGATTTCACGATGGATTCAATCCGCGTTCGAAGTCTCCATCGCGGCGACTCGAATGTACCCACTCACTGCCTAAAGAGGTGCCAGGGCACTTGACTACGGTCGCCAGCCAATGAGAGAGGGATTATTATTTTATCTCGTAATATCAATGCATCTGGATACCAGTGAAACGAATCCCATGAAAAGGAGGAACATGTTTATGTATCCACCTGCTTGAATATAAGTATAATAAACGTGCAGAACACGTCGGTCGCTTGTTGTTTAAATACGATATATTTTCATCGTCATTATTCCATTCCTATGATTTTTTTACTGCATACTTTCCTTCTTCTTTATTCAGTGTCATTTACACTGAATAAAGTATATTGAAATAAATAAATGACACATCGTGTCATTTACACAATGTCCTGAAAGCCGCCGCAAAGGTGTGTGGCGGTCAGCATCGGTAGGTCACCAGACTTGCTAGCACAATCGCAAATCATTACACCTCTACACAAATATTAGTTAGATCATGCACTCGAAAAATGTTAATCATACGACATGCAACAATATTCAATAACAGTATACGCATATTCATTCAAATCGATATTCAAAATTGACAAATTAAAATGTCAAATTTCGAGGTCCACAGTCAAATTTCACAATCTAAATCTCATATCATGAAATGGAACGTTTGCTGAAAAATATTAAGCCTTATAAAGCCTCCGGGGCCCATGAAATACCTGATCGTATATTTAAGGATCATCTAGCTTAGAAAATTATGCCGTATCTAGAAATAATATTTAAGAAGTCGCTAGTAGATCACAAGGTTCCCAGAGATTGGAAAACAACATACAAAACATATTGACGTAACACCAATATTTAAAAACGGAGACGAGGTGGAACCGGGCAATTACAGACCTATTTCCCTCAAATTCATTTCGTGCAAGGTTATGGAAAATATAGCTGCTAGTTTGACCGTGAGACACCTCGATATTCAGTAGTCATTGATAAAAAAAATCAGCACGGTTCCCGAAAACGTAAATCCTGCGAAAAACAACTTGTGCTTTTTGTTAATGATATTCTTATTTTGGGAAAGAGCAATGTTCCAGTGGACACGATTTTTCTAGATTTTAAGAAAGCCTTCGACAAAGTACCTCATATTAATCTACTCGCAAAGCTAGAAGCATATGACATGGGTAAAATATTCGGGGTTGGATTAAAGACATTTTGAATGATCGGGTGCAAAGAGTATTGATAGATGGAGTTAGCTAAAATGCAGTAGAAGTTACTTCAGGCGTTCCCCAGGGAAGTGTCATCGGACCTCTTTTATTCCTACCTTATGTTAACGACATTGACTCCTTACTCACTAGTAAGATACGTTTTTTTGCCGACGATGCACTGGTTTACCGTGATATCTGTGATCCTGAGGACACAGCAGCTTTGTCAGATGACCTTAATGCTATACAACGCTGGTGTGATACTTTGCAATTAGAATTGAACTTAAAAAATTGCGTAGTCATAAATTTTTGGAAAAAGAGCAATTCCCCATCCAAACACCTACTGCATTGGGAACACCGAAACGGAATGTGTAGACACAATTAAATACCTAGGGGTTATCCTCACTCACGATCTCATAAGACTAGAAAGATTTAAGATGTAATGTTTTCCACAAACGATAAGGGATCATAATAACATTGTTCGAAACTGTGTATTCACCCCCTGCCACACACCCTAGCGGTGTATAAAAAAATAAATAGATAAAAACTATGCAGTAGAACTGTTAAGAGGATGTGTTCATTAAATAAAGAGAATGACATGCAGGACATCGACAAATATACACATTGCCAATTCTAATCATCTCCTAGGCGATTGCTGTCACATCTTTTTGGTATCTAATGGTACGCTAAAAAAACGACATTTTAAATCTATCCGTTCTATTATACATCTTCCTGATTTTACGCTGGTGATTTGATCTACCAGAGTAATTCGGGGCCTGTAATATGTCTTTAGCATTCACGGATAAGTAACCCGCCTCAAATATTCGCAGTAAATTTAACCTGTATTTAAGCCTACGGTCAAATGGCGGCTTGTGTCGTGACATTATTGTGACAATTCCCTCTCCCACCCTAACAGCTTCTTTGTTTTTACGTGCTCCTCAATTTGTTTCCAATATACTTGTCTCTTGGTCTTCCTTTACGGAATCTCTCCTCTTCGATTTTTCTTTTAATCTTTCGTTTCTAACTACTATAATATTTCGCCTTGAGGTGTGTCTATTACATCTTCTTCTTTGCCGCTCTCTATGTGATCCATACCTCTTCTACTATGTACTACTTCCTCATTTCTCACTTTGTCTAGCCATATATCTTCGACCATCTCCTCTTCAGGGCCATTTTTCCTAGTCTCCTATCCTTCGCCGATCCACTTTTCCTAAGTTGCCATGTATCTGGTCCGTGGAGTACAATGCTTCATATGAACTGCTTCCTTGTTTCCAACCTCGGGCATTCTTTGAACGTAGCGGGAGTTGCCTCTTCTGAACGAAAGCCTTCTTAGCTTGAGCTATTCTTCGTTTGATGTCGCTCAAACTTCTTCCATCCCAGATTATACTGCTTCGTAGTTAGATTAAGGGAGTAGATACAGATAATTATAAATTAAAAGCAATACCTTTTTCCTCGGCACATTGCAAAATCCTATAACATGTTGCTGGAAATAATTGTACATATATTTTTCGAAACTGAAAACGCATTCAGTCAATGCTGAACAAGAAATTTAGGGGATTGCTAGTCAAGTTGGTACAAGGGTGCCGTACTACTGCCAAGGATCCGGGTTCGATTCCGGATGAACCTCGAAGCACCCTCAGCATCGCCTAGGTCAAAGAGAAACCTGTATGTACATGAATCACTCGCTTATTTGAATACTGAAGAAGCTCGTAGATAAGAAAAATTATTCCTGCCGTATAGTCGTTCAGCAAAGATGTCGGAAATCACATAACTATTAGATAAGAAGAATTTTTCACAAAAAAAAACAATATTATTTACATCGAGAAGAGAACTCCACCCTCGCATATCAAATCAACCCTTGGGTTGATTACTGTGGTCGTTGCTTACTAACCGTGCGATTCTGTAGGGAGATCTCGTGATTTGAAATGTTTTCCTGTGTCCCGAGAACCTGCCCTCTTGACGGGAAATGCGGAAATGTTTGGAGGACCGCCATTTGTTATTCTCGGTTTCGGATAGGCTGCAAAAATGTTTACATATTATTCGTCCCAGCGTTGCCTGTTTGTTGGAATTGGCCTTTTAGCTTTGCTACGGCGGTTGAATTCACATCACAGCGTAAACTAGAAAGCTTTCGAACATGAAAGCACGGAATTCATGAACTAGTCGAGATTCAGGCCAGCGACCTTCGCGTCAACCCGAGAGCAGTAGCGTTACCCGCACCTGAGCGAACATACTTCACAGCGAAGTCATTTTGAATTGCTGCCGGTGATGAAAGATTTAGCGGTGCTCGCTGGGGAAATTCTATTCCACCACTTTTTCACCCAAGATTTCAGGTATATTCTCTTACGAGATTTTGTCCATTTTTTCTCACTTCCACCTTAAAAAGTCTATTAAAAAGCCTTCGCGTAACACAAAAGTTTCAGTTGTTCACACCACTATTTTTTTTTGGTGGCCACATATCATATCCTTCTGGGTGCACGAGAGCTCAAGTCACGGCCGTAGCAGATAATCCAGTGTCCTACAGTGCTGCTAGGAAACACGCGGAGGCGTATACACTTTCACGAGACCACAACCACTCGAAAGAATTAATTCCCAATCGTAGAATGATAAATGAATCTAAACATTTTTCATTCATGTCGGAAATGAACGATGTTTCGCCTCCTCTATACCTCAACCCTTAAAAATATGACAGTTCAGTGTTCAGTCTGATGCAATTCCGTCCAATGTTTTCGCTTCCAATATTTTTCCGTAGCATCTCGTTGTATTCAAACGCATTAATACCGCACTCCTTTCAAGGACTGCTTTGAAAAGTCACTCCCACCTTAACTTCATTGCTACCGTTTCAACTCGTCTGTATGCATGTGACACGCGATTATTATCCTTTTACCTTTGGTTTATTTATAAATTCTATTCTTTTCCGATTAATTTCACATCTCCGCGTTGTTTATTTACGTTACGACGGTTACTGCACCTCATCCATAAACAAAATAATGTATCGATTGTTGGCGCTGGTGCATTTCCTCGCAATTTTAATGTAAACGCTAGTTTAAATTACCTTCGATCGAGTGTTTAACCGTGGAATTTTCGCTCTCCACAAAGATTCATATAACTTATAATGAATTTGTAATAGTTTCGACGGATGAAACATGAAAATATTTACGAAAGGTGTTTATTTTGCTCATGCGGCTCCATTGCGTGCATTGGGCGACGCAGTAAATACTCTCGTGAAAGATTCTTCGACCATGTGACAACCTCGCCATATCCGTGGTTCAAGTGTTGGAGGAGTTGGATCGCCCGAGGTCTGAAAGTTTAAATTTTAGACGTCTCGTATATTTTTTTCTCGTCAAAATCTCACAGCATCGCGCGAAAAGAGTGTCGGTCTTCGTCTCCTTGCGCCACCAATTAGGCTCATTACGTGTGTCCACATCCCAAAACCTTCACTCGTCATTTTCTAATGCAACTCTTCATATTTCATTTCATTCAATTCTCAAACGCGATGCATCGATCTGATCGCGCTCGTCAGTTCCTTGATCATTGGCTCCAGGTAATGTAACTCCATCTCTCTCCCCCTCCCCCCCTCCCCCCACCCTGCCGCGGAAATAGACGAGATAGTTGGCGGACTAGGGCGCTGGCGCGTCTGTGAAGGCAGCGCGAAACGACGACGTGTCGACGATCTGTCTGTACTCAGCCATTATGTCAACGTGGATCATTAAAAAATCAATTAGTCGAAGCTCGATAATTATCGTTATTTTATCGATAATGTATAAATCAACTTCTTCTGCAGCTTTGTAGATGCAGATTTTTTTTGAAGTTCATATGCGCTTCCGTTTGAAGATATCGACCAGTCAGAAGATCCGTTTGGTGCGGTGTTGCTGTATATTGGGTTTACACCCCAAGGGAAAGGGTTCGAATCCAGAGGGCGGGGAAACTTTTTAGGAGTGCCCCGATGCCTACTTAGGGCACAAAAACTCAAGCGGTTGAATTTTCCTTCGTGCATGAGCGGAATTCCACCTATTAATTGGTGGCTGCGATACATGTCTGCCCGCCATTTTTAATTAGTTTCCTCGTGGTGTAGTCAGTCGAGTGGTTACTAGCAATATAATATTCGTAATGAGCAATGCGGATGTGGCATGAATGGTGCTTAGTCGCCCCCATTCCAGTTGCCCTTTCGGTGCATCACAGGGTGCCGTATGATTCTGGAAGTATTGGATTAGATACACTAGGTTTGCATACGAAGTATCGGGAACAATTTTTTCCTGATATCACTATATGTCGCAGCGCACTCGGGCCGCGCAGGCCCGGTGGTGGGGGTTTTCAGTGCACCCATGTCAAGTAACTCGGTGGAAGCGCAAAATGCAGCGAACGATTGAACAGTGGTATGCCATCAAATTTGGCGTTGGACCGGGGAAATCAGAGACAAAGACGTTGGGCTTGATTCGTCAAGTGTTGAAGGATGAAAGCATGTCAAAAATGTAGTTTTTAAGTGGCACAAGCTCTTTAAAGATGGCCGAGATAGTTTGGGGTACAAGATCCGCCTTAGACGGCCGTCGACGTCAAGAACTGACTTCACGCACATGTTGCACGACAACGTGCAACATGTGCGTGAAGTTTTCAGACCGTCGATTAAGAATGCACATAATCGCTGATCGTATTGGTATTGATAAGATGACAGTGCACACCATTATCACTGAAAATTTTGAGATACGAAAGATCTGCGCTAAACTCGTCCCGAAGGTCTTTGGACGGACGACCAAGAGCAGAGTCGGGTGTCTGCTTGCGGAGATTTTCTGCAACGCTTTGAAGAAAATCCCACTTTTTGGTCCACATACCTTGGCACCAACAGGCTGTTTCCTATTCCCAAAAGTGAATTCCTCCCACCTCCACCATGGGACCTTAAGTACCGTCGAAGAAGCTTACACGCGTACCCTTAAGGACTTTCCGGAATCCACCTATCATGAAATCTTGGAGTCGTGAAAAAACCGCTGGAAAAAGTGTGTCGATACTCAAGGGATGTACTTGGAAGGATTTTGAGGCATTGTAGCAATACAAAGTCTGTCCCAAAGGTAGTAGGACTGGGTCGATAAAAAAAATTATTGCCACAATTGCTACATTCACTCAAAAGTATTCGAAGTAGCACTCTTTTATATCCACAGGCCTCTGTTTTGCTCATGTTTTCGGTCACAAGTCGATGCACATCCCTTCTAGGGATGCCAATTTCATCAAAAACCATGCAAACACTTAATCTGCGATCCCTATTCAACAAAGCCTTCACTTTTGCAAGATCTCCATCACTTTTTGAGTTCGCAGGGTATCATGAACGTTTGTCGTCTTCAACATCTTCTCTACCCCCACGAAATAACTTCTGTCTCTCAGAAACTCCCTATCTACCCATGGCTACATCACCATAAGTTGGCTTGAGCATGTCATGAGTCTCCCAGGTTTGCTCAGATCCACGCAATATTTGATTGGCGTAGCGCTGTTCCGATAGTCGGTTCATTACGGAGCGTAATGGGGTCACTTTAAAGAAGTTTTGTAAACGAAAGATCCGCACTCTGCAAAGGCCGGGAGCAAACTACAACCAACCTCCAGTCTTTCCTGAGACTCCCATACCTCGAACTCAACCAGTGAGACCGCCGCCCGATATCCAGGTAAAAATAAATTTTACTACTTTTGGGACAGTCCTTGTATCCGAAATATGAGTTCTGGATATCTAACAGAATACTCGTAAATCTATTTTTCTGAAACGTTCCTCGATGCTTTTTATAAAAAACTTGAAGTCTATCTGATTTCTAATACGCTTTCTTCCCCCATTCCCCCTGATAATCCTAACTCAGCTGAATTTACCCACCTATCCCTAATGTGCAAATAATCTCCTTCAATGGCCAGGATCTATTTCAGAAAGGGTGCTGAACCACGGGAGAACAATGGCCTTTGCCCTCCCTCCTGAACTCCTGGATCGTCCTTCGGGGCAAATGCGGCAGTGGCCGTCCTCTCCCCCCCCCCCCACTCAAGCCAACCTCCGATCCCTCACCTTGAGAAATAGATCGAAAGGATATACGTTTAAATTATTCAGTAACTAAAGCTTTTGAGCCAACGTTCTCGACAAAGCTGTAGCCCTGAGTTTCCCCGATGAATCGCTGTTCGTTACACTAACTACTACATTTTGGCTTTCACGCGGCTTCGGAAATAGTGCGATCAGAGGCGGGAGGGTTATGCGAGTGCGAAGGGCATCGAAACGAAGAATTAATTGGCGGAACGACACTTGTCATGATCCTTCAAATGCACACATGCAAGTGCCCAGCAGATTGTGGGCAGTTGTGAGCGTGTTTATTAACCGTCGCATGGCCTTCGTAACCAGGGCATTTAAAATTAGCAACTGTGTTCTATGAACTTCATTGATTTGGGTTAGTTATTAACTGACATACATGGAAACTTAATAGCTAACCCAATGCGTATACACACACACACATACATACATATACAATAAAAATATATATAAATATATATATATAAAATTTATATGTATATTTTTTGCATACAGGTATATATATACCTGTATATATATACCCTTATATATACCTGTATATATACCTGGATAAAAAAACATTGCGTCTGCTCGATTCCGCCTTCCCCACCTCTCCTGTGCTCATCCTTTAAACGTGAGCCTATCCCTTTTTCTTTATATCTATTTCCATGTGATTGAATATATATATATGTTATATATATATATGCGTGTTTTTGTTCGCTAGTGCTATCTAGTAATAGTGCATTATTACATCCAAGAGACTTTCACGTAGCTTATATTTGTATATATATATATATATATATATATATATATATATATACAAATATAAGCTACGTGAAAGTCTCTTGGATGTAAGTAATAATGCACTATTACTAGATAGCACTAGCGAACAAAAACACACAAAAAGAAACCCAAACGTATTCCTAATTTTCGGCGGCGCTGCCACCTTTCTTAAGGATGAGAAGAAACTGGGAACTTGTTTTTGTTCGCTAGTGCTATCTTGGTATGTGTATGTGTGTGTATTATTTGTTTTTATGTTGGTCGCGATAGTACAGGGGGTAGAGCGTTGGACTACTGACCGGAGGACCCGGGTTCCATTTCCAGGCAAGCCTCCCTGGGCACCTGCAGTTGCACCTAAGCTGTGTGATTTTTCGAGTACCAGATCTTCCTGGGTAACCATAACCGGCACAGGGAAAGGAACTGGCCCCTTTATGAATTTCACACGCCGTTGGGTTTAGTACTGATGAACTTCACCTACCAAACCGACCTTCGGGTTGATTACTGTGTTTTTGGTTTTATCTATTAATGTACTTTTTTGTGTTTAAGATGAGTTATGCCTCCATTAATAGCTGAACTGGTCATAATCCAGGAAATAAATTGCACAAATGATAAAGTCTTCCTTTAAATGTCACGTTGTTTGCGAATGGGAAGCTTTGTCGTTCTAGAGTAGTTTCCAGGCCGACATTGCTTGCCTCGTTTAAGGTATTTTAACTGATCTCAGAGTTTTCTGAGGTTGGTTATTTTCAATTTTTTGAGCGGACTGACTGCCAATCGAGGAGAGCATAAAAATAGCGTGTAAAAGATAGACACCGTAGTCGTACATTAAATAAGTTCCTCATTGAAGGATTAATCGTTGAGTGGAGAAAGGTTGATATAAATTAGATAAGCTCTTTTTAGACGAGGTTCGAGCGATTGTTTGGAGTACTTAGTTGTTTTGCAGGGAACATTCCTCCCTCCAAATGGGTTTTAATCCAATTATGATGACTTAAATGTCATCACTGGTCGCCGTTGTGTCGAAATTGGCAAAGGGAACTCGCTGTCGCTTACGACATTGAATATATTTATTGGACCGGCTCGTGAACTGCGCTCACCGATATCCTCCCATTACTAAATTTATCCATAAATATTCGCGAAAAAAATTAGCATTCCCAATCGTCCCTCCTAATCGCATTTTCCCTGAGAAGGTATATCCCATGCGACCTCCTGCATATATACTCAGACATGCCAACTTTCAAAAATGAAAAATCGGGAGGACATGCCAACTTTCAAAAATGAAAAATCGGGAGATTTTTAGAAGTGTATCACGAAGTAATCACTTTTAATTACAACAATATTTGCATGGCACCTTAATCCCTTTATGACACTTTGCCAATTTTTAATGAATGTCACACTTTATTAACATGTTAAGCTAAGTACACAATTTGAACAGTTCATCAAGAACGTAAGAAGGAAAAATCGGGAGTCACCCGCTTAAATCGGGAGAGTTGGCATGTCTGTATACTACATCTTCAGAAGTTCATGAGCAACGTGATTTGGAAGACACTGAACGCATAACGACATCTATTAGGCAAGTACGGAAGTTGAAGGAGAAAGCCTTTAAAACGCGCCAAGTTCAATTTACTCGCAAGCATGGTGGGCGATCAGATATCCTCATAATGCGAGAGCCTTATCGTTATTTACGCAATAAACAACACATTTTTCATCATTGAACTTCATATTGAGGGCTGTGAAAGTCCTGGAGTCCACAATGTCTGAATCCTTCTTCCCGTTCCCTGAAGAATTATATTATTCTCACTTCATTCCACATATCTGTGTCTTCATCCCCCAATTCCGACATCCCCTTTTCAGTCACTCCTAATTTCACTCAAGCGCTTTGGTTGTTTAATTTCTGTTAGTTAGCGTAGTATTTAGCCTAGTTGTCACTTGTCAAGAACACTCAACGTGTCAACATTGTCAGCAGTGATCAGCGGAAAAGCATAGGAACGTCCAAATTGATTGCAAAACTAGAGGAGATAAAAGTAAATTATTATTTATCCGGAGAATTGTAGCTATCATTAATAATTAAACTTAATTAAATTACCTTTTCCACGAACTATATTCCTCTGGAATAATTCCAGCGGACTTCCAGAAGAAAATAATTGTCTCAATTTTGGGTAAAGAGAACAGATAAATTTTTAAACTTCCAGGCCATAAGCCAAACGACACACATCGTAAATTTTGACCAGATTCATCGATAGATGCATAGAACGTAAAGCATGAGAGCTCGTTGACAAGCGTTAGTTTGTTTTGGTGAAGATATAGACACAAAACTTTCAGCCCTTTGGCAACTCAGAAGGATTCGTAAGCAAAAGAATCAACAAAGACATTGATTGGAATTGTGAATCTTGAAAAACCTTTCGTAAAAAATCTGCTGAAAGTAAATACTTTATGTCAGAGGGTAATGTTTGTCTCTTATGATGAAAGAAGGGATTATAGTAATTGAATTGTAATTAAAATCGCAGCAGTGTAGATGGAGGAATGGGTAAGACTAGGAACTGCACACTCATCCATCATATTTTTGTTATGTTAGAAGAAAAATATGCAACTATGGAAGACGTAAGAAGGACATAATGGCCAGAATATATAAGGGACACCATTACACCTCAAAGGGAGCCACTAAGGAAAAGACGTATTAGACCCTGGTAAGACCAGTTTTACTCCTCACTTTTATGGGACCCGCACAAAAAAGGGCATATTACCAAACTGGAGAAAGTACAAAGAAAGGTTGCCAGATATGTGCTGGGGAAGCGTAGGAGGATGGAGAGTGTGACTATAATGTTAAAAACGTTGGCCTGAGAACTTTTACAAAGTAGAAGAAAAAATAAGCAGACTTTGTGGAATATACCACATTCTGAAGGAAAAGAAAGCTTGGACAGAACTGAGGAAAGAGGTGGGAAATCCAAATTTTATAGGGAGGAATGATCACAAATTCAAGGTGAACTGCCGGGCACAAAGAACTAATAAAAAAATGTTCATTTCTTAATTAAACAATTGCTGATTTTAACAGTTTACCTACAAAACTATTCGAGTCCTTTACAAACAGGGTAAATACTTTTAAGAAAAGATATAAACGATTTATGTAACAATTTGATTGATGTGTTGTGTAAAATTGTATGTAACAGCTTAATTTTGGATTTTTTTCTAGTTGATTGGGAAACTGATGTTAATGAAATGGGGATTTTCTTTTTTTTGTTTGTGTTATTGATTTCAATTGTTGAAGGTCAATTTCGGCCTAGTCAAGAAGTTTATAGGAAACGTTAAATTAGCTGTACGGCATATTTTCCTCAATACTAGGCCGTGTGGAATTAGATTTCAGACAGTCATACTGAAGTGATTAAATTTAGCAAATAAATTACAAGCGTCCTAAAGAATATTGCTTTCTCCGACACATGAAAAAACATCATGACCAATTCTCTTACACATATTTAGATTACTCCAATGTACTTTGACTATTTATAAATATGTTGCAATTCGGTGACGATATGTCCCGAATTGGAATATTTTGAGGGAATTCGAGATAGTCTTCCAAAATGTTGAAACCTATTCCATCTATGGGATTCAATACACAGTGAAGATTTTGCGAAAATTTTCGAAAAGATACTTTGACATATCATTGTATTTATTTACATTCTGACACACGGGGAGAAATTTTCCTTCGAACTTTTTCAACGATTTGTAATTTTTTAACCCTGCCGATCGTATAGGTCAATCCTTAGACAAATCGATACGCAAATATAATAATTGATTTTTTCATATTTGTGACTTCCTCAAACGCTTGTCGTAGGAAGTAAACAGGAGGAAGTGAGTAGATGTATGCTTCAACTTTAATGACTGGTAACCAGATGCACCAGTATCCATCGTTTTTTAAATGAGAACTTCTATGATTTGAAAAATTGATAAAGTATTAATAAATATGCGAACACATTTAAATAATTATACTGAATACATCTACTTACGGTTTAAGCCCATTCAAATATGTCGCTATACTCCTCCCCACCAGTTGCGAAATTCGTTACTCATATTCAATGGCGGGATTTCGGTGGATTTGTGTTTACTTCCAGTTAACTGTATTTGGCCTTCGAAGTGTAAAACCACGACTGCATTTCGGCATGTGCAGTGTATAGACATTTCAGTGATACTAATACACACATTTTCCATGGAAGTAATTCTAGTTCTATGACGAACAGCTCTCGAGATGACTCAATACAGTATGGATCAAGTGTTGAATGATGTTTTTGGGCATAACTCAAAACTAAAGCACTGTCCCGTCGTCTCTTCGTGGGAAGGTATATACCATTATATCATGTGTTTGATTAAACCATTCCATTCCTAAATACCAATCCATTATCGTACCTCAGGTTTGTGCAAGATAGCGGCAGAAGAGTGTTTTTCCAAAGGAAATGATTTGGATGCTGTTTTTCAGCTAGCGGAAACGCATGCAATATATTTACGTCACAAAGCAGAAACTTCTGCTAATTATCTAATGAGGTAAGAAACAAGAGTAATTAAATTATCCTTAGAGTAGCTTTGTTATTTTACTGATTGTTTTTTTTTACTTCAGGAGAACCACCACCAATGATCCAGCCAATGGCAAAGATTCAGTAAAAATTGATTTTGTAGATAATATAAGCCCAGAAAGGAGGCGATCGTTGATTGGTATAAATTCACAGTTTTCAGCTTCTAGAGGACAAGGAATTATCGAACGGCTGAAAGACTTACCTCAAGGTAGCAAACTTCTCTTAAAACTAGTGTAAAAAGAGTTGCTTATTGTTGCCTGTCTGCAAATAATTATATTCAAAACTATTCATTGTTCGGGTTTCAATTGTGGGGGCTTAAGTTCCTGCAACCTTTTCATTTCATTTTTGTAGAGTTATCTTTCGTAAATATAAAGAGTTGAACTCCATTATTTCCCCTGAAATGAGTGTAGTTTGTGATCATAGTCAAAATTCATATATAGTCTGACAGTACTTAAACACACCATTTGGATTTCCATTGTAAAAAGTTTCTCAACCCTAGACTATAGTCATTACCCTCTGGAATGTTCAGAGTAATTCATAGGTCACAGGCTCTAAATTCATTTTTGGCCACTGTTCATGAGACAACTTTGTGAGGAAAGAAGATATAATTCTGTATGTTCTTAGCTTGTGGGGCTTATAAGGACTCTGATTAATAGTATTCCCCTAAGTACTTGTATGATTAATTCGCACTAGACATAGAGGGAGTAGAGATGATTAGAAAGAACATGCCCATATACTGATTTTATCATAGAGTATATTCTTGCAAAATTGTAGAGTGTTTATGGCTCAGATGGATGCAATCACATTCCTAGAATACTACCATTTGAGAGTCTGGGAGATGTTGAGATGTGATGGAGAAGATTCTCAAGGGAATGGGGAATATGGGGGTTCAGTTTCCCATCCTTCTCTTGAATAGGTAAGGTTGCTTACATATGCTCATATGTATATTCCTATATATGAAGTGCAACTTAGCTGATGCAGCTTTGATTAATGAAACAGGCTATATGATGTGGGTTAAACTTTGTAACATTGAACTCATCCTTGTGTGTCAGATATTCTCTTATGGCTGAGGATGAAGGAAATTTGTTTTTTTTTTAATATTTAAGATAAAGATCAGCAGAAACATTATGATGGTACACTTAATTGGGGAACTAATCCAGTAATGGAGATAGTTGTAAACTTTTGCCTCTCTTGGACTACACTTAATCACTGCTCATATCATCTGGCACATGTATACCCTTCAAACACATCTTCTACTTTTCCCTCCATATATGAGGACCTTATTTTGTGTCTTCATGTGATGGTTGCACTCATGTTCTGTTCCTGCCTTGTCTGTATCATCACTTCTAGCATTAGCATGCTGTGTAGGCAATTGATATGCGTGAGGGAGTGTGTGGAGTTGGTGTGGAAGGATTGAAAATAAGGGGAATTGTTGGGAGGTGAAGGCAAGCAACCAGCAGGGGTACCAATGAGGGAAAACCCTTGCTGGGACTTGGGGATCATTCATTTGGGGTTCTCATCCCTGATGTATATTCATGACAGTAATTTTCCCAACCCCAAATGAGATCAAACTAATTTTTTAGTTGGTCACAGGGGACCCCTTTTTTGAAAAAGTGATTGGCACATAATATGGGTTCATACTTCCCTGATGGGCCTTCTATGGTGCCAAACAAACTGATATGGTGACGTATGGGGTGCTTCAGTTCTTAGGAATGTGGAAAACTTTTTAAAAAATCAGAGAATCACATTGAAATAACAATTAAAATTCCAAGGTTTTTTAGTGGAATCATTTGATAAAACACATCAGGTGTGGTGGTCCTAAATTTGTAGTAGGTTGATAATTCTTATAGTCATCAAACACCAGAGTTATATATTTTGAATTCATAAAAGTGGCATGCTGTAATACATAACAGGACAGCATACCTCTTAAAGTACAACTACATTGTGTTGTTACTGATGCTAGTTGGAGTATTGAATAAATTTGATTGCTGATGAGAGAAATTTCATTCCGATACCTTGCAGTCAATGAAATATTAGTCTGAAAAAAGTAAAAGTCAAGGCCAATCACTATGCATTTCATTGCAATTTCTTCTGCAGTTAAAAAATTCCCCTAAACTGAATTAAAGGGCATGATGCATGCATCATAAATAGCATTGTCGGTGTGGAAATAGTGTTCTCATTTAGCAGAAAAAGTACCTATTCATTTTTTTTTTTAACTTTTGATTAGTTTTGCCCAAAGTAATTAAGTGCAGAGGCCATGATTCCTAAAACTCAACTGTTGCTTCTGACATATTTGATGTATTGGCCATTCCTGCAATGCCACAAAGCCACTGTTACTAAGATCAAAATTAAATCTGTTGAAATATATTGCCAAAATGAATTCTCTAATAGTTTCGAAATAGTTGTTTGTTCTTTTTCATTGGGAATTTTTTATTTGGGTTCATTATATTTATTTTCCAGAATGGACAATAGTGCAAATTACTTCAGCATTTGATATGCAGTTTGTGGCGAATCCGGAAAAACATCGACATTCCTGCCCTCCGTCCCTCTACGTTACCCGAATGGAATGTGGCTCAAAACCTGTCGTCATCACCTCTCAAGTTCATCATGTGCCAAATTCCTCAATACCACAGGGTCAACAGGTTTTGCAGAATTCATCTCGTGTCACCAAATCATTTATGGAGGTGAGTCGACTATCATTTTTGTGAATCCAAGTAAATTATTGACTACCCCTGAAAGGGCATGGTATGAGGGGTGTGTGTGTGTGAAACATTTTAATAGAAAGAAGAATGATCTGATGTAGGAAATCCAGAGTAGAATGCTATCTGTCAATCTGTTAATGTGAATTAATGTAAATATGTAATAATGTTTAATCATTTCAATTCTGAATCAATCAATTCAAGTCTCACGCAATCATGTAAGCATTTTGTTCGAAGGAGAAGTGACAGCATAGCACAAAGTTGGTGGAAAATTGAAAGTTGAGGAAGAAATAATGTTTCAATACTTAAGTGTTTGAAATCCACATTGTCTTGAACTTAAAAAAAGAAAAGGTATGGCTTTCACTGAGAATTTTAGGACATAGTAAATGTCTGCTGCATCTTAAGAAGTATGATCGCAATTTGTTATAAGTTGTGTGCATTAAGAAGAGAAATGTATGTGTTTCCCTACAAGTTTGTTTATTGCCAGGACACCCACTTCAGCCATCTACTTAACAATAATCTACCCAGGGTGGTGGCCTTGGTTGTGTATATATATGCAGCTGTGGTGGTCCCATGGTCAGTCACCCAGAACATTGAATCACTGTGATTTTTTGCATGATAGTCCTTTGTTGTACGTTTACATCCATGAGTAGTAGAAAATTCATGCAGAATGTTGTGTAATTTTTTCCAATTCAAGGAATTTCAAGTCATGTCTCCAATTGAACAAATAGTTATCATTACTTTGGGCCATGTGCAAAAACTAGATTATGGATGCATAGGAAATAGGAATAGTCTGCTATTATGCAAAAATATTACTTTGGTGTAATTGGATTCGAATCAGTATCATTATCTGGCAGTTTTACAGAAGTATTTTCATGTTTATATTGTACTGGATGCCTGGGGGGGGGGGGGGGGTAGGACAGGGATCATTGGCAAGGAGAGGGGGTTTTTTAACTTTTTGGATGTAAAACTTCTTAATTGTCTATAAAAGAAACTTAAGGGAGATCTCTAATGTCCCATAGTTTAAGCAATAGCTATATTAATAGCTTTTTAGTGGTACATTTTAATACAATGATGAATTTTAGGTATCTATATTGGATGTATTCATGTTAATCGTGTCTGATTCCTTATGTTGTGTGTGTAATTGTATGCTGTAATCGTATGACCTGTTCTATACTTTTAAACCACATTCGATTCCTGGAATGGTTTTTAAAAAAGTTTTATAATTATTATTTATTTAATTTCTGAGAAAATAAAATCTTCAATCCCAGTTTTAAAATTGATAATGGGGTCAGTTTTTTTGGCAGATTTAGGTCCTGGTTTTTTCGCCTCACTTCTCAGGTTATTGGGATGTTATGCCAAAGATATTTGAATCGTAGATCATTCCTTTCAAGAGGAACTCCAGAACTGAATGTCCTTATTACATAATTCGTTTCGTCTACAGAATAATCCACATGATATTTACCTGCTAATGACTCAACATATATTCTGGTGCTTTTTCAGGAACTGGAAAATATAATAGCTGATGAACTTCAAGTCTTAAAAAATGGGAAAAAAATGAACCCCAAAGAGTACTGGACGAAGAGGGATTCACATAGCACACGAATGAAAGTAAGCTATAGTGATTAGTAGAGATGTTTGTTCAAATGACTGAAAACAAGCTCTCTTAAGGCTTTCTTTGAATGTAACTACATTCTTAGATATAAATATTTTGAGGGGAGGTGGTTTACATGACGTGGGTTTTGTACACATCTTTAAATTCCAATTCCAATAAAATTTTAACAAAAATATTTTGAGTGGAAATATTTCGCGTCCAGACGTTCTCCCCATTTCGTTTTCTTGCAAAATGAGGCACAGAATTTCTTCATTAATTACAGTGATGCAAAGAGCCTGTGCAATTTTTTTAACTAGCCCAAATTTACTTATTAAATAAGAACTAATACTACTGATTGTACTCATATTCATATATAGTATATGCTTATCTCCATGCAGTAAATATGAAAAACTCTGTGCAAAATTGTAGCGACTCAAACTGTACATATTTTGAGTAAAAGAAATCAAATCTCTTTGATTATTTAGTTATACTTTGTGTTTTACTTTTTTCTTTTTGAAAACTTAAAATCTTGAGTTGCGACATTCTTACATTGGCTCAGCAGCATACTATCTTCAACGCACTTTAGGTAATACTTAGAAAAGAATTCTTATGCTGGAATTAATTTGATGATTGAGTATAATTGTTTGACCCGTGTTATCTTTGAGTTGGAATATGCGGATCAAGAATAATTACAAAAGTACAATTTACAAAAGTACGTGTATATTCCTTAACCACTGGTTTAGCATTAATCAGCATGGAGAATGTGTGCCTTGTATTGTTGAATACTTTTGTGATGTTTTTCTTACCCTTGTAGTTATAATTTTAAGCATTATATTTGGTAATAATTATTGCTGAAATCCTTTGAAATTCAGAGCTCCCTTTAGCATATCATTCTGTACTGATCCCTAGTACATATTTCCATCTCTCCTTGTCATCTCACTTCTTCAACCTGCATATTACACACTGGACTGATGTTTGTCTTCAGTAGTACCAACTTGTATATCCGATTGTGAGACTATTTTTTCCTCTTAAATGTATTGTTACCTAGAGCTATGCCATCATATCATATTGAACACAAGGATGCACCCTTTAGGAAGACTTGATTGACGGTGGGGAATTGTTGGGAGGAATCCAAAAGAGTTTGGTGTTAGAATATCATTCCATAATCTGCAGAAAATACCAATATGAGGCATGCAAATCTTTCACTTCTTACTCCTCACCTCACATTAATAAAAACGAAACAGCAGTGCCTGCTATGCATTATGCAAAAACCTGTTTTGTGTGGCATTGCTGTGAAATAATCCTTGTTAAATTTTAAAAGATATTTTGAATTATTATTTAGGTTGAACCTTGCAACTTATCTACTATTTAATTGTTTCGTTGCCATTAGGTTCTTATGAGCAGTATTGAGAATCAATGGCTAAGGGGCCGGAAGTGCTTATTTCTGGGGAAGTTTATTGATGCTGAAGATGAAAAAAAGATAGAAGGTAAGAGGACACCGTCCATTTTGTCTGTCAATTTGTTGTTTTTTTCCTCTCCCAATAAAAAAATTACAAACAAAATAAACCTTCAAGGGTTAGGCTTCACTTCAGGAAAGTTTTGTATGTATGTCCATCGAATTAAAAAGAGAATGCTTTTCCACGGAATTTATTTGGTTTGGTACAATGCGGTACAACACATTGTATCAAAACAAATATTAATTTTCATTGTCTCCATATTCATTCATTTCCCTTTAAGTTCAAGTTTACAGTCCCAGTATTTTTTGTTTACATTCATTTCACTCTTCCTAATTTGGCTTAGTAATTTAATTCTGAATCAGTTCCCTTGGGAACTATAGCTGGAACCCCTTCTGGTGCCCTCACAGTAAATTTTTCTTCTCAATTCAGTTGTTCAATTCCGAGAGGTCCTTCAAACGGGTAAAATTTCCATCTTGTTAGCATTTGAAATCAAAAGATATCAAGATGCATTTCTCCTTTCAGACATGGTGGACAAGGTGCTGACATCTTGTGGGTCCGTTGATGTGTCAGATCGCTCGCGTAGAATCCTCTCCCTTCTCCTGGGTGCAATGCCTAATCTTCAGCCAGCGGAGGTGCACAAGATGCTGCGCGATGCCCTTCCTGATGCACAACGCAAGCAGATCTTTGAGATGATGGATGTCATTGAAGGCATGAGGGAGTCTTCTTTGAAGGCAAATCCTTGCCAGTGGAAGCGTCACCCTGTCATTCTCATACTAGACAAGGTTTGTTCCAAGGTTTCATCAGAAATGGAGGAATCCAATCCTTTTATCATTTTCAAATGAACTCTGTGTTCATTTGAACTTCTGTTCTGTTCCTAATTCCTCTTGAGAGGGGTGGTTGCACCACCGAAAGTTCAAGAACTGGTGAGTCCCTCTTTTGTGTGTTTTGGTTTCTGTGTTTGCTGTGACTATTTAGTGAGTTTCATTGTGCACGTTCGTGGCTTTTCCGGGAAAGTGAATATATATATATGTATAGGGTGCGTTTCAAAATTAATGGAATTGAATTTCCCACATCCCTCCAATTGGATAAAGTGGGGTCAAACCACTAGGAGTAGGTGATGGAAATGCTAAGCTTTACTGTAAAATTGGTCTCAGTGCTCACCAAGCTGAGAAAGCTGCAGGACTTCAGTTATTGTTTACCTCTGTGTGCTGACCATGTCACGAAAAAAATAGAATCAACGATTGAGCAACGTTACGCGATTATTAAGTTTTGTGCTAAACAGAAAAAATCTCTTAAAGAAACTAACAATCGTGACGTTTACGGGGACTCTGCTCTTTCTTAATCACAAGTTTTGAGGTGGTATAAAACCTTAAAGGAGGGCCGGAAAAAGGTTCACGTTGAACAACACTCTGGGGGGCCGTCAAGCAGTAAAACTGACAACAGTGTGGTTCGTGTTCAACAATTGTTGGACTCTGACCATCGATTGAGTATCAAGATGGTTGCTAATGAATTGAACTCGTCGTCTACTGTTGTATTTCGCATTCTTACGAAGATTTAGTGATGAGGAAAGTGTGCACCAACCTCATGTTATGCTAATCCAGTGTTATTGAAATAGTCAGTGCCATTGTGTTTTCTAATATAGATCTCCATTTTTTTATGCAGAGGATTGAAGGTGTTCCATGGGAAGCAATGCCAGCCCTGGATGGTCATTCTTACAGTCGTGTTCCATCCATACATTTTGCACACAGTCTTTGTGTTGAAAGAAAAAAAATAAAGGTAAGATGATAGGGTAACAAAGAGGATCTTTCATGTACATTCCTCGAACAGATATACTTGTATGTTTTACTTTTCAAAAATGGAAGGGTTGCAGCTAAGGCAATAAAGTAAAACTGCTGATAAGTCAAGTAGTGTTATGAGAAAAACAAAATTTGCACTTTTCCACAGATTTATTCGTAACATAGGACACATTTCAGTTCATCGAGCCATCTTCAGGTACAAAGACAAGATTCAAATTACGACACATCGTATTTATACCTGTTTGAGGGAAGGTGGGGGAAGAGAAGAGCGAAGGGTAAGGTAGGTGGGGACAAAGAGAGAGGAAATATGGAAAACCCAAAGAAACAGGGAAAATAAAGAAGTGGAGAGGTAAAAAGAGAGGGAGGGGATAGATAAGCACTTTTGGTCATTATTTGAGAGGACAGTGGCAACTAGCTGGTATCCTGGCAGTAGGAAGGAAGAATAAAGAAGGGTTAAGCAGGAAGGAGACATGGAAGGGGTAGAGGCAGGTTGCGGGATGAGGTGTAAGTGATTCTAAGAATGGCCTTATCAGGGAAGTTTTGCTCAACGATACTGAGAGTGGAGGATTGAGGGAGGGGGGGAGGGGATTGGATGGGAAAATACGCGGAGGGTGGAATCAACAGGAGAGAGGGAGTTTCACCTTTTGCTGTGGAAATGGTATTCTTAGGAGAGGAGAGTTGTTTACAGAAATAATGTCGTTTAAAATAACATTCATATTTAATTTTACAATTTCAAGTTGCTCTAAAATGTCGAGCCTTTTGCCCTTGTTTTCATAGTGTAGAAGGTCCCGATCAAATTTACATAAGTGGGATTGTAGTAGATTGTCGTGGTAGATTGTAGAAAATGGATTTAGTAGATCTGATTGTAGTTGATGCTTAACTAGGAGTGATGTTTCGTCAAAAGTCCTCCAACATTTTTCATGTTCTTTTATTCTGGTTTTGAAACTTCTTCCGGTCACGTCTATTTAGCACGCATCACAGGAATCACACTTCACTTTGTAAACGCCAGATTGTGAGAGAGGGTTCTAATTTGTCTTTGTTGCTGCAAAGGATTTTTCCCAGAGTATGTGGATTATGAAATGAGATATTGAATTTCCTTTTATTACATTTTTGGGTTATCCTTGTATTGAACTAAGGGAACTGTGGCCAACTTAAGGCTAACTGTGAAATAGCATTTTAATTTTTTCTTTAAGAATTTGGCGACAATATTTGCACTGTAGCCATTGGATACTACTATTGATTTTATAGCGTCCAGCTCATGGTTGAATTTTTTTAATTTTAGGCATAAATTAACAAGTCAGGGGTATCATGGAATGGAAGGCCGACAGTTTCTGGTTCATAGAGTGGCAGAAATCGGCTGGGATGATCACATCACTGTAACATGGTTTCCTGTGTATGCCAAAACTATGTTTTTCTCATAAAGACGAACTTCCACTGCATCTGTTGAATGTGGTCCCTTAGCAATTGAACATTCTATTCATCTCTTTGTATGTGCAGATATGCTCATGTTGCCAATATCCCTAATTGTAAGAATATATTCCTCAATTAACACAAAATATTTGCAGAAAAAGTTCATGGGTTCATTCACAAAAATAAGACACCAAAAAGATTAGCAGCAGCAGTAATTAATGGCAATACATAATGGTCTTACTTAATTTCAATATTAATTTATTTATCTAAGAATCTTATTTGTAACATAGAAGGTGATTTCTAAAATGCTATCCATCAATGAGAGATCTTCATGGTAAGCATCCCAGATAAACAAAAAATATTAATAATGTATAGTCAAACGTAATGAGAATTGTTGCAAGTCACAGGGTGCTGAAAATCATTTATAATTACTTCCAAAGCATCATGAATGAGTGAAAAAGGATGGCGATAATTACCTAAATGGAAATCACAAATAAAAAGCCAATTTTGAAAGAAAAAAAAACACAACTTAACACAAAAACCATTGAAATAGCCTGAATAAAATCCATGATTTTTAAATTGTGTGGGCACTCACATTCGTGAAACACAATTGTAAACATGACACAAACAACCCTTGTGCTGAAAAATAATTTTCCAATATATTTTTGGTTCATATCTTTTCTCTGAAAAGAGAACAAATGAGGAAGTACTAGAAATGGTGGGGGAGGAGAGGGGTTTGTTGAGAGAAATCCTATGGAGGCAGGAAAAATGGATGAAAGGCATATTGAGTGGCAGTGGGATGTTGAAGAAGGTAATAAAGGGGAGAATGTTATGCAAACGAGGAAAGGGCAGGAACAGGATAGGTATGGTGGACGAGATGAAGGGAGGAAGGAAGTGCACAGAGATGCAAAGGACTTGATGTAGAGTAGGTTACTATGTTGTGTTTTGTCAGGAGTTACAAAATATTTGATGGTTGTGTCCATCCAAAAACCTACCTTAACTGGTAGATTACCTTATAATAGATAACAATCTTTTCTCTGAATTTTGATTGTTGTTGGCAGGAGGCATACATTGATGCCAGCCAGGGATACTATGTGGTGAATCCAGATGGGACATTGCCAAAGACTGAGGAGAGAATGGTGCAATACCTGGAGTGCAGGCCTGAAATGTGGAAGGGCAAGAAAGGGGTGGAGATGTCCCCTGAAGAGTTCGTCAAAGTCATTAAGGAGCATGATCTACTATTGTGAGTCTGGAACCCCTAAGTGAAGTCTGGAATTACTGTCACAAGGACGTTCTCCATGTTTGCTCGTCCATTCCATTAGATCGAAGGTCCCCACCCAAGTGAATACAATTGCAGTTAGCAAGTTTTGGTTAGCTCTTTTGTATATTCGATTGAAAACCAAATTTAAAATTTGTCCCTGATAAAGTAGATAACCCAACAGTACAATAATGGTTTATACTAAGTGATAGTTTATTAATTTCAACAGTAGTAGGCAACACAATACAATATTCCCTTAAGACATGAACGCTATAGGTTGCTACTTAATAAATACCTGTGTTTAGGCAAGCATTATATTAAAAAAGAAACACATTGACAAGTATATTACATCGTTCTTCCGTGATCTTCAAACCCATTTAAAGCTTGACATTTATATGTTATACTACTTTTTTTTATGCCTTTTGAGATTTTTGATACACTAACTGAATGAATAAAACATACAAACTGTGTAACGAGTTTCTAAAGATGGCAAAATTCTGGATATTGTCTAATGAAAATATTGATGTTTTGTTTTAACATTATTTACCTCTTCAACACATATTCAATTTTATTCAGCTTGGATGATATAATATGTATGCATTTTTTGGCCCTGTGTTTCTTTATTTATCACGACACATGACAAAACACAGATATTTTCCATGTAACAACCTAGATTTCAGTGAGATCAGGTTTAATCATTAGCTTTTTTCATTTACAAATCAATGGGAAAAATACGTATGGAGTGGGACCCAAACGAGCTAGAATTCTTTATCCCTTCAAAACCTGATCAACAGGAGTCTGCTGAAGATGAAACTTGATGCATTATTTTCTCATGTATGTTTGAAAAGGTACTCTGGGCATGGTTCTGGATCGAAGTACATGAAGGATATACAACACCAGCCGGACCCACTCCGTGCAGTGATGTTATTGATGGGCTGTAGCAGTGCAAAGACAGAACGCCTCTGCCCCCACCTGGATCCATGGGGAGCGGTTTACCTGCACCTGCTTGGCAGAAGGTGAATTCCTAAACCACATAATTGTGAACAATTATAAACTATTTCCTTTAGGTGAACCACATGGGTTGTCTGCATGTTAGTTACCCTTTCTGCAGGTCACCGGTCAGTGAACCTTTGGTGATTTTGCTTGAATATTTTTCAATTCCACCAGATAACTGTTTTCTACTGTTCGTATTTCAATAGACATAGGCATTAATGTCATTGTGTTAACGTACAATCCAAAATACGGTCTATAAAAACATACCATATTATTAAAAAGTGAAAATTAATGAATAAATACTTGATCATAAAAAGTGCATGGAGCTTAGGTTTAAAAAATCATTATGACAGTGAAACATTTCTAAAGAAACGGTGTTAATTCTTTAGATGTGGAATGTTTGGTCAATGCTGGAATGCAAAGTCATTTTCATTCTTCATTATTTCAACATATGTACAATATGAATAGTCTGCCTTAGGTGTTATTACAATGTATAAACTATGTAGCTAACTATTAGTCATACAATTTATTCATTTCATAACAGGGATCTCTTCCTGGCAGACTGAGATTACAAGTGTAATAAGTTCTAATTTCCATCACTAGTGGCTTGTACTAACCATCGCCTATGTACTCGAATTCTTCCATTAAAACCTTCACATTGCTTCTATCTCATCTTTTTTTAAGTGTACTGGATATACTTACAAAAAGAATTTTTAAAAGTTTTTTTTTTCATTTAGATTGATGTACGTGAGTAACTGTTTTCGAATGTGAAATATTTTTATTCTAGCAGGTAGATAGATGCATATAGCTAGAAACTGAAAATGAAAACGTGTAAATATAGAGCTCTAGGTGCATTAAAACAATAGGGAATTGTATGCGACCTAATTAAAATGTATGTGTTTATATGTAGGCATAAAATATTGAATATAACCATTGAAAAAAATGTTTAACTCAATTTCCAAAACTGATATGCCTCATTGTTTGTTTCTTATTTTTATTTGCAGTCCGTGTGTCATTGGAATGCTATGGTCCATAACTGATTTAGAGTGTGACAAAATCACCATGAAGTTGTTGGACCTTTGGTTGGGTCCAGCTAAGGGTGGGGGAAAAGAAAAGAATGATCCCAAAGCAAAAGCAGAGGATGTGAAGACAAAGGGGGGCATAAAATTTACTACTCAGGTATCAAAAAGTAAGAGGAATGTTTCAGTACAAAGTTTGAGCACTCCAGAGGTTCTGTCGTTTGCGCAGGGTGATCTCCTGAGGTCCTGGGCCATGTCCAAACATGCAGCCAGCCAATTCATGACCTCTGCTTCAATGGTTGCGTATGGAATTCCCGTGCGAGCCACGAGGGGTGAAGACATGGCCTCCTTGTTAAATAAATTGAGCAAAATATCATTGAATAAAAATTGACAAATATTCATTTGGAAGTGACTCTTTCTGTAATGTAAAATAGGTTTGATGCTTTTGTAAATAAATAAATGGAAATTATTTTTTTATGAAAATAAATAAGCTGTTACTAAAATGTTAAAATCATTTGTATTTAAAAATCAAATTAACTTTCTCTGTTCTATTTGGAGGTAGAATGTGGGTAAGTGCTGAAGAGTGTGATCATGCTGGACCCAAAAGCATGACGTGAGAGATATAAGGGTAATGGGAGAACAGGGAATCATAGAAAGCTGTCTGCCCCCTATCCACCACAAAAGCCCCTTGAAAGTTCGATGGCATGGCTTAACCAAAATGAGTGAACAATTTCATTCAGTTTTCTACATTGATATGAATCAAGGATTGTAAATGAATTCAGATGACACCACCAATTTCTTTTCAATATTGAGATTTCTAAAATAGGGTTCCCATCCATTTAAAATATGGCAAATCCCCACCATGTAAGTAGACTGGTCTAAAACAGACAGGCTTTGTTGGGAAATTGTTGTCATATTTTTTAATCAATGTCATTAACATAGCATAAAAATTAATGTTTAGGGTCGATGCCCTTTGATAAAACTCTCAAGATGTGAAAATATTTATTTTGAAATTAATACAAAACACTTTAAAAGAGGTCCAACAGTAGAAAGGCAATTCTCCCAGATAATACTTTTGAAAAATAATTCCTATCTGGATTGATTGATCCCTTCCTAAAACTTTACCTTTGATCATTAACTCACGTTATTATATAAAACTATTGTTATGACAGGGTAATGGTTGATGAACGTTGATTCAAAGCCGTATGTGTTAGTAATTCTGGCTTTCAAATATTACCCAAAGTGGTTTAATCAATTTTTTATCAAGATATGTCAACTTTGGTGGGTGGTTACATCGCCATTACCTCCCCTCCGTTATAAACAAAATGAAATATATAAGAGTAAAATTAAAAAAATAATTTTAGATTATTCCTTTCATTTATCACGGAAACAAGAATAGTCATGATACACCCAACGATGATTTCTCTAAGGAAATGTTTAAATTATACAATTGGAAACTTCCCCTTAATTTGCGGATATGCGCAATTAATGGAAGTTTGCAATTTCTATGCTTCAGTTAATATTACCTGAGAGAATTACTACCCATTATTAAGCGGTCGATATTTATTAATTAATGTATCAATTCTTTCAAAGGTGCATAGTGGGAATTATGGCATCGTCGATTTCACCACCTGATGCGAAAAATTTGATTAATTAGCTCATAATACATCACCCTTGCCATCTGCGAACTTCCGATTCGAAGATACCGCCGAGCGAGGAAGCGCCAAAAAATGCCGCTGAAATGCGGCAGGAGTCGGAACCATTTTTCCCGCCAAACCTTAACCCTTTGGGTACTATTAACCCTTTCGTGAATCGCTCGAAACACTCGGTCTTTCATGAGCTCAAAATTCGCACAAAAACGTGGTCGATTGGCCTGTTCAAGGTCAGATCGGGGGAAATCAGCCGAGCCAGAGGTCATTCAAGGTTACCCCAGAGAGGTTGAAGGACGCGAAAAAGAGTCAACTGGGTCCCTTAACAGGGAGGTTATGGACCAATATTATCAGACGGTAAAGAAATGGCCGAGAAATAAGCATTTTTGAGTTATTTATGCCGTAATGAGAATGATTCCAAGCCGGCGTTCATCGAATGATCCGCTAATCGATAGAATAATTAATCGTATGCATTTTTATTCTTCTAATTATTCAGAAAAAGGTAAATATATTCGGATTTCCCACACTTTATGCGCATGCTATCAAGTTTGCAAACATCAACTTTCTTAATATTGACCGTAGAGAAGCGTTTCAAAGACTAACGCGATCTGCATGCAGAGTGTATGCCGACGGTGCAACAAGTTGGAACCAAACGCGTGCCATAAACATTTTGGGGATTCTTCTGCGCTCGGACGCGTATCGGCCGGCCGCCTGGCCTCGCGGGGACTGAAGCAACATATGCTGCATGGGGCCACGAAGGGTCAGGCGTTCCCATCCGCGCGCGAAGGAATATCCAAATATTGTAAAATAAAGGATGACAACTGAACCTTGGCATAATGTACCTGTATGCACTGAGCAGATCACGGTCGTGTTTGAATCGAATTTCTGCGGTTAACATGAAGAAAGTTTTGCAGTTTAAATTTACATCATAAATACGTTCATGAAAAAGAAATTTTTTTAGGACGTAAGATGCTAATTTGAATATTTTTTTACTCTACGGTATGATACCGTATCACATGGTGGCTGATGCAGAACAGTAGTCAGGACTTCATTTACTGCCGGTAAGATGAGGTCTTCACCAATTGTATGTGGCTTACCAGATTCGACTTGGTGATGATTTGGTACTGATCGAGAGAATATCACGACTGGCAACATGCGATCGGGATAAATATAAATTTTGGACATTTCATTGCGCGCTGGGAACATGCCGTAATGAGAATGATGCCAAGCCAGCGTTCATCGAATGATCCATCGGTAGAATAATTAATAGCACGCATTTTTATTCTTCTAATTGTACAGAAAAAGGCAAATATATTCGGATTTCCCACACTTTATGCGCATGCTATCAAGTTTGCGAAGATCAACTTTCTTAATATTGACCGTAGAGAAGCGTTTCAAAGACTAACGCGATCTGCATGGAGAGTGCATGCCGACAGTTCAACAAGTTGGAACCAAACGCGTGCCATAAACATTTTGGGGATTCTTCTGCGCTCGGACGCGTATCGGCCGGCCGCCTGGCCTCGCGGCGGCTGTCGGCTTGTTGCTTCAGTCGCCATGATACCAGGCGGCCGGCCGATAAGCGTCCCAGCGCAGAAGAATCCACAAAATGTTTATGGCACGCGTTTGGTTCCAACATGTTGCACTGTCGGCATGCACTCTTCATGCAGATCGCGTTAGTCTTTGAAACGGTTCTCTACGGCCAATATTAAGAAAGTTGATCTTTGTGAACTTGATAGAATTCGCATACAGTGTGGAAACTCCGAATATAAAATTTATTTTCTAGTTAATTAGAGGAATAAAAATTCATACGATGAATAACTCTACTCATAATAACTATCAAGTGGTCACCTGACAATAGGCATGTGATTAATAATGTGTTGGTGCGTTAAAATCTTTGCTTTACACTAGTGCTAATTTTCTCGACGCCTTAAGTTCGTTCGTGTTTGACGGAAGATTCAAGAGCGTTACCACATTGAGCAAGAATCATCGAGTGCGACTGTTCCTGTTACTCTCAGCATGCAATCAGCATTCATTTGAACTCATGAAACGAAAACTATGGAAACTTTGTTGCCCCAGTCGCCGTGAGGCCAGGCGGCCGGCCGATAAGCGTCCGAGCGCAGAAGAATCCCCAAAATGTTTATGGCACGCGTTTGGTTCCAACTTGTTGAACTGTCGGCATGCACTCTCCATGCAGATCGCGTTAGTCTTTGAAACGCTTCTCTACGGTCAATATTAAGAAAGTTGATCTTCGCAAACTTGATAGCATGCGCATAAAGTGTGGGAAATCCGAATATATTTGCCTTTTTCTGTACAATTAGAAGAATAAAAATGCGTGCTATTAATTATTCTACCGATGGATCATTCGATGAACGCTGGCTTGGCATCATTCTCATTACGGCATGTTCCCAGCGCGCAATGAAATGTCCAAAATTTATATTTATCCCGATCGCATGTTGCCAGTCGTGATATTCTCTCGATCAGTACCAAATCATCACCAAGTCGAATCTGGTAAGCCACATACAATTGGTGAAGACCTCATCTTACCGGCAGTAAATGAAGTCCTGACTACTGTTCTGCATCAGCCACCATGTGATACGGTATCATACCGTAGAGTAAAAAATATTCAAATTAGCATCTTACGTCCTAAAAAAATTTCTTTTTCATGAACGTATTTATGATGTAAATTTAAACTGCAAAACTTTCTTCATGTTAACCGCAGAAATTCGATTCAAACACGACCGTGATCTGCTCAGTGCATACAGGTACATTATGCCAAGGTTCAGTTGTCATCCTTTATTTTACAATATTTGGATATTCCTTCGCGCGCGGATGGGAACGCCTGACCCTTCGTGGCCCCATGCAGCATACTATGTTGCTTCAGTCGCCGCGAGGCCAGGCGGCCGGCCGATACGCGTCCGAGCGCAGAAGAATCCCCAAAATGTTTATGGCACGCGTTTGGTTCCAACTTGTTGCACCGTCGGCATACACTCTGCATGCAGATCGCGTTAGTCTTTGAAACGCTTCTCTACGGTCAATATTAAGAAAGTTGATCTTCGCAAACTTGATAGCATGCGCATAAAGTGTGGGAAATCCGAATATATTTGCCTTTTTCTGAATAATTAGAAGATTAAAAATGCGTACGATTAATTATTCTATCGATTAGCGGATCATTCGATGAACGCCGGCTTGAAATCATTCTCATTGCGGCATAAATAACTCAAAAACGCTTATTTCTCGGCCATTTCTTTACCGTCTGATAATATTGGTCCATAACCTCCCTGTTAAGGGACCCAGTTGACTCTTTTTCGCGTCCTTCATCCTCTCTGGGGTAACCTTGAATGACCTCTGGCTCGGCTGATTTCCCCCGATCTGACCTTGAACAGGCCAATCGACCACGTTTTTGTGCGAATTTTGAGCTCATGAAAGACCGAGTGTTTCGTGCGATTCACGAAAGGGTTAATAGTACCCAAAGGGTTAAGGTTTGGCGGGAAAAATGGTTCCGACTCCTGCCGCATTTCAGCGGCATTTTTTGGCGCTTCCTCGCTCGGCGGTATCTTCGAATCGGATGTTCGCAGATTAGGAGCTCTTTCGCGGAGGGTAATGTACGAGGTTTAATCGTTTTTTTCTGTTCTTACCCCTATATTATTTTAATTATTTATTTTTCCTCTCTAATTTCGCTCACCATTACTTTTGCCCACTTTTAAGAGTACGGCCGGATCTTTCCAAAAAACTTGCATTCCCTTCAAATATATGGAATAAAGATATATTGGAAAATGATTTTTCAGCTTTTGGGTTATTTACCTCATGTTTACAATGCATTTAATGAATATAAGTGCCCACAAAATTTAAATATCATGGATCATTAAACATAATGCAAGGGATTACTTTAGTTCGATCTTTAGTCACGAATCAGATAACTAAATTCTAGCTTTAATGATTTATGGCGAAGATTTAACATGAGCACACTTGTTTTTAATATTTATTTTTCTATCTAAACATTTTTAATCGCTTTGCTGTTATTTTCTTATATTTATGTAGAGTGTAATTGTAAAATGAATTAATGGAATTTTTTCTATTAATTTATTTTTCAAATATTGATTTTTGAAATCCATTATAATTATGCCTATATGATTTAATAGTAATTTTCCTATTTATGATTTTATCATCAAATCTTTTTAATCATATCCCGGGAATCATGCTTCTTTTCAGACTTGGCATACTTTATGGATGGTCAACAAAACGTATTTTAATAGAATTTCATGCTTCTTGCCAGGAATAATTTTCATACAAACACCTATTGCTTTCACATTGTCCATTGATATATGTATTCTAGGGATTATTTCTAAATATGGTGAAGGCTTCTGTGTCAGGCCAGGGTGTTGCTGTCATAATTGCAATAGTACCAGAAGTAAAGAGAATTAAAATGCTGTGTTCCATCATGTACTGTTGTAAAGAAGAAGAGTAAATTTTTTAATTTCCATATTATTCTTTGTTTTCATTGTGGCATTTTCTTTGAAAAAATACGATTTCAATAATGTGCTCATATATTTCAAATTAATGTGCTTATTTAACTTTTATGATATGGGAGGATTTTATTTATGTTGATGGACATGAAGCAGATGCTATAACTTGCAACGGACCAAATGAGTTCAGAGTATATTGCTCATTCCTATGTACATTACGATTGACCATTCATTAAATATTTGACGATTATATGGCATTGAGTTTATTTCGATCAACAATGCAATAAGCCTCTATTACTTATTAAATGCTGTCCTCATCTTTCACAAAAAAGGAAAATCATTTGGAATGATTGGCTATATCATATACTATTTTCAATCATACTTCCTACAACAAGTTAGTCATTATCCTCCTTTAAAATGCCTGTAATGTCACACCATTAAAAAGGAATTGGTAATAAACCATTTCTAATTAGTTTTAACCTGTCACGAATTCATATTATCCATCAGCTCTCAATTTTGATGATTTGTATAGAGATTAACTTTCTTACAGGAGTTTAGAAATAACTTTGCAGCTTCCACATAAAATAACTTATTTTATTTTCTACTAGTTTCGCTACACTGTAGCATCTTCAGGAACGTACTGTTACAGTGCTTACAGTGTTACAGTGCAGTGCAGATGCTACAGTGTAGCGAAACTAGTAGAAAATAAAATAAGTTATTTTATGTGGAAGCTGCAAAGTTATTTCTAAACTCCTGTTCGCAATGGATTTCCACAAAGTCTCAGCCTCAACCATCATTCACATTAACTTTCTTGTTTAATGCTCTTTAATCCTCCTCTTTAGAGATTATTAGCCTTAAATTTTTAAAATATTTATCATCCAGTTAAATTCACCAGTTATGGGGATGGAGAAAGGATTGTTAGGAGAAATTCAAAGGAGGCTTGAAAAGTGAATGCAGAGCATTTTGATTGGCGATAAGATGTTGACGACTGTGATAAATGAGACTAATGGACAACACACTGTGATATAAGGAGGGAGAATATTAGGCAAACAAAGAATAGTAGGAATAGTATAGGCATGTAGGACATGATGAAGGGAGGAAAGAAACATGTGGAACTGAAGAGGAACTTTTTTGGTAATGTTTTGATAGGTTTGATGCTTTCTCAAGTTTGTTTTGATAGGAGAGGCCAGGGAAATGTATTGTTATACCATTTTATAGGCTGTGTTCATCCAAAACTTACCTTCAAAAATAGATTACCAATAATGATAATGCTGCCTTCCAGTCATTGCAGTGCGTGAACATCTTGATGGTTGACCCCAATGTCTTCACGTTTTAATCTTATTTTATTGTAGCATTGTCATACGAATTTATCTGTGTTTAATTTAGTGGGATATCTCAACAAACATTTTGTGGATTTCAATACCTGAAGGGTATACTTTTATGTTCCTGAATTTCTCTCCCGAGGATTTGAAATCTAATGAAGTATTCTTTTCAGTGGGTCATCCCTTGTCAGTTAGCGAGTCGATGCTTTAACTGAAATCGGTTTGAGAAGAGTTTCAGGTTTGACCAGTTCCTTCACTTTTACGTGATAAAAAAAATCATTCCTCGGCTGACATGAACATTGTTCTCATAAGGAATTCCTGATTCCATATCACATTCCCATTTAATATATGTAACTCCTGACTTTTTAAAAAAGAACTCAGCCCTTTCCCAATTTTATTTTAAGGAATTCACCAATTCCAATATTTTTCATGACCAAGTGTCCTTTGGACATATACAATGAGAAATGACTTCAGCCTCAAGACAAATATACCAAATTAAGGTTAATTTGTCATTAAAGATAAGCATATTAACACATTCCACTCCTGATAGAAGTTTCCAAAATTAACTGAGGCACTGAATAAAATTTAAAGAATATTATGTAACCGGCATCTATACAATGGGTGCACTCTGATCACCTTAAGATTATCTTCAGGTTATTTTTCATGTTTCACAGATTCAGGTACCATTGGAAATAACTCTCAATATGTTTTACCAATTTTATTAGCACATTAATCTATAAGAGATAAGCGACATACATTTTGCTTATTTGTTAAACAAATACATAATTCAAAAGCATAGACCAGTACATATTTTATTTTTTGACCATGAAAGAGATCTTACCCAAAAAACATGAATTTCTGACTTGCATTATAATACAATCCATAAAAATTTATTCTCAACGACAGCTATAGAAACACAGTTTCAGATATACAAAACAGATATTCTCAAAAAGTATTTTCCTATAATAATCCAATTTGGTTCAACGAACTTTTAACGATATTTATACATTGGTAAAGTGTGCAGGGTCAACTATTTCTGGGAAAAAACATTAACCAACAGTTAACTACAATGAGGATAGTACAATATAATTTGATAATACCAAATTCCCAGCAAAGTTATTTTATTCAATAACACAGTGAACACAAGTAAAGAACACAGGGGGGCCAAAATTAATGGCCAACATATACTGTGTGCAGACATTCAACCATACACTTCAACAGATAAAAAAATTTATTTTGATTTCTATATGGCCAATAAATAAATGAATTGATTCCGAATTGTGTCGCTATCATAAAAGATGGTATTTTCTTGCTTGAGATGAAACAAGTCTTTTGGGCCATGCGCCTAAGGACAAATTTTTTAGATTAAGGGAAAAAATAACCAAAAAAAAACAGATGTAAATAAATCTGTCTCTCAAATGTTGGCAAAAAAAAATAACTGACATTAGAATACAGCCAGAACATAAAACCAAATCAACAACATATTTCAACGGATTAAAAAAAAAAGAAAGAAAGAAACTATTTTCATTTCCATAAAACCAGTAAAAATAAATTAATTCTGAATGGCATCAGTAAAATGAAAGATATATATTTTTTTATTTCTCTCACAAGAGTAGGAAAAGTCTTTGGGCAGTGCCTGTGGACAAATACATATTAAAAGAGGGGAACACACACTTATTACAAAAGGTGAATTTCCCTTCTCATGAAAGCGAATTGCGAAAACAGATAACACTTGCAGGAAGCAGAGACACATGAGAGAGGCAATAAAAAAAAATATATATATATATAACCTGCAAAACTGAACTGAATTTCATTTTATGTTTTTTTTTACACATCACACGCGAAACCCATTGTTCAAGAATTTTAACAAACCAGCGTTAAAATTGTTTTTCATTCGCAAAACAAAAAAAAAATGTCAGCCACCTCCACACAGAAAAAAATGCGAGAAATGCCCAACTTGACATTTTCTTTTGATCCAAAAGAAAATTTAATCATTGAACTTACTTCCCACATCAAAAACCAACGACACCCTTCAAAAAACCAATAACACGTATGTACGATTACGGCTAATAATGTAATGGTTCCTCCAGTTCAATTATAAAATGGTAATTTAACGAATTATCACCTACCATTCCCAAAGGATTCATTTCAAGGATATTCAAAAAGGAACAAAAAAAAATCTTTCAACTGGCTGCACCTGAACTACAATTATTTTTTTCCCCCCTTTGTCTTAACAAAACTGAGGAAGTTAGAATTTCCACGCACGGACACCCCAGGACGGCGGTTCATAGATAGATCAACTCAAAACTATACTCTCAGACAAAATGCACTTTTCTTCTCTTAAAAAACACTACAGGCTAATGATGCTTACTGATGGGCCTGCCCAAAAGCCGATTAGAACCCTGTGTTTAGTTCTTGTTAAGAGTGAGCTCAGGGATGATGCTTTACAGGGGGAAGCCATTTCTTCCAATTTCACAAGGTAGCATGGCGAGTTGATATATACGGGAGTGGGGGGGGAAGGGGGGCGGGACTCCCACAATATTCCAGGCAGGGGGTTTAGATGCGACAAGGTAATAATCTTAAGTGTGTGTGTGTATGTGTGGGAGGGGGAGAGATAGATAGCATTTCTTTCCAAAAGGGGCGAACAAGGTTTCCCCTGCTGTTAATAGCATCTTATTCTTAAAACATGTACGAAGAAAGTTGTAGCAGAACGGAGAGAGGGGAAGGCAAAGAGGTGGGGAGGGAGAGAGGGAAGGGGGAGGGAGAGAGGGAAGGGGGAAAGAGAGAGAGAAGAAACGGAAATCGAGATTTCTTGCCCGCAAGTCAACTCTTTATATCTCAGTATTTTGGTAAATAATACTTTAAAAATAACTGATAATCACTCACGCTGCTACTTATATTCTCCTCCATGAAAAATAAAACCTTGAGATATGATTTCCAAACTTTAACAGCGTTGCATTTCTTTGAAAACGAATAACCATTATATTATTCTTCGAGTAATACTGAATTTAGAAAAATGAGACAGATTAAGTCATAATGGCTGTTCAACTTATGTCAACCGATTAACATTTTTTTCACACGGAAATATAACCTAATTACATCAAGCAGGTACCATAAAACAAACAATAGCTTAATACACCTACCATCAGAATCATACAGCATTAAACCAATGAATTTTCAGAATAAGTATACACAGTGATGATTATGACTAAATGATATATGTACACAGCGATTATTATTGATGGTTGGTATAAGTACACATGAAAAACATAAGTAAAAATAAACATTTTGGGAAAGTTTAACTTCTATTGTGTTATTATTGTGCTAATTTTACATAAGAGGTCAATTGTCAAAAGATTGACCAGAAATAATATACTTGACACAACTAAAAAGGGAAATAGATGTGTCGTACACATAAATGTTTGCAATACATGGGATGTAAGAGAAATAAAATGTGAAATTAGTACAGTCACACCTCTTTTGAACAAACTTCCGCAGGAGACAAAGCTCTCTCTAAATGTAAAAAACACTCACAGTCCCTATTTTTGCCTCGTAATTGCTACGTTGCTACGCCCACTCTCTCTTGAACAGACTTCCAATCAATGAAAACTTCCATCAAACAATATCATTTCTCCCCGTCCCCTATATGACTTTCAACCTCTACTTTACAAAATTGTTAAGGTAAAAAGAAATCGCTTCTTATTCTTGGTTACCTTGATATTATTTGCCATCACATGAAAACCCAGATTTTCTTGGATCAATTTAAGTTTATGCAAATTTTTTGATATTTTGACCAAATCCATGTTGATTTGTCTTCAAAATATGGAATGAGGTTTAATGAAAACATAGGATGACCATAGAAAATGTTCTGAACATGGAATACTACTTTTTGGCAATATCACATCACACATGGAGCAATCTAATAATTCCTCCATTTCATCATCATCAAATCACCTATTAAATTTTGAAATGATTGCACACATCAAATAATGATCATTGATGACCAGTTATTACAGACAAAAGCAGTCGAAATGTCAACACCTAATATTCCACAAGTTAAACTTATTTGAATACCTTTCGATACTTTTCAAGATTTACCAAGCCAGGCATTTCAAGGCTAATTGCAAAGGTCTTCTTTCCAATATATATCTCACAGAATATTTAAAACAAAATGATTCATCCTGGAGCACCAAGTAGTCATTTTAAAAGATGTCGCAATGGTATGAAGGAAGGGGTTATTGCCCAGAAGTGCAAAATATTCCCACAAACACATTTAAGAATTTTGAATAAATTGAAAATAAACCTGACAGAGCATGATGCAAAATTCTATCAACCCAGTGAGTAATGCAAATATGATACACAACTTACGAGAAGGCTAATGAAGCTACATTCAAATGGTTCTTGAGGACAGAGAGCCTAAATAAAAAGCTAACAGTTTCAGGCTTAACTTTGTGGAATTCCTTCATGGTGGGGGTAAAAATATGAAAGGTACCCTCCACAAAATATATGCAACACTGATGAGTTTACTTTAATGCATCGTCTATATCAGAAATGCCAATGGCCAAATAAATGGAGCATAAGCATTAGAGAGGGAAAAAACAAAATGATCAAATTACTCTCCTCCTCTGCTGTAATGCAACTGGAGGCAAGCCCATTCACCCCTTCCTCTAACTCTCTGGCTCTGCCCTGCTATGACATCAAAGGATGACTCGATTCGCCCTTTGAAGCCTTGAAGGGAATTATAAGCACAGCAGCATCCATTCTTGGACAGTTTGACCCTAGCCGTGCCCACTTTGAGTCCGTGACCTCACCAGACTTGGCCACTCACTCCTACTCTCATTGAGTCTGGAACCCTGAAAGACTTGGCCTATCCGGACTTCAATCATGTAGCTAATCCATCAATCTCACCCCATTACCATGTAAGTTGTCAATAAACTAAGGGTAGAGTTATGTACTGCCTTTCCTTATCCCTTAATGCCACAATGACAATAGGAAACACCATAAATCTCAATTGCTTTTACAACAAGAGAATTTTACCAGCAGAGTTTTCATTCTTAACCTTGTCACAAGTTTTTTTTATGCATTAGAACTTGTCAACCTCTGAACAACATTACATCGTTGTACAACAAATTTTTTCCCTGATCCTAAGGAGTTTGTTATACAGAGATTTGACTGTACTTAATTTCGCAAGCATGAAAACTACAATAGGATGTTATGGACTCATTAGTCACAAAAAAAAACATTATGCAGCAAAATAAAATATAAAGTTTAACAAAACAAAATTTATTCTTGTTCTCACATCTGATAGAAATCACGGAACACATGATTCAAACAGTAAACAATGGCACCCAATCATACTTCCAAATCTGATCTGACTCACTCTCCAATAAACATTTATTTTTACATACACGGCAAAAATATTGTATTTGCCTACTCAATTTTTTTTAAATCAAACCATATATACATATTTTTTTTCATTTCTTCATCTCTCTTTTCTAAGCTGCTCCCTCTCTCCTCCTTTTATCTCTGAAAACAAATCCCCTATCAGATGAACTCCTCAAACCCCTTAATTCCTCCTTCCATTCATTATACTGACAGTAACACAAAGCTGTTATACTGCTGGATATTCCTCTTCAGAATGTCAGCACATGGACCCAGCACTCTCTCAAACCTGAATGAAGGGAAAGATTAGGGAGAATCGAACAAAATCAGAAATGAAATCTCGCCAATTTGATTAAGGTACATCTAAAAACTTATACACAATTACTTTCATATGAAAGCAGTCTAAGAACAAGTTTTTTTCCTCAGACACTAAAAATCAAAGGATTTGGACAGTGTACCCAAAACATCACTATGGAAAATTGGAGTTATATCATGCAATAATCAATGACCATTGGAATGGAAATCAAGGAACTTGCGCACATCTAGAATGGAACAGCAATACAATTTTATTTATCAGCTTTTTGTACTATGAGATGTTCTTTGTTGATGGCTGCTCATTGCCCTCACAGAGCAGACAGTGGCGAATGAAAGTCGGAAGGTCATTCCCGGAGAAAAAGTAATTATGGACATGATGACCTATTTCAGTCTGTTTTTTTGGAGTCTAGTGATTCATTCCAGAGACATGCCTCACAATTGGTAGCTAGTTTTTTTGAGGTTTTTTCCGTGAGTTTCAGAGGAGGGATGATTTTTTTAACCTTTGTAGAGGTGCAGTTCAATTTGAAAGAAAAACTGAATGTGGACAGGTTTACCATTCTTCCAGATGGAATGAATTAGTACTCAGAGCCTGCTTCTATTGGGAATCTGTGTGACTATTCTCAAGGTATTTGAAAATTGTTCCGTATTTTTCCAAACTTTTCAGATGATATTTTGCTCACCAGTTCTTTAGCATCACCCACTCCATAAAATGCATCTTGAGGCACAGTTCTTTATAAAAAAAATTGAGCATGAGCATGAAATGGTTTTTTTACATGCCATGGCTTTAGTCCTCCTTTAGGCTTCCTGACGTTTTGTGGCCAGGATATTTTCCTGACTACTGCCCAAAAAAAAGCAGCTATGTTGATCTGGGGTAGATGATTAAAAAACTCCCCATACGAGGTACTTTTAGAGGTGTTTCACGAGATTCCAAAATCAGGAGTGAGTTGGTATAAATAAGAAATTTCCAGTACAATGTTCAAGTACGAAACCATATAATTTTTTTGCACGAATTGTTGTGAACTCAAATGCATGATAAGTTGCAATGCCCTTTCCTTTAGCAGCTCACATATTTTTTTCAATCAAGGGAATAATTATGTATTTTTTCAGGAAAGAGACAGAAGACCATCTTGACCAGCAGAATATCAATAATAATAATATCCAAATTTGAAAAAATCTGAAATATTACCTAGTGTGATATTTCTTCCAAAGTACACTAGACTGCAATTTTTACATTTTAGTTGATATAAGCCAGGCTTACATATTCCATCTAGCGGATCTTATCCATTACATAAAAGATTATCTAGAGTCAGAGATGTTTAAAATACAATTCTTAGGGGGTTAGAGGGCAAAGCAGGCAATTAGAAATTCAAAGAAGGAAAATAAAGGTAGATGCAGAGAAATTTGATTGATGAAGGAATGTTGAAGATGGGAAAGCAAGGTATGGGGAGGAAAAGAATTGGAATGTTGATCAGAAATATCTCAATTAGACTATCAAGTAAAACATTTTGGTACACCAAATACTAAAAAACTCAACCAACTTACCTTGCTCTGTCCAACTTAACACATTTCAAGGGTCCCTTTGCAACAACGGTAGCTGCCCGTGGCCTGTCCAAGAGCAAAGCAATCTCTCCTGTAAGAAACAATCAAGAGAAAAATTGTTTTAAAATTAAAGAGCCTACATCTGATTGAAAAGTGACAAAAGAAGGCCTTGATATTACACTTTTATAAATACTGAAATCATTTTCAGACATTGACATTACAGAAAATAATTATCAAATGCACCCTCAATATTGCATTCCTCATAATAATATGAAGACTGAGGGAATTAATGGTGAAGGTTTCCTAGACCTGTGGGTTGAGATGAGAAACATAAAACCTTGACATTTCAGGTGGAAATTTTTTTCAAGATTAATAAGAATTCCAAAGTTTGTGTAGTAAATTTTCCTGTGCTACATATTTTATAGATCCTGGTTGGAAGATAATGCTAAGGGCAAATAAAATAAATGAAATTTTAAAACTTTGTATGCTATGTTTTATAAAAAAGCAGATAATAAAAGTAAAAATATTAATGTTCATTGGTCCACCAGAAAAAACATCACAATGGGAAATAAAAGGTTTTTCAGCCAAAAGTTGCTGTTACAGGTTTCAAATCAAAATATAGTGTTATTTCATTGATTGTACAGAACTCAACAAAACTCCTTGCTTGACACCTTAAGAATAAGTTTCACTTTTTGTACCAACTCAATGAGTTCCCTAATTCACCCTACATGATTTCTTGTAATGGAGTCATCTATCTGGGAGGATTCTGACACTAATGTTTCTTCAATTTTTACCAGGTAAATTATCATCATGTTGCCATATACCCATCCAAACTCTAACAAAAGCTCTTTACATTCCCAAAGTTGCTTGGTCAAAAGGATTCTGTTAATGATAAATAATGCTGAAAACAATCCTGTTCTTTCCTGAATGATATTTAAGAATGACACATGACATCCACCATAGGGGAATAATAACTAATGTCAGTCTTTCTCTATGGTGGATGACATTTAATTATAGAAGTGAATACCTATGGAATGACGCATATGGTAAATTCTGCTGCATGAACATGCGTTTCAGTCTCCAAATGCTAAATGAGGACTAACATTTTTTAGACATCGCATGCCCTTGGGGAAAACTAACCATAACATTGCTAAACAAAAAAAGAATAAATTTTTTCAAGAATAAATTACTGTGATGTCCACAAACAACTTAGGATGCTCACAAATTCTATAATATAGCATAAAATTAATTTTGAAGATGAAGTAAATTTTAGTACCACTCTGTTGAAACGCATTCCACTTAATATTTAAAAAATTATTATTTTTTATTTATTATTATATTAAATATTATTTATATATTATTATATAAAAATTTATTATTATATTATTTAATTTATTTCTTTATGTTTATGTAGTCCTTGCTGCATCTATGCTGCTGAACCTTGTATGCACCTATGCATTATGACCTCCATTGTTTGGTAAGTCCAAATTTCTGATTTCAAGCATGGTTTGAATGAACCATATATCTAAAAGTATAAGTACTGTTTAAGCTTCAAGGGGCCACCACCTAGAAATATATTTTTCTCCTCACTCCAGTATTGAAGGGCACTTTCCACTCATGTGAAGTGTTTTGAGGGAGCAAATCATTATCATACATACAAGTAATAACCATCAATGAACTTCATGCTCCTCAATAAGCGCTGGATTATAAAAAATAAAGTTTTTTTCCCCAACTATCCCATTTCATCACAAACTGTACAAGAACAAAAACCCCAGACTTGTCAGCCAAGAGCTATCAGACAGCATGTAGGTATTACTCTTTAGAACAATCTCAACCTTTAGTCATTTGTGAAAATTTGTAAAATTACAACACTAAACCATTTGAGACCTAGAAGTGTAATTTTTATCAAAATATGGACTCAAATATGGACCCCTTGTTCTTTACATTATCCTGCTTATTATTATCATCATCTTTAACTTCACTCCCATGAACCCACCATAGCATGACTATTCACTGTGGAGAGAATAAAGAACCGACTAAATTATGATTTCATTTCCTCCCTTTCACATCCAATATCATATGAGCACTCAATATCATTGTGATGGGACCCTATTAACTCACCAAAATAATCAGATGGTCCCAGCCGTCCAACTTCAACCTCTTCTCCATCTTCAGCACCAGGCGAAGACCCTCCACGCCTCTGAAGAACAAGTGCAGTTCCTTCAACAATGATGAAGAAGTCATCACCAGGCTCACCCTGCTGAACTATGGGCTCCTTGTCATCAAAGGACACAGGTTCAAGGGCATCTGCCACCGTCAACCTTTCCCACTTGTCTAAGCTCTCTGTCAAAGGTTTTAAATCAATAGATGAAATATTATGCGGGACTTGAATTTCACATGAACATCTTCAGAATGACCATTAAATAGTGTTAAAAACCGTAATATCCATCCTCCTGAAGACTAGAGCTTCTTACTCTCATTGAAAATATATGTAAGACTTGTAGAAGCAGATCGGAAAGCAAAATTAAAAAATTGCCACCCTCCCCAATAGTATCTGCTTCTAAGCTCAACTTTCTTTAAAGAAACAAGAAAATCAAACTAAATGAAATGTTGGCCTCCATACCAGACAGTTTTCAACATCATTATGGGTTCATTAAAAAAAACCATATAAATGCAACAACAAATTTATGCAAGCAAAAGAGGCCATTTAAAAATGTCTGTTTGGTAGGGAAGATGAAATTTACTGTCATTCCAAAAATAATGTAAGTTTATCATAAGGAAGGAAAAACAAGAATTACCCAGAATGGAAACACGTGAAAGGAACTCTTCATACATCTTGCGCTTGCGTATTGTCGATCCCATTAGAATTCGTCGATATGAGTCTCGATCAATTCCCCAAAGTTTGACATCTGTTTTTGCCCTAACCGTAGCAGCTCGCAGGGTTCCATAAATAAGTGCCAATTCACCAAAGCTGCCGCCTTCTCCGATTGTTGTGACTAGCTCACTACTTACAAATACCTTGAGTAAAGGAAAGACACAAAGAAGCATTAGAAGACACACACACATGCAAAAGGGGCCACCAAATATTACTCCAAATCACCCAAAGTATTTTTTTTAAATTTGATTATCAGAGCAGTCTCTACAAGTCTTAGTTTTTTTGTACGCAAATAGTTAAGAATCGACCATCAATAAACCTTACAGGGTAAGGCTTTATTTAACACAAGTTTTGTATATCATCAAATGACAGAGAGAATGTACTTTTCCACAGAATCTTTCCACAAATTCAGGCGGTATTGGCCTTAAATTAATTAAAATTTTAAAAAGTCATATTCAACTAAGAATTTTCCAGTACACATGCTTCCTGCTTGAGGCTTTGGAGAGCTATTCTATCCGAAAGCATTCAACATTCAGCTTTTTCATCCATGTGAGAACTGCTGATTCAACCCCCACCAGCCATGATGGAACTTCATTGCAAAAACATCCACCCCAAATCTCCATTTCCCAGGATAAAGTTTCGCATTTTGATATGAATAAATCATAAATCCATAGCAATAATGAGGTCACTAAAGAGAGGAACAATAAATACAATCAGGATGTACTTGTCTGTTTCATAGATTTCGAGGAAGTGTTTGATAGAGAGAATTGGATAGAATTAATCAATGTATTGCAGAAAATAGGGGTAGATTGGAGAGATAGCCTCCAGTTTTAGACAGGATGGGAAGAGGTTTTGAACAACAAATGACACTGACTTGGCATTCGCTGGCAGAGTAAGCTTTTGGAGCTGTTTCACTAAATATGTTGAATTTAAGATCCTGAATTTGAGTTTAAATTCAGAAAGCAGGTGAAAACTTGAGTTTAATTTGAAGGATAACTTAGGTGCTGATATGCACTCATACTGGCCATCACAAGTCTAATTGGCACATCTTTTTTATGCAGTTTGGGCAGACTGCACATTCTTGGGTGCAGTGGATTCATCTTCACAATGGAGAATTTCTCGATTATCCCTAAATATTCTAATGCATGATGGTTCGGCAATATTTTAAGAGGTGCATTGGTTTGACATCATTGGGTCTTTCTTCAGGATCTCAAATTTGTTTGAAGTGAAATCTTGGGACTTACTTATCTAATCTCCCTCGTCCAAAATAACAGTGCAGTTTCCTATATCCGCTTTGATTATGGAGAAATTCCCCATTTTCTACTTCCTTTATTAGGTTCTCAAGTGTTGTTCCATCTGTTGTTCGGTTTTGGGCCTTGATGGCATTTTCTTCATATCTGTTGAGATGATGGACGGCCACAAGCTGCTGAAGTGCCAAGGTGTTCATTGTCAAGGACCTCTTTACACTCTAACCCCAGGTTTTTACACTTATAATGGAAACATGGAGCACTGGGGCATGATTCAATCCTTTGTTAAGTTAATTTCAACATAGTTTCAGGGAGATCAAATTTGGATTTGTTCACAATTCTCAGAGAGAAGGTATTATTACCACTAATTGGTTGATGGACTATGGTATTTGTTGATGGAACACTACCAAAACATTTTCTAGAGAGATGCACCAGTTTTGGTTGGTCACTTTAAATTTTCTTGCTTTAAATGCTTTGGGATATGATTCCCAATTGGTCTTAAAGCACTTGAAATTTGGCACAATGTAGTTTGAATCACAATTCCACATGTAGCAGGTACAAACAGCAACACAAGGCATTTTAATTGCTGTACCTCATTTTCAGTTTTTTTGGACCCTACACTTTTTTGTCTGCAGAAATGGCAAATTGGGCTGTCAGCTAGGAAAGTTGTATTGAGATAAATTTTGGAGTAACGCCTAGCTACAAGTGCTTGCTGATGAAATAAATGTTGAGAGAGGTTGAGTAACACTTGATGAACACTCTTGAGACATAACTCTGCCTGAATTCCCCTGTTGCTGAACAAATTGTGTAGTTTTGGGCGTGATGTGGTGGAAGTGGAACATAAAAGACCAAATAATAGCACTTTACCAATATATAAAATTTAATATCGAGCAGGTTTCCACGTAATACATCATCTTCAGGTATAGGATGAGTACAAGTGCTATCTCATATGAGTACACGTTTCCATAAGGAAAGGAAAAATGAGAAAAATAACGGATTCTGCCAAATAGGCAGGGCTGGATATTTAAATTCAAAAGTGCAGATATCAGAGCCAATCTATGGTAGCAATCGATCATTTTATGCAAAACAAAATTTGGATGAGTGGATTAATTAATGGCCACAGAAAGATTCTGTGCGATGTGATCATAAGCAATGAAAAATGTTGGTCCCCTAATTTGGTGGACATATGCTAAAATGTGTGCTCTCTTTCAAAATTTTTTAGGTGGCATTCTGCCTGCAAAACAGGGTGTATGTTACAGACAGAAGAGATGCAGATCTGTTTTGGGTGGCAAGTGACTAATACACTAAACTTATGTCTCCCATCTCAAGAGAGCCTAGTGTTTCTTGTAAAACTGATTTTTTTATTAAGGTAATAACAGCAGCAACAGTTTTAGGGAATAAACCAACACATATATGTAATTACCTCCACCTCTCCAACGTCAATTACGTAGAAATTGTCTCCTTCATCACCCTGACGAATTATTATCTCTCCTGGCAAGAAGTTCACTGGAAACATTGCATCAAAGATGTCCGAACGCTCATTTTCATCCAAGTGTGAGAAAAGAACGTTTGAAGCGATTGCTTTCGCAAGCGCTTCCATTGTCTTGTAGTCCTTTGGAACAATCTGCAAATAAAAAAAATAACATTCAGTTAGTAATGTATATTTTAAGCGCAAAATCGAATTAAAACCCCTGTTTCAAAAATGTAAAACTTATCATATATATACTTCAAGTTTCTAAAGTAAATGAATGAAACAAAATTATATTTACTTTGAACACTGGAAATGCACACACAAACCCAATATTCATAGCACCATTGTGATGAACAAGAACGTGATGTTCTATGGTCATAAAACCAAATACTTTAAACATACTAACTGCAAAACAATTAATTTCGTTTGAGGAAAAGCAAAAAATTAATTTCAATTAGTCAGATCAGCAGTTTTTGAGAGAAAATGACATAGTGAACAAAACTTCAATTACAAACTCTTATAGGGAAGGATATGTGATTCATAGTCAGCGAGAGTTTAGCAGGGAGAATAATATGACAATCCATTTTATTTATATTAAGTTATTAAAAAAATTTCATTGACACTAAGTTTAAACACTTAATTATTTAAACACTTCGAATAATTTTCAAAATCTCCATATTTCATGGCTTTCTGAGACTGAAGCATTGACATAAGAGCCTGCAACTTTACTCAGTGAACCTATGTAATCCATTATTTAATCTAAGTAATCTAAACTATGTAATCCACTTATTCATGGCATGATAGAGGCAAACTTCACCATTGAGTTTACTCCTATTCTTATCTCAATCATTTCTTACCCTGACAAATAAATATATCCCCTACTGGAGAGTTTGTAATTAGTGAGAAAAACTGTTGGATATGTCAAAACACCCTCTCCATGAACTACCACTATGATGTGGTGGAAAGGCTTAAGTGTTCTGATGACTCTTGAGAGCTGTGCTGTTGGGAGCAACGAATGAAAAGTTTGGCTACCACATTTTTTGTGCTCGTCCCGACGAGGGACTTCAAGATGCCCTCATTGGTTGACTGCGATCTCAGGCGGCAGCATTTTATGCTGAAGGAATTCGTAAACTAGTTTAGAGATACGTAGTTTTGACATAAAAATAATAAATTTTCTGCATCTATTCCAGTGTCTTTTTAAAAGCATAACGGAGGTTACCTTCTGGAAAAACCTCGTAAAAGAAAAATAACTGAGCATAACCGCTGAAGAAATAAACCGGTGCAGTAAACTTATGATATTAAATTCGATCAAATCTCCGATCCGGATTTACCGACTCATGCTTTCGCTTCTCCCGCTGTCTATTCGATGCCGCATTATTCCGTGTACATCCTGTATTTTCGGTGTTCAGTTTTCACAGGTATCGACATCCTAATTAAATCATGAACGCCTTCTAAATTGTGAATCCAAAGAACCTTCAGCTGAAGTTACACGTCAGATTTCTCCAAATTATTCTCATCATCCATGGGTGTGAGAGAGAAGCCGTCGATCCTTATGATTCGATCAGCGAGGTTGTCCCGCGCCCTCGTCGGAGTCGAGCACGATGAGTTGAGCGAGATATGTTTCTTCGACATGGTCCTGAGTCTTCGCAGGAGACTTGCGACGCCGGAAACCGCACGAGGGTCACGCCCTTCGACTTCAACGTGCAGATGGAGCTCTCGCGAGAGAATGACTGCCTGAAAGACCCAACGATCGCCGAAAATGAGCAGGAAAACCACCAACCACCCAGTGATCTGCTTCGTGGAGTTATTTATTTGACGCTTCCGAGTGGGGTGGGGGAGGATGTTTCGTTGGGGGTGAGGAAGTTGGAAGGGGGAGTGGGGAAAGGATCGAGAAATCGTTGAGGGGGTTGCAGGAGGGAGGAATCCGAAGGGAGGCCGAGATGAGAGCGAATGAAATTTTCATGGGGCAGAATCGACTCTCCGACCTCTCATTCCTCCACTATTTCCCTCCCGCGGGTGTGGAGGGCGCGGGGGCGAGGCGGCCTTGTCCTGCGGTCCGCATTCGCCCCGTCGATTCGTAAGGTCCATGATCTGGAGGCTGGCCCCGCCAGGCCGCGTCCAATCCCACCTCTCCACCCTCCGAGTGTTGAATTTCACCGGAGGAAGACTATTCCAGCACGGGATCCGAGATGGATTTCCGCGTTAACGGCGGCAGGCAGAATTATTCATGGAAACTCTTTCGTTCGAGAACATTTCTCGGACGGAACGGAACGTAATCATTTGGTCCACCAATCACGACCCACGGACGAATGATATTTTCAATTCTCCGCTCATCTTATCCTGAATAAAGCTTGAAACACCCAATTATGATCTCTCCAAATGGGGTGCTCGTACCTACAACGGAGGTATCTTCGTTCATGTCGGTTAGCAGATATGCACTCCGGTCAAGCGTAAGTAGCTTCCTTTCCCTCATACTATACATGATAATACGTAATTACAATGCATACTATAACACGTTGGGCAATTATTTTACGGATTCCCATTCCCGACTTTCTCCCAACGAAAATTCTGTCCCCCTCCCCGAGTGTTTGGAATATGATTAGGTCTTTCTTGTGGGTCATCTACTACCGTAGAAGTATAATCGTAGTATCTATAGTTATTAGGGGAGGCGACCGACAGCTGAGGTAATTTGCGCCAATGGGGATGAATGGGACTGGTGATGGATGGGAAAGGAGGAAGGGTAGAGAGAAACCCGGCGTCGTAATTAGCCTACTCTATTGAGGAAAGGCGCCAAGGGGTAAACAATTTAACGTCCCATCCGACGGACGGCGTACTAACTCAAAGTGCCCTCCACAAAACACCTCAAGTAAGGATCGCGATACCACTGAAATAAAACTGCCGTTCCCAGGATTCGAAACTGAACGAAAGTTTCTCCTGGGTAGGTAGCCAGTAAATTAGCCTCCGCACCATCGCGATTCCCGTAACTATTATCCCTTCGCGAGCTACTGGTAGAGTTAAACTGGATTATGGCTTTGGGGGTTGTCATTTCTTGGGACTAGGGCAAAAACACATTTCTCATAATTAAAATGAGCGTCGTTTTTTCAAGAATTCTCGATTTCCATGCCAATTCCCGATTTCTATGCCAATTCCCGATAAAGATATTCCCGGCTTTTTCCCGACCTTGTGACCACAATTATTAAGCGAGTCACTCAATGTCAGCCAAGTATTCTACGACGGTATACATTTCGCACGTTAAGTAAAATACAAATTAAGGATATTCCACAAGACGGAATCTCTTTATAAGTCGTTAATACAAGAAACAGATGGCTCATTATGAAGAAAGAGGACAAGAGAGGATAACTGAAACCCCAACTGCCGAGTCAATTTCGCATCGCAACCTCTCTTCCAATACACACATCACAGCAGTAGTGCTGGCCAGGAGTGGGACCATTGGAATAAAAGGAGATCGTGCCACTCATCGGACTATCCGGGTCAGCTAGAGGCTTTATTTCATTTTGCAATACCCTCGGCCACGGCGGAAGGGAATAATAAATTCGGTCCATTTGCGAGAAACTGGGTCTCCCAGCCAGTACTTCTCATCCTATCCGCAACAGGTTAGTGAGGACATGAATTATCATCCTAATGGGAAAAAATATTTTTAGAGAATACTTCCTTAAACATGCGACTTATTTTCTCAACACAAAAATGCATATAAAGTACATAGAAATGGAATGGGTAACAAGACGTAGGAAGAAAAGGTGAAAAAACATATTACTGGGTAAAACCAACAAGAAATGTTGTGGATAGTCAAAGAATTCTCCCTAACGAGAAAATTGCCACAAAGGACTTCAAACAATGATGGTTTATTCAGCGATACTAAATGATGAAGATCGATAGGTCCCTTTCGCAGAATAGTTTGAATCACAGGCATTTAAGTCGGAAGCAACATTTTCATGAAAGAGAATCCCATAAATGTCGACCGTCGGCATGCCTTAATCGCGAAATATTAACATTATTTCATCTCATCGAAGGAAAGAACGGGAGACAAAAAAAAAAGAATTCCTACTGGTGCATTTTACACGATATGAACATTTAAAATAAGGCGGATAAAATTAAGGAGAGAATGAAATTTCCTTTCAATAATGGACTAAATACAAACGTCGACCGAAGTGCTACTCTAATTGGTACAGAGACACAACATTCCCAGATCTCTAAATTTCTTGAAATGGGAAGTTTGACACATACGCATCGTGAATGGACGCAGGCCAGTCCTCTCTGGATCATTCAAATTTCATAATCGATCTCATCAATTGGTGAATGGATTTTTTGAAAAACGTCATTGTTTCAGGTGGTTTCGGATAGACCATCTTAATCTTAACGTGTGTCACAAACAGGGGGGCGGTTAAAAACTCACAAAACCACAAAGGAAAAAAAAACCACACTTCACATTTCTCATCACGCACCTACACCTGCTAAACTACATAAAAAAACACAAAAGAGGTCCTCAAATCAACGCAGTGATGCACCCACAGTTGGAAAATCCACTTGGACCAAAGCAATAATATTTAGGAAACGTTCTGGAAACGTCCGCTTGAGAATGCCTCGCTCTCCCGCGCAGTAAAACCCAGGATGAAAAATTTCCCTCCAAACTTTCTATTTCTGAAAGGTAACCTTTCTTGAAGCGCCACCGGCTAAATGGAAATGAGTTGCCAATATTATGAAGACGTGAATGGAGACGAGGAATACGAGTGCTCACTCTCTGCTGCCGATGACGAAAGAAAACACCGGCGGATATTAAAAACTCAGCGGGACTCCTGCCCGCAGTCAATGAATCGGCCGAGAACCTGAAAGACCCTCCCTCTTCCACGCGGGGCCGCCTTCACGGGGTGGAGGGGTGCACTCACCCTCCACAAGACACATATTCGACCCTTTTCCATCCACCCACGCTCGCACGAAAGGAATCGGATAACACGGCTTCCGCTCCTTCCTAAAGAAGAAGAGCGCGGGAGATGGAATGGATGGTTAGACTTTGGAGCGGGAAGACACAAGTACTTGTACAGATATTTGTATTTTACAGTTTTCGTCGAAATATCAGTTACTTTTTATTAAAATAAAATTAATTTCTGATTAAGTCCACAAATTGCTCAATTTTATTAAAACTATTGAATAATTTTGTTAAAAGTAACCTTCCGTACAAAATTGATGGTTTTCGGCGTAACTTGGGGCAATCGATTCATATTGGAAATGAACGAATGGTAACTTCGTGATTCCACAGATAATTCATTACTATACGACCCGGGTTTCGACATTCAACGTGAAGATGACGTTGAAGGTCGAAACCCGGGTCGTATCGTAATGAATTTTCTGTGGAATCACAAAGTTACCTTTCATTCATTTCCTTCCGTACATAAACACAGCCCAGATAAACTTGTGGTGTGTAATTAGAGGACGACAAGTTCGATTAAGCTGTATCCGTTGAAATAAACAAGTTATAAAATCAGTCCTGTCTTTTTTTATCACACCTTGCACATGTTTGCACCTACTGGAGCCGGTGTGCCAAAAGTTCGGATGTCGAAACTGAAAACCGGTACGCATCTGCATCCTTGACAGGAAGTAAATTCTCTAACACAAATATTGTCGAGCGATTTTTCGTTCTTTCAAATCGAATGCAATCCCGAAATAAAATGTGATTATTTTCTGAAAAAATCACCGCGAGTTCCAGTTTAAGAGGTCACGATTCCTTAAAATGCTGTTATAAGGAACGTCAAATGAAACAGAACTGAAATGATAAGATATTACATTACTCAAAATATATCGAACCGAGGATTAGGAATACACAGAAAACGATTTTTACACGACGGGAAATGATTCTGTGAATGAAAAGCGGCACTTTCGAATTACACAAAACAAGCCGGATTCTAGTGGGACATTTATCAAGATAAACAATGAATAATTCAAAGGGAATGACTCTAACGTAATTTTTAATCGTAACTTTTAAATTTGTAACGCACCTATGCATGGCGAATCACAATGTTCGTGTGTATGTATGTACATCGTATATATAGGCATCATTCATCAGAAAACTATGGTAATGAGCGTCTGAAGAAATTGGAAGGGCAAGTTAACCGTCCAAGGTAGAGGACACAAAATGGAACAGGAAAAAACACCTCACTCATTAAAAAAAGGGTTTTTTAACGAAATTGAAAAAAAATAATAAGGACACCTAAAAAATGAATTACTTTACATAGAGAAGCACTTCCCAAGAGGAGGAAGTTGATGACAAAGCCCTTAAATAAGGTTATAAAGAAAAGATCAGTGAAAACTTTTATGAGAAGCAGATTTTCTTACGGCCCAAGAAATTGGTCGTTTGGGAAAGATGAAAAGCGTGGGTCGGAGGCTTTTTAAATGCGAAGGAGAATGGGAAAAAATAAAATTAACTCTAAGAAAGACAAACGAAGAATAGTAATGCATTGTATGGGAACGGAGGAGCTGGTGGGAGGGAAATTATGAGAAGGCCGGAAAAGTTTACGAAGGAGATATTGAGAGGCAATGGAATTTTAAAGACTGTGGCCGGGGGCTGAACGTTGGATGTGTACGAGTTGGAGGAAGGCAAGGATTAGTAAAATCTGGTCAAAATTAAGGAGAAAAAAATATGTGTAGCGTGAAAGTCGTTTCTCATTATGCGGTGGAGTTCTTGGCGTCATTTGAAGCTTGGAAGTTTCAACGGCTTTTCTTGACCGCCACGCCAGGCGGAGGGTTTATTAAACCTTCAGGTTGATTGCGAAGGTTTTTTACAACAGAGACATTTTCTTCCGACCATGGAGATAAAACAATTGCGGCAATATATTTACAGTTCTTAGCAATTAAAAATAATCACCAGTGAAAATATGCGAATAATTCTAAACGCAATGCGTTACATAATAAGGAATAAAGTGTTCGACGGGGTATTTTCCTCTCGTCAGCAACGTATTTGGGGAACTAGAAGCAGAAATGGTGAAACGAAGCTTCGTACTCTCAAACGTTTATTTGCATTCTGCGATGTGCACAGGAATCTTAAGGAGTCCGAACACAGTTTCGTCACACATTCGAAACTTACGCCTTAACCCGTTAGTCAAGGGCCCTTAACCTAAATATCTGTGCCCTTTTGTCTTACTAAGGAGATCACTACTGGCGAAGAGCCAGTGCTGGCCATAGGCCGGCATTACCTTGCCCGGGAAGTGTGATGATTCATCACCAAGCACTCACTACATTACGTAAGCGGCACTGAAAAGCCCGAGGTTTTAAATTCAACGATGGGACGCTCAGGGGAACGAAGCAGACGGTTGAGATATACACGTACATACATACATGTGCATACTCGTACGTTCAAACCACGGATTTCCCACCAAGTGAAGCATCTTCGTTTAAAACCGAATTTGTCTCGTAATATGTACTTATTTGGCACGTAATTATTTTATCCACATTCTACATATTTACGGCTTAGTAACTTGTCTCTGCCCGACCATTTTTTTCCCCGAATGATCAAATGTTGCGCGATATAAACCACGATTCGGATGCACAAACTTACAACGCAATGGGACAGATTGACACCCCGACATTAAAAATTCCAAGTAGTTATTTTCACACAACCCGAAATTAATGTCCCTCTCAATGCATTTAGATTATTTAAATAATCTATATCCAATGATTTGCCAACGGCCGAGGACAAATTCCAAGTTATTATATCCCGCATCAAAGCTGAATTGCATAAACAAGGTTTGTGTATAAATTATCGGTACAAGCATATCGGAATGCTGACTCGCTTAAATTTTATCTAAGTCCTCCAGTCAACTAGCTTCTTCATAAATTCGTTACTCCCAACACTTGCTTCACGAGAGAAGAATCTTTTTTCATTCTCGGCTTTCCTCCGTAAACATAACCATACATTTCTCCATTTTATGTGCGTATTGACACGTCAATTTGACCGCTGCGAAAAATAATCAACACGACAGATTAAGCGCACATCAATTGACCACTGACACAAAATAGTCTATTTTTACGCTTCCTGTAGTTACATAAGCTACATACTTTTAATTACACAAAATAGAGACCTTCTACAAATACACAAATGGCATCGAGGTTATCGCGTATTGGCGATCGAATCCTAAGCATTCTTTCCTCCATTCTGAACGATTACGTTCTGGAGTTCGCTGATTATATCCGTAGAAAGAATCTGCGGAGGGAAACACTCATCGTGAGAATCTAATACTCGTTGGTAGGTATGGTAGGCAGCAGACCTGTTACTCATCGTGGAGAAGAACAATTTTCTAGGGGAAGTTACACTTCAGGAAATTCCCACACCATTCATGTTCTACTGGCGACGTGGTTTTGATAGTTGGAGATTACTTTAATAAATAATATGAAGAGCCATAATTATAAGTGAATAAAATATACGGACGAAGGAATATATCTGATTTGTCATAAAAACGATCCGAGTCTCATCCTATTTCCGAGGCAAATATCAAACACAGCAGTGAAGAATATTGTCGTTTCTTTTTAATACCTTCATCTTAATAACTCCATACCAAAACAAATGAAGTACACGAGGCAAGATAGCGTATTTCAATCGACGTCAACCGGGTATATCTCAAGTTCTTCGCCAATTATGAGAATTTGGCCCTTTAAAATAACAAAAAACTGACAACGACGTTTGCAGGATGAAAAGATGCGGCACCATAAAATTATTATGGATTCCTGGGACACGCTTTTCATAGCTACAAGTGGATTTAGCAGCCGTCCGAAAAGTCTAAAATTCAAAAAAATTAATTGAACTTTCAAATGGCTGGGCCGAGGATATGCAAACTGACGCGTAAGTTTAAGAAACGGTTCCCCTAACGTAAGTAGTAATTAGAGTTAAGCACTACGCTCTACAAAACGAAAGGCGCCAAGCGGTCACACGATTCCAACGCCCGATCCGACGGACGGCGTCCTCCTCCTGAATTGCCATCCACATGGAACACTCCAAGTAGCGATCGGGACATCACCGAAAAATGCTTCTAATGGCGAGATTCGAACCTGGAACCTCGGGCAGGGAAGCCAGTACATCAGCCAGATCCTCATCGACTCGATCCCGTCATCTGCAATTTTCGCTTTTACATGGGATCATGAATCATTTTGCGAAAAGGGATTAGTATGATAACCAACAGGAATCATTTCACTAAATGGACAATTCATAAGCATGTGAATTCGCTCATTCGTAATTGGAACGGCGAATGAAATGGAGATGAGGAAAGTGACACTAACTTAAAGTGAAGGCGGATCGGAGCCGTTTCGTCATTCACTCAAGGATTTACGAGATCGCACAACCATTAGACGAAGCGTACAACACAGCTCGGTTATTTCCCTGCAATTCTTTCCGACCGTTCCAAATTCCTCTTCCATAATTAGACAGTAATGTCAATAACGGCCTTTCGAACACCCTGACTGTTGCCATCGTTTCGAATGGTTGATAATAAGCCAAAGCAGAACCGATCGGAGGACACGAAGTGACAGCGGTCGAAACGGCGACAGTCAGCCGGCGAGAGCATCATCAATACCAGGTCCCCATAACCGAGATAAATCCCATATTTTTGTTCATTACATATTACTTTGAACCAAGTACCGACAACCGATCCGTTATTACGATCTACCGCTGATGTCAATTACTAAGTCTTGGCTCGTTTGACCTTGCTCGCATGTCGAAGCACGATGAATGAAAAAACAAATGCATTATCTTGAATGGTGAAATTCAAGCGTTGAATTGTCATTTATTTTGTCGGGCACAAGAGTCGTGACAGATGAGAGTATTTTGGGAGTATTGTTCACCCCGCCTTCTTATTACCGGTTTCACCAATAGCAATCAATCATTTTCATTCACGAATAGATAATTATAGTATATCCTAATTTACCACTTTTAACATTACGAAAACGAAATATAGGAACATGTCATATTATATCATCACGTAGGGGTCACCACAATGCTAGTCAAATTTAGAATGAAATAATACGACTGATTTTAATGACCACTTACTAATAAAAATTAATCAAAGATACGGAATGATTGCCGAATGAGGGGGGTTATGGCGCCGAAAGGGTGGGTGAAACAGGGTCTTAAGAATGTCACACGAAGTTACGTGACAACCGAGTGTTAATTTGCAGTCAGACAATTATTCCCTCCACGGAAATCTGGCCTCCAGAGGCCACGTATTACAGACAATCACAGCAAGGAGCCGGAAAACACCCACCTATATCCCTGGATGCTGCTGTAATGCATGGATAACGTAAAAAAACTGCACACTGTCGATTGGAGTAAAACGCAGCGTACAGTTATCCTCCGGCAGTCAAAAGCTACCAAGTCAAGTTACAAGTCCCCTAAAAAACCAGTCTTAAGCATGATACAAAACTTCAGGGAAAACATGAAATTGAAATCTATACAAGAATAAAATATTGACAGTTAAAAAGGTATATTAGCCGTTGTAACATTTCATTTATTCATAGTATTGGCATTATAGAACTCTACATGAGTAACCTAAAAGGACTCGTAATTTTGAAAAGAGGGCACCAAGTGATTCTGCTCTAGTGTAACAATACTATATGTGTTTATGCATGCCAACTTCATCAAGCGCATCACTTTCACGCACGATGACCGGAAATCCTTTCCGCACAACATTTCCCGTGCCCTAAGCAACGGTGCTCGAACTTCCGAGTACGCATATCACAAGAAGCACACAACACTTTGAATGACTACTTTTTTATTCCTATCCACGAAATAGCCCCCTTCTGGTGTTATTCTATGGACCACGGAAGATGGCCCTCGAGGAGCAAGTCGAGTCCATCGGCGGCGAGGACTCTAGGGACTGACTTAAGGCAGCCAAAGTTTCCCTCCATTTAGTTTAGGACAGAGGGACCCTGAAGGCGCCCGCCGGACCACGTCCCCGGACGGATGCCCTCGGCGATGACCACCACCTCCATCTACCCTCGGGGGACAAACGAGTACGTCCTGCGAACTCTTCCGCTCCCGCTGCCCGATTTCGAAACTATTCGACGCGCCCGCCCCCGAGTTCTGGGCGGGCGACTCGAGAACGACTCGGAGCGGCGAGCAATCTGCTAAGTGGTGCAGCCCTCCCTCGTTAGACTAATGACGACACGAGAGAAAGTGAGGTGGGTGCATTATTACGCGGGGGTGGATGTGGAGGGGATGATGCTTTATGGGTGCGGGGAGAGTGGGGTAAACGCAAGACGCGGAAAGACAGGTAAAGAGAGGGCGTGGTTCGCAACCCGTCGACGTAGAACACCCCGAAGAGACCGCGTGACACTCACACACAAATAACAACTCGGCTCAATCGACATGGATCCATTTTCTCGTCGACTCTAAAGGGGTCCGTTTCATTCCCCTCGCCCGTTTCCGACAACGCAAAAGCCGCGGGGGCGAGGATGACGCTCCACAATCAAACTTCCACCTAAGACGAAGAGTTTCGACCAAAAATGTTCGAGTAAAATATTTTAATAATTCATATTTTATTTTCATATGCACATAAAAAGTCTTGAATAACATGTATTGTTTATACATATTTGACCAAATTCACATAAGTTTAACAAAATAAAAGACACATCCCCTTTTTATATTTTTTCCTTTACCAAGCACAGAAAAATATTTATTTTTATAGATATTAGAACCTTCCTTCTACCGTATCAAGCGACGCGCTTTCGGGAACCACTTCCTTATTTGGCAGTTTTTATTGCGCTTACGGATTTCTCACTCGGATGGCAATGAAGATTTCATTTAACTTGTTTGGCAATAGGATTTGTAGGTTAAGGAGCGCTTAAAATTTTACCTAGCTCGATTACAAGGAGTGCAATTGAGTCCATGAAAAAAATTGTATTCCTCCGCGCCTTTCGCGAAGAGATATTAATATGACCCTTTTCATTCTTAAGAATAGTACCAAATTGATCATATAGGGTTCCCCCCAATTCGGCATTACCATTTTCCTAACTCTCTTGAACCAACGGAGTAATCTGGAAAAACCACGACCTTCGACGCCCGGATTCCAAATCTTCAGCGGCGAATTCCCGAATTACAAACGAGCTTTCATCGTACTTCGCTGCTTGGAAATCGATAATGATCTTGCCCGTTCCTGTATATGCAGTGGATGTAAAGTCAAGTGGTTGGTTGCATTGACGCATTGTCCCATCCCATTTCTAGTCTCCGCGCCGCTTGAACGAAATCCAGAAAGTCAACTGATAACAGCACTGATTGGACAGCAGTTCAGCCACTCGACATTATTCCCCGTCAGCTCTTCTACCCCGTTTAAGGCGAAGATTGCTGCTCCCCGGAGGCCAAGTACTCCATGATTATTCCCGCAATATTTTTAACACGATGGAAGAATTCGGGAAACATATGGACGCGTCTAAGGAGGGTAGATCACGCTTTAAATAGCCATCGATGAGCTTTTCGTTTTGCGCCAAAAGCTGGAGATCGTTGTTGAACAAGATCTAAGAGGCGTACTCAAAAAGTAAGATCCGTTTATTTATATTCAAACCTTCAAATATTGGCGGGTGAGAACAAAGTTGTGCGCATGCAGCGCCATCTATAGATTTGTTTTCGAAGCTACTGATGCTATAGTTTTGATTCAGACGTAGTTCGCCTGTCGGTGAATGCACAGATGACAATGTCCTTGAAAATCGAGAAAGGCCGAATCGAAAATGGACCACCCTATGGACACAGAAAATTCGGATATAATGGGCTCAATATGACGAAATGCATTTTTATGGATGATAATGGATGTAATTAATGAAGATAATTCAGCATTAGGAAGACCGAGAGAGTCAAATACTCGAGAAGAATTAAGAGGAAATGGCAAAATAAAGGGGTATCAGAGTATGAATAGATTGGCATTAAATTAGATGGACGTATAGTTATCAGGGGGAAGGAACAAAGATCAGCAGTCGCAAAGTTATCGACTGACAAGCAAAAGATTATGAGTGACTTGATAATTATGTCATTTAACATTAGCTTACTGTCCTTCTCGTTACTAACAATTTCTCTCGTGTGCGTGGAACAGCATACCTCACTCTCATGACGTAGCTCTTGGACCTGAAGTTATTATAACGCAGATTACTTGAAATATTTTACACCAATATGCTTTATGTGAAATATTTTACACCAAAAAGAAAAAAGCATGTTGATGCCTGGTGTGTTATCACCCCTTACCACGCACCCGATTGATTTCAACAACGTGTAGGGGGCGGGGCAGGGGCGGCCGGGGGAATTCGCGGAAGCGGTGTCCTTGAGGAAGTCTCGAATTTCATTAAAAAAAAACCCCGAATCCTCCACCGACCGACGAGTGATCCCTGCCATACATCTCGCGAGCACGCCCACTTTCTTCTGCACGCATTTCCCGGGCGGCGGAAGCAACCGATCTCCCTCTCCCTTTTCCCCTCATTCTCCAACCCTTACGTGGCTACACAAACATCCGTACCTTCCCCCTCTCAAGTCATCCCGTCAGTGGGGGGGTTGGAGGGTGGGGAGGGGGAGAAAGAGGGAAACGAAACGACACTAGCAACTCCATCTCGAAGGAGGAGATGAGAAAAAACAATGTTACCCTCACGACTTTAAAGGGATGGATACACAGGCGATCGAATTCAGTCGGGCGAAATTGAGAACTTGCCTTCTTGCATTACAAATCTCCCTTTGGAGGAGCATATCCAATGATAAAAAGCGATATTTAAGACAAATTCAAAGAAACTGCGTTACAAAAGTGCAAAAGTGTCAAATTGTTGCAATTCATTCCCATCGCGGGGATAACACCAAGAGAACACGGTCCGTTATGAGACTGTTTCCATACTCACGTAATACTTGGGAGACTCATTGGGAAAGGGGAGAAAATATTACCCGTCCCGGGGGGTTCCAATTGTAGCGGATTGGGCGGAGTATGGAGCGGGAATATCTCGGTCGTTAACGGACTGCGTCGTGGCTGCACAGTATCCAACGACCTTTGTTCTTGCATTAAGATGACATCCAAGGAGTAATACGACAATGGCCAGTTTGAATTTCGTAATCCACGTAGTACCCTGCAAGCCAAAGTTCGACGTGATCAATCTTGAGCAAGATCTTCCACGTGATGCTTTCCCATGAGGCAAGATAAGGAACAAATTAAGAAGCCACACAACATAAGCGAAAGAGTAATTGTAATTACAGATAATTATATATTTAAGCTTCAGGCTGTACGATAAACAAACAAGTCAAGCTGATTATTATTGCTATTTGGTGTTCTATCGTTTAAGATAGGTTGTGGATGGACACTCTATTAAATTGTACAACAATACACTCACTAATCAATCCTAACAAAAACACAACCTGATTTCCAACACTACAATAAGCCCCTCTTCAACACTTCACTACGTCATTCCTCCCCATATCCCGTCCAAGATTCCTATCCCATTCCCCCCCTTTACTCCTTTGCCTAAAGTCCTCCCCACTTATATATCACATTATTCTTCAAAATTCCGTCGCCAATTACAATACTTAGCATCCATATCTCCTGCTTCCCTTGAATTTCTACTTAGAAAACCCCTCTCCTCCCCAACCATGCCTAGCACTTCTTCGTTTGTTTTCCTTCCTTATTATTATAAGGTAATATACCGGATAAGGTAGGTTTTTGGATGGACACAACTACCAAATAAATATTTTGTACCTCCAAACAAAACACAATCGAGCAAAATACTCTACTTCAGGTCCCTCTTCATCTCTGTTTACTTCTTTCCTCCCTTCATCCGGTCCAACCTGGCCTCCCAATCCGGTATCCTGCTCCTGCCTTTTCCTCGTTTGCCTAACATTCTCCCCTCTATTACCCTCTTCAACATCCCACTACCCCTCAATACGCCTTTTATCCATTTTTCCTGCCTCTATAGGATTGCTCTCAACAAACCCCTCTCCTCGCCCAACATCCCCAGTACTTCCTCATTTGTTTTCCTTATAACATTTATAATACAACAAAGGTTACAAAATGGAACAGATGACGAATCAAGCTGCAAAAAACACAACGCTTTGGGAGGAACAATAAAATATTTAATAAAAATATAAAACAAGGAATGGCTAAAAATAACAGTGGGAATATGGAAGTTACTCGGGTAAAAGGAAAGTAAAAAAACTGACAATCCATTTCTCGAGGTAATTTTTTGTTTTCCTTCAATCTTTTTCTCAATGTATTAGCGAGGTAGCTGACCGAGTCGACGGCAAGGATGTTCCACGCAGCTTTCGATCGACGTGGTATATACCGAAAATCATACAGCATGGATATTGGAAAATTACGCAAATTTTTCAGGGACACGAACACTGACGAAAGCTGAAATATAGATACTAAAATGTTATCACGAAGAATAAACCTACGTCTCCGGTGCCTATGAGAGGTGTTTAAGAAAAGAATGGGGAAAGAAAGGCATAGGATTCGGAGGAGACAAGGCAACAACGGCCGTGGTAGAAGATGCCGACTTGGCAGCGATCGAAAAATATTACGGCAATATTAATTTCCGGAGGAAACGGAAATGATGTTCTCAGCGAAATGAAATACAATGTGAAGCCAATCACAGCCGTCGATCCAGAGATGTCCTGCGGGTAAAAGAGAGTCGAACTAAAGCATTCGGCGAGCGTACGTTAATTGATCAAAAGTGTTACATGAAAAGAGTTTCCATGAAGATGTCCCGAGGCATGAGGCTCAAGAATATCGGTCTGGATTTGGCAGATGGTTTTCAAATACAATAGATAGAGAGGCCGAGCAGGGCCTTGTTCAAAACGTTTCGGTGAATATTCACATCTAAATGGATACAAACGCGGGGGTAGAAGAATGCGGATATTTTTCATTAAAAAAATAAAAGATTCGCCCAAGAGGCAAAGAATTGATACATACAATACGACATTTATTCTATGACCATTACGTGCGAGACGGGAAAGAAGTTTATATTCTTTCGACAATCACGTTGTTATCTCACAGCTTTAACATGATCATGCAGAAGACATGATCATTTATCCATGATCAGAGAGATTGACTGATAGATTTAGGCATATAAATAGAACGGATAGATTTAAAATGTCGGTTTTCCGATAACAAGGGACAGAAAATACTGCTACACACATCAACTAGTAATTAAATAGAGTCACCATTACGTAAATAAACATATGTAAGTATGTATGTATGAATAACGCCGTGCACAAGTGTACGCGTAGATATATTGAAAGTGGTTTGTTGTATATTTAAGAAGAAACACATCACTCTTGTCGTATGACTTTACTATAAATCATGGTGGTACAATGTACACTTTTCTTGCTTCTGATAAGTGTTTACTAGTTCATGATATGTTAATTTTTGTCTGTAGTGAGGTTCATGCATGGTGCGTGACTTCGTCTGATCGTGTGATGTGCATGCCTTGTGAGGATACACCCCCTCCCATACACCTTCTCGGCGGCTTTAAGGTATAATGTAGATGAAACATCCTGTTTCGCGAAAAGAAATTTTCTACGCTACTGAGGTTTTCTGGCGCAGAAAAATAATTTTCTAAGCAAGTTTTCCCTGGACATTACACAATTCAACCGTAGTAATATGTGGCCTCTTTTAGATTTCGAATCCTTAAGACGCGCTAAAGTGTGTTCTGACAACAAGAAAAACAACATCTTTCGTCTAAGTTTTCGCTTGTAGCCAACGTGAATAATTTCTAATTGTTGCTCAAAAGAGTGAAATACAGTCATGGCATGATATCAGTTTCAAAATTCGTACTAACCTTCTAATATTAACATTGCTTATACGATACCCTTTTAATTAAGTACTTTTAAAAACTGAATCGCGATCCCTTTCGAGCATGCTTGTCTTATTTTGTTATCATAGTTTCCAGAAGTTCTCCAACGGCCAAAATCGGCTCGGTCCTTACCTCGCCCCGTGGTCACGGACAATAACATGCAACGTAATAACTACTTTACTTTATGTCGAAGTGAAAATGCATTACGTGATGACTTCGTCAATTGAAGGCAGCCAATGTTCGCACTTTCTTCCCACTTTAATGCTATGCAAACCGGGTTTCAGTGCCCATACTTAAGCGTGAAAATACGAGGCGGGCTACCGTCTGATCTTCTGATTGAGCAGACACATCGTGTTCCACCGTCATTTAAAACGCAAGAAAACAAGGTCGGAGACGTGGAAAATTATATTCTCTCGAGGACAATTTATCACTATTATCCATGGTCACACAAAAGAATAATTTTGAGGCTCAGGTGAAGAAAGAGTATTGCTGAAGAAGTATTAACCGTCCAATATACTTTATAAAAAACATGAAAACCTCCCAACATTTTCAATAAGCCATCGGTTCTTCAAAACACATTCCGATAGATTCCTCCTGAACGTGCTCTTTCGTGTTCGCGATTTCACGAAGTGACGGAGCGGAAGTGACGCCCCCTACATTTGAATTCTACGGTGAGACAAGAGAATCCAGGCGGGAAATAAATGCCGACAAAGACCTGCGATAAAGCAAATACAAAACGGGCGAATAGCGTGCGCCTCGAATTCAAAGGGAGTGTGGCGGAATGATCTGCGGGAGAAAGAGGGCAAATAGTGGAAGCCGCCGAAAACAAATACTGTGCCTCTATTCGATGATTACGGAAGAAATGTCACCGGCAATTTTCGGATGAGCAAATGACAAAAACATGAAATTCAACCCATACCCCACTCGGTAAAGAACAAACGAAATTACCTCAGAATAATGTGCGCTTCAATGTCAAAGTTATATATTATTTCACTTCTCCCACATAGTACGTATGTAGTAGGAATGAAGAGGAAATCATATAATTTCAAAGAGAATATTCTGAGGGGAAATGAACAAGTTTCGAAGGTTTTTCGAATATTGTGGGTGGGTGAGATGCTCTACTCATCGAAAGTGTCTTCAAATTTTTGTAGGCATTATTGATAACAGTGGCGAATTCAAGAGAGGACGATTTCAAAGGACAATGAATTCGCGGACGGAAAGGATAAAAGGGTTTACATTGAGGACACATTAGGAGTACTTGACCATTATACGTTATAGGCAATTACCGAGGAAATCTAAAAATAAATCGAGATGAGTCTGGAATTTGGAACTTCTTTTGTATCACTGAAAAGAAAGAAGGAGACCACTCCAAGGGGATCCGGTAGTCCACGGGAAAGGAACTAGCCCCCCTACCCTAATATCTGAACTTCACACGCCGTCGGGCTTGGTATTGGGTGAACTCTATCACCACCCACCAAACCGACCTTCGGGTTGATTACTGTGCTTATATCATTTATTACGCTTATTAAGCTGTAACTATTAATTTTTAATATAACTAGTGCTCTTAATTATTAATGAAAGGTGAAAGATGTTTCCTAAAAATAAAACATTATGCATGAGCAAAATCCACATTTTGGTAACGCCGCTTACAGCGGCGCTGAGAGGATTATGACCTTGGGGTAGGGCGCAGGGTCTGTACCGGGATTTTATATGAAACAAACGTTTTTAAAAATCACGTTTGTATGCTCACCAGTCATTATGTTCCAATAAAAATTAACCATGAAGAACAACGCATGATTTTCAACTAGGAAAATCAATCTGAAATGTTGACTGCGTGCGAAGAACGTTTGGCTACGTTAAGCTGGGCACTTCGGACGACTTCATTACTCTATCTAACCAATGCGTTATTCATCGTAGACGACAGCGATCATTTTAAACTATGAATACGTCATACTCCTCCTTAAGCTTCCCAACGACATAACCCCTCTCTCCACTCAAGTGGTACCTTCAGGAATATGGGCAAAAATTAAAATCAAGTCAACGAATAGTGCGAAGGGAGTTAAACTCAAGTCAGGGGAATGACCAAGTTAAAACATGCTGAGCGGCGCGCTGAAAACTACGGTCCACGTCAACTTCTCATTAAAAAAAAGGAGGGGACCACTCACTCACTCGCGTAATCCGTACCTCCCGTATCTCTCTTTACCCTTCGTCATGAGCAATCCTCCGTCGTCATCAAATAAACAATTACTTAAAATTCCTCGCCGCATATCACGGCACAGAGGCACCCGAAAAATACCCACGCCCCGTCGCCTCGGCCCGGGCTGACATAAAACATCACCGAGATTTTCCACCTCGGCCCACTGGATAACGTTAAGAGGAGAAGCTCACTTTTTTACTTCGCGCGGTCGTCGCACGGGAGAATTAAGTAAAAAGGGAGCGCCGGCGTGTGCTTCAAATCCTAGAGAGACCCTGGACAATAGGCGTCCCGTCCTCGCCACGTATAAACCCTCCCATTCCGTATCATCCCCCCACAACCCCCCCCCCCCCGCTTCCCTGGCCCCATCCACACACAAAGTCCTCTAAGGCGGTAAGGAAGGGGTTAAGGCGGCCTGGAGGGAGAGGCGATCGAAGTGGCCGGGGAAGAGGGAGGAGAGGGAGCGAAGGAGAGGGTGGTGGCGAATAATAAGGGTTAAGAGAGGAGGAGGAAGGGGTGGATGGGAGAGAGAGAGAAAAGAGGGTGAGGAGGGAAATTCCGAGGTCAAGGGGTTCGGGAGAGTGGTCTCGGGAGGGGTGGAGAGGGTGTTGTGTGCGGAGTACGGGCAGAAAGAAGAATGGAGAGGTGGGGGGGGGGGGGCAGGGATGTGAGGTGCGAGGTTGGTGAGAGGGAAAGTGAGGTAGTGGCAAGGTGCCAGTACCACGAACTGTCACGCTAAAAGCAATAAGGGGATTTTTGGGCATCCGGAAAAACGCGGGGTCGTTTGCCATCATTTAAAGCTACCATTTAATCGTTTCCTTCGAAATCTACGTCACCAAAACTTGGGGTCTCAATTAAACACAAATACTGTGCTGAAAAACGTCGTTGACTTTAGTCTGACGTCGTTGGTGACGGTCGCAAGCGTAGGGGAGGGGTAGAGTGAGTGACGAAGTGTGGTTGGAAGCGAAGTAATTTTCCGTCGGAAAGAAAAGCACTCGTCATAAACACGCCAAGTCCGATCTCCTTTAATGATTAGCCCACCACAACAACGATTTTCTTAACTTAAGCTTTTCTTATGCTACCCCGTCTCAACATTGACATTTTTTTACGACCATGCCCGGATCCCTTGCCCGAACTCTCGGTGCCGCATTTGTACACTCAATACAGTACAGTGCTTCGATCGCATTCAATTACGTCGAAACCAAACGAAACCTTAACCTTTGAACTTGACCAAATTTCAATATACTGCAGTCCCGTTGCGACTTCTCACGACACATGAATTCATGAACTAAATGGGACGTTATCACTGAACTCCCCCGCGGCCGTTGTTTAAACTTTTTAGATCCAAAACTATAAAATTATTCATTTTCCTCAATGAATGCAGAACTTAAGGCCTGCTCCCACGACTCCAAGCGCTCAGAGCAGAACCAAGGTGAATGCGTCGTGTTCATCTTTCTCCGAATAGTTCCACGTAAAGCTCTTGAACCCTTTCGCCGTTCTCACTTGATATTCTGACATGGAACAACCAACCTAACAAAACTGAACAGAGAATTCCACCCTGTAGCACGCCATTCGACAGGTTCGGCAGTTTATGGTGATGGTAGGGTGGAGTGAGGGAGAGGGAAGGGAGAGAGGGAGAAAGAGAGTCGGGGGATAATCTTAGCACCCTCAACACTTATCCGAAATCCGAATTACTTTCACTTTCGTCTACACGTCGGGTAAACCCCTAAGATCCTTTTCTTGGTGCGGCATACGTATATGTATTTACAAGTTTCAAGCACGAGGACGCCGAGTTTACTGTTTCTACAATTTACACATGAAAGAATTTAACACAGCAATTGGGTCACCTTGACGAACTCCCCAATGGAAAACACAGGTGAGTTTTACCCTCAGTCTAAGAGACGCTAAATCATATAGCGCTATGGGAAGACCAGCGAACAGCAACACCTTCCAAGTAGGAAGATCAAAAGTCGAGTGGAAAATATACTCCCGAGGCCTGGGTGTTGAAACTCCTTTGTTAATGCACACACTCCGTCGTTCCAATACGTCTGTGTGACCTGAATGATAAACAGCTCGAGGTATGAGAGAGGGGGGGGGGGGGAAGAATCTACGAATCTACTTGTACGTTGGTTAGCAACAGCCATTCCCACGCCCCTGAGTTCAAATAATGATCGCTCAAAAGCGATCGGCGGGTGGAAAGAAGTTTCCGAACCGAGCTGAACTACAGATAAATTTTGTTCCACTCCGTAGCATTGAGTATTAACACATTAATCTCATTAGTTGTAATTTAATTTACCACTTCATACCTCCAAACCTTCTGCCGTCACTTTTGATGTTTGTCAATAGACAGTTCATCTGTGTCGTTGTTTCTCCAAATAATGAACAATAACTTCGTTACTCCAGGGGGTAGTTTACCCGACGGCGTTGAGTTTCCTGAAACCTTTGAATCCCTGAACAGGTTTTAACGAGATTTCCCATCGCGGAGGCATAGCATAGCACGCCTCACTCGGGGACGTGATGGGACAAAGAGACCCCCGCAGGGACACTTGGCAAGTCGAGGGGTCGGAGACCTCCCTGCCCTGGGCGAAGGGTGATGATGGAGGGAAAGTGAGCGAGAACGAATTAGCGTTAGAGCGCGCGAGGAATTTCTCCAAATCCATTTCAACTGTTCGGTGGTCTCGAGATTTCGGTGCACGTATCTCGAGAGGCGAGACGCGGAGAAAATCGGGATTAGGGATTACCACTGCCGAACAGAATAGCAAATATGACGGCTTGAGCTCTGTCCGTAAGTTACGTCGTGATAATTTTTTTTCAATTCTACCCTTCCATGTCACACTGTCAACCGTCACCTTTCCCGATTGATGCTCAACATCGAAAGAAATTCGTTATCCAATGGTTTGAAATAAATGAAGAAGAAAATCTTTATTATAAGCCATCATTCATGAAAAGTGATGTCCACCAAAAATAATTTCCCCTTTCTTTCGGCTTCTTCGAGTCGGAGATAATTTCTTCTGTTTGTCAGCGAAAGTAGTTCGCGGGGCGGGGAGGTCAAGACTAGAAAGCTAAGACATTACTTTAAGCACCTCAGATTAATGCCTGGTTTTAGAATGCATCGTTAATTCAAACCGTTAATTAAAATGGATGTTTATTTAACGTGAAGGTTACCGACAATTCACATTCAGTGGGAGATTCAGCGGGCTATCATCCTCTCGAAAACATATGCTACTTGTAGCAACACTGTCTTTCAGTTAACACATGCGATTTAATTATCAAATATAAAACTGATATTTACCTCGCATAATCGGAGGTAAATAATTCAACCTTCAGTTAAAAAAGACCCCTTACAAAGCCGGGCATTTTTGATTGAATTATCTATGAGTGACCTCCAACCTAAATTTCATCCCGGAGGAACCTCAAAGATTGCCCAAAAATTGAGTCTCGCCATTAACGGGGGACCCCACATCAAAATACGAGCCAAGAACTCTTTAAAGCATTTATGCTACGCGGAGAGCTCCCTCGCTATGACGTTCAAGAAGTTTACGATCTTCATAATAATATTTACAACGCTCCGGCGCCGTACATTGTTTTACGTCACGGAAATTAATTGAAAATATTAAATGAAGGAAAAGTGGATGGTATGGATTACCTGACTGTTTGGGGGGGAGGGGAGGCACTGCGAATGTCATTCATGATGAAGAGACGGAAGAAGCGATGAATAAATGAGATAGATAAGGATTTCCCGAGCACATGTCATCAATGACTCGAGGCAACGTCCATAGGTGGCATGAGGGACGTAGGAAAGGAAGGTAAGTTCTTTGACTTCACGATAGTTAACCCTATAACATATCAGCTTACCCCTGTCTCCAATTAATTCGTACTGAAATTTAATATCTTAATTTGTAGCAGACACATAAGAACCAGCTCCGTAATGCGGTAAAACTTTCGGATAATATTTCATCCTAAAACACCTACATTTTCGTATAAGCTACCCCGCAAGCCCTCTCTGTTCCGCAAATGTTTGCTCTTTGAATATTATTGATGGGTCCTACGTGAGATCTGTGAGCGCGGGTCACGCAAAATGTCCGTCGTATCAGGACAATTACAATCATCAGGCCAAAGCAAGGATTTCCGACAAAATTAAAGAGGCAGAACTAACGTGATATTCTAAGGCGGAAGAGTTTGCTAGAGCACGACGGAGATACGCGGAGAAATAGCATTAAAAAACATGACGTCAATTATGGCCTTCATTTTAAAAATAATGTTCACCCGCCCATTCAAAATAACGACACATTTTCTCTTTCAAGAAAAAGAGATGACTGCGAGAATCGAAGAATTACGATAACGGATGTGCTCACAATTTATAAAGGTATTTTGAGAAATCTAACTATTGGGTCGGCCCGGAAATATTAAAAAAAATCACGGGAATTTTATACGACAAAGGAAAAAACCTCAGAAAAACTAAATCCTACTTATTATGCGACGAGGGTATTGGAATTTAGCAATGCATAATTACATATTTCCAGTGCCTCCTAAAGTAAACAGCTGGTCAGAGGTGTCGACTGAAAATAGCCAAGTGGACAGTCCCATTAAATTAACTTCAGGACTTCTATCATGCCTGTATGGTGATGATGAATTAAGAGCCATTGATACTATTGTCAAATAAATATAATCATCCATAACTGGCTGATGAGACAAATAAAATGTCCCAGGTCATATAATATACTCGTACACCTGTTTCTCTTTATATCACAGAGCTAATTACAATTTCGAAACAATTCAGATAGTAGAAGAGAGAGATTTAAAATGCCGTTTTTCCCTCGTACCATCAGAGATCTAACTAGATATGACCAAAGCGGCGAGGAGATAATTAGTATTGGTAATGTACGTACATACAGGTTGCGGCAACATAACTTCCTTTCATAAGCAAAACCCCTTTAAAAAAGGAAAGAATGTTGCCGAACCCCGTATTTTGTCGATATATATATATATATATATACATTCAAACACGAAATACCGCCATATGGCGAATATAAATATTCATTCACATTGAAATAGAGATAAGGAAAATGGTAAAGGAACACACACAAAAGACGAACACAAGAGAGGTGGGGATGGCGGATGTGAGCAGATCACGAATGCAAAAATATTTTCCTCGACCGGGACCTGAACACCGGATCCCTCCACTTGCCGGGCGGATGCTCCAAACCACCTGAGCTACCGAGGAACGATACTTTTACACTGAAATCTGCGATCTTATAAAGCGCCAAAGTGCTCCGAATCATAACCCAGAAGATCGTGATCTGCTCACATCCGCCATCCCCACCTCTCTTGTGTTCGTCTTTTGTGTGTGTTCCTTTACCATTTTCCTTATCTCTATTTCAATGTGAATGAATATTTATATTCGCCATATGGCGGTATTTCGTGTTTGAATGTGTATTTGGCCAATGTGGCTCGTCTCTTCTTCTGGCTATGCGTGCCATGAAACGCACTGTTCCTATCCTTTATGATGTTGTATGCTTGCTAACCTACTGTCCATTCTCCTCTTGTGTTTGTCAATTTCTCCTTTGGTGGGTGTAACAGCTCCCTAACGCCATCTTCTGGGTTATGATTCGGAGCACTTTGGCGCTTTATAAGATCGCAGATTTCAGTGTAAAAGTATCGTTCCTCGGTAGCTCAGGTGGTTTGGAGCATCCGCCCGGCAAGTGGAGGGATCCGGTGTTCAGGTCCCGGTCGAGGAAAATATTTTTGCATTCGTGATCTGCTCACATCCGCCATCCCCACCTCTCTTGTGTTCGTCTTTTGTGTGTGTTCCTTTACCATTTTCCTTATCTCTATTTCAATGTGAATGAATATTTATATATATATATATATATATATATATTATTAAAAATCGATGTCATTATTTTTTAGGAAGACCTTATTTTTAACACATTTTGACGCATATTTTTAACACTCCTCCCGCATGATTTGAATATACACGTACGTATCCTGTTATTGGATATTGTAGCATGTAAGTACTATTGAATATGGTAGCATGTAATTTCGTGTGCTTACCTTTGTTCCAGTGCATGTTCAAACTGACATTTGTGTAGAGCTGTCATGATTGGGCTTGTGAACGCATGCCTAAAGACTTAACACCCCCCGCCAGACGCCCTTGCGGTATTTTATGTGGATGTAGATTAAATTATGAGAAAGCAAATTAAAAATACTGCATTGAATGCTGGCAAAATATGACGTTTCCCGCTAGCCTAAAATGACGCATGGTCACAATTTAACAAAAAATCATAATTAATTAAATACAATCGGGGTACGTACCCTACCACAGGTCAGAACTTCCTCCGTGTTCGTCAAGACCCACGGTGGTCCACTCAGAAGGGCGTGAGAATTAATTCACGACGACTGGTACAGGGTTTACTAAAACCATAAATCCTATAACTAGGAACGGCTACCTGTTACAATGCTGTGGAAACCAGTAGTAAATCCGATGGAAAAGCAGAAGTTATAAACCCCAGCGGTGGACTCGCCACCCCCCGCTGAGGGCCCTAAGGGACTGAGTGAACACTTGGGTGGGGGTAGGAGGAGGGGTAATGGGAATTACGGAAAGGTCGAGAGAAACCCAGAGTAAGAATTAGGCCACTCAACACGAAAGGCGCCGTGGAGTTCAAAGGTTAATACGACGCAACGGAGAGCAATTGAAGTATCCTCTTCACGACATCAGAATGAAAATAAAATCTACAATACTTTTCCACGCTCAATCATCGTACCGTTGTCTCTCGTTATGAGAAGAGAACCTTCACTCGCTACAATACAAAAATAAGCATTTATTAATTGGGAGCAGAGCGCAACATCTTCGATATTGGAGGTAAGCGCACTTATCTTTCCCATCAAAGGAAAAAGAATAAGAAATAACACGCATGCGAAATTGCACCAAGCCTAAAAAGAGAAGACTCAAAATCAGCCAACCTACATCACAAAGGAAGCTGCAGGCCTCGACGCCGTAAAAAATTATAAATTGTTTCTGGAAGAGAAAATAAAAAAGAATACAGCAAATTCCACTCCACACATGTTGTCGACACTCTCGCGCTAACAAATTCAATCGGACGATAAAACAAATAAAATTATTTTTGCGCAAGTATTTTCGAAATTTATTGTTATTATTTATTTCGTCAGTCCGCCACTCGCACTTCCCTAACTGCTTATTTTTCCAGCCATGGAGTCAACTCCCTTTGCGGTGGGTGGGAGGGAGGGAACGCGCGGGTGGTTTGTTGAAGTGGTTGCGCGGAGAGAGAGAGAGAGAGGGGGGGGGGAGGTTGGCGTGCATGAGAACGGACGAGGTGAAGGGAGGAGCGCAGGTCGCCTCGAGGGAGATAAGGACGCGTCCACCAACGAGTCAATCCCATGGGAAGGTCGCGTTCCCATCGCAGCGCCGCACTTGGCCCACGAAATTAAGACGACGGGCTCACTCCTGAGGCCGTCGACTCCGGAAGATCCTCAAGAGCCCCCGGCCGCGGGAGGGATTTGGCTCGCTTTTTAAAAGTTAAGGCAGGCTCGAGGGACAACAAACTAATACGAACACAGCGAACGTCAGCCGATGCTTGTGGCGAAGTTTGCGACGTTCTATGTCGGTTCCCCACACGAGCTACCACTCGTGGCGGGAGGGGGAGGGTGCATCAATATTTGGCTTTGCCTAAATGTTAGTTGTTACTAAGTTAGTCACGACTTACAATGGGCAGGGGGATTTGACCAACGCGACGTGCCCCTGGGGTCGCTTACAGCCGTCTAGTCGCCACTCCGCGCGACGATTGAGGATGAAAGGAGGAGGATATACGCCCCAACCCTATACAGCCTCCCTCCCCCCCCCTCGCCTCTGGCTAATGATGTGATTTGCAAGGGGTGTGCGTGGTGCGCAGTGGGGATAATGCTTCCCCGCCATGCGACCGCTGATTACCGCACTGGGACCGAGTAAACTTAAATGAGTTGATCGACGGACCCATTCGAGTGGGTGGTCGGCAATCGACTAAGGAGTGGATGGGGGGAGAGAAAAACAAATCACTTCCCCAAGCGTGGGTCCCCTTAGATTCACCGCCTCTTCCCGTCCCGTTGAGAGAACAACTGTGGTTAGGGCACCGAAATTCCCGAGCGCGCGCACTTTTAACTTCGTGATCCGAGCAGCGTTAATTGGATTTCGTGCCGAGGCGTCCGACGACCTATAGTTGATTCCGCACAGTTTGAAACAGCAGACACAAAAAAAAAACATTACCCACACACACACACGATGTCCGCTGCGCCTCAAGAGGATTCCCAACTCGCAGGCCCTTCGTGGGGCTATGGACGACGAAAGAACCAATTTTCCTCGAGGAAAACGACAAATTGGCTGGCACCGAGCGATTCACTCAAAGACGAAATTGCGGATCGATGGGGAGCCCTATCTGATTTCTCTACCATTTCTTTTTGTTTCCATAGACGGCGTCAATGTCGCCGGAAAATAATAATTCACCGCACACGTTCTTGGAGGAGAAAGAAGGATTTACGAAAATTCCGACGACGGATTCAAAATGCGGCGCCAGTCCCGGAGCAACCCACGGGCACAACATCGAACGTTGATATCGAAAATGCTCGTTAAAGGCTGAAACGGGAACGGGTGGGTTAAAGCGTGTTTGCCGGTTCCGTACATCACCCGCCTATTTATTCCACCATGGCGGCCAACGTAACATCCTTGCCTACTCACCCAGAAATTGAGGGTTCAGTTCCTGCCTAGATGGGTATTCCTAAACCCAGGGTCACTGGGCTGTTAATTCATGTATGATAATACGATGTCAAAGGCCAAACTTGCTGAATAATCAAGGTGGAACATCTAATTCGTCCGTGAGTCACTACTGCACGTGAAACCCAAGATTAATTGTACGCAAATCAACACAAAATTATTCTACCCACAATCATATTCGTGCAACCGTACTTCTACACTTTGACATCTGCCATCATTCGCCCATCCCCATCAATGCGAGTGCTTCACAAAAAACACGCCGACGCCTAGGAAATGACGCGAGCAGTGTCCAGTTGTTCCAGGAGCATTGAAAAGTGACTCGTTCGTCAATTATTTCCCCTTGCAAAAGACACCAAACCGGCAGATTATTTACCTAAGAACGAAGCTACTCGGAAGATGGTGCGCAGTTAAGACTGTCAATATTTTGGAGGACTCATCGCCTTTATGGCAGGCACAATCTCAATTTCAACACGACACACGAGAGCGCGTGGCCTATTCCGAGCGCGAAATGGACCCGGAGACGAAAGCATGTTCTTTAAAAATTCCACGACCCACCCGTCTATCTTTGAATAGGACGGCAAGACAGCATTAAGGAAACGTTGAGGGGGCCCTGACGCCGTAAAATGAACCACAAGGGTTTTAGGGAGGGAAGGGTCGGGGTCGAGGGTGGGAGAAAGCGACGAAGTGCGAAGGTTGGGGAGAAGAGGAAGAGAGATAAATTGGGGAACCTAGGGAGGAGAAAAAAAGAGAGAGAGAGAAGAAGAGAGAAAAGGAAGAGAGAGAGCGATGAGATAAGAGAGAGTTTTGGGGGGGGGGGAAAGAATGGGTATGAAACTTGTGGGGGGAGGGGAGTGAGGTAGGCGGACACGGGGCTGGCCGGAGCAACCCTCCCCGGCTTGTGACGTCAGAGGAGGAGGGAAATGACGTCAGCGGCCTCCGCTGGGCCGGGAGGCACGGGGGAAGTGGGGTTTCGAGGTGGTGGTGAGGGAAAAGCGGCAGGGTCCCACCCCCGCATCTCCGAGAGCAAGAGTGCGGGGACGAGCGGGGGTTCGGCCGGGGAGAAAGAGCAGGGGCTTCGCGAGGATAGTGGTGGTTGTGGGTTGAGGGGGAAGTGGAAGCTTAGAGGGGGGAGGGGTCGTGTGGAGGATCGGATACGAGGATTGGGAGGGAGGGAGGGTTTTTGAGGGCTGGAAGCGAGATACAGTATACATATATATATATATATATATATATATATATATATATATATATATATATATATATATATATATATATATATATATGTACGACCCTTTCTCCCGAAACCAATTCCAGCCGGGTTTTCACATCGAAAAAGGTTCAAAAACTTTCACCAGGAAAAAAAAACACCGGGATGGAGAGGAAGAGGAGGATGGGGACAATTACACGCGAATGAAATTTCGATCGATGGCCTTGAGCTAGGCGAGGGGATGGGTTAAGGAGGGGTGAGGGAAGGGGGGGGGGGTTGCGACCGCGAAAACGAAAACCGGAGGCACGTAGTTGTTTGTTTTGGTGCGGGCAGGGTGTCGTCGCCGTCTGGGCCGAGGCACTCCCGCGGAGGAGAGCGAGCGCGGGCCGCGGTCTCGGCACCCTCGTCGTCCCGCCGTGACCTCGACGGAAAAGACCGAATTGAGGACGGAAGGAGATCGGGGACGGGCAAATTACCGCGGAACTATCGGAATGAATTATAGTTTTTTTCTCCCAGCGTACTCTTACTTATCACCTTCCAACGATGCGAAAAACACCAAATCCAGTGTAAACGTAAAATATATAAGAGCGTTTAACTCTCCATATCATTAACAGTAAAAAAATACTTTGAATACACGTGAAAAACGAGTACGACGAGCCCAAATGGGTCTTCATTTGTAAGAGCTCTGGAAATTGCTGGGCTAATAACAATCCCGATGGAGCAAGGCAAGTAGTTCCGTTCTCATGCGTTAAAAATTGAATTCACCTAGTAAATTACGCACCTCACTGCGCACAAACGATCGCAATTAATGACATGTACACTTTATTTTCTGATGGTGCACTGTAGCAGCGTTAACAAATACAGGGGTATGTAAAGCGGCATGTGGACGTAAAAGGTTTCTCTAATGTTATATAAATCTTATCATTCCTTTTATATTCTTCCAAGTGGATAGCTGTGTAAAGATTAGTAGATGTTCTGATTTTTTTCTAAAATTACAGTAATTAAAAGAGGTCTCAATAAGGACGTTAATAACCGCAGTCTATTTTTTCAGATTCGACCATCTTTAAATAAGTATCGTTAACACAACGGTATTGTATACAGCCCCATTAGTATTCCGAAAAACCCTACGTGTGTATATATATATATATATTATGTGTTTGGCCAATGTGGCTCGTCTCTTCTTCTGGCTATGCGAGCCATGAAACGCACCGTTTCTGTCCTTTATAATATCGCATGAATGCTTTTCTACTATCCCTTCCCCTTCTTGTGTGCCGTCTATTTCTCCTTTGGTGGGTGAAACAGCTCCATAACGCCATCTCTCGGGCAACATCTATCGGAGCACTTTGACGCTTTATAAGATCTCAATTCTCAATGTAAATCAGGTTTCCTTATTAGCTCAACTGGTAGAGCATCCGCCCGGAAAGTGGAAGGTCCGTGGTTCAAATCCCGGAAATATTAGGAATATGGAAATATTTTTACATTTGTGATCTGCTCAAAACCGCCTTCCCCACCTTTCCTGTGTTGGTCTTTTTGTGTGTTTTCCTATCCCCTTTCCTTACATGTCTATTTCTATGTGCGAAAATAATATATATATATATATATATATATATATATATATCGTTTTTGGGGAATTTTTCGTCCTGTAACTTAACAAGAGAAAACGTGAAATCACAAATTACGCCAGGGCTCTCTGACGTAATTTGCTGGAAAAGCTGGAAAACAATGAAGGATGATAAAACGATAACGGTAAGCCGAATTGGGGAATGGGAATGGAAAAGAAAACAACAGCGAAAATTGATTACCGGACATTTAAATCTATTTTAGAACCCTAATCCATAAAACCGCAGTTATTCGTCACCGAGGAAATTCCCAGAAAATTATGGGAATAAAAAAATATTCTCCGTCTTTCTAATTGTCTCCAAATGGCATTACGCGTAGACAGTAAAAAAAAGAACACACACTGAAATGCAAAGATATATCTCGTTTGGATATCATGACGCATCCGGAGGAACCAGAAGGTAGGCATGAAAATTAAATAATAGAATTAAAAAGAAGAGCACTACTGATTATCGGGATATTTATTGATCAGTTTAAATAAATACCACTGAATTTTAAAATTGATTACACTATTTCATGATGACGATAACCTTTAGAGCGACGTAATGCTCAAATGACTCGAATTCCACGTTTAAAACAAAACAGGATTGACGAGGGTTCTTCGTGATTAATGGGTTTCTCACGACCAACCTCCATTCATTTGACGATCAATTTAAACTGTTTAAGGGTGGACGCACGAGCTTTGCTATTGCGGCAGTTCCCTCACTATTAACGTCTAACTACGCAGTTAGCGATTCGGGGTTCAGTTCTCAACGATGACGGAGAGAAGGCACAGCCAAGCGAATCATGGGAAATCATTTAAATATCAACATCAACGTTCACCTACTTTCCCAGATAAATTTACGTAATCCAGTACATAAAATCCCGAGGTGTCATTGCCACTGTCCTCTTTCCGTTAATTCCCGACGATTCAAAACCGACTCGGACTGAAAAATTGCTCGGAAACCCATCATGGCGGATCGCGGTTTTAACTGGTTCCCGTAAGAATAAATAAAACACGAGTCGGACCAGATTCCTTCGTATGCGATAGGAGTGGGTGGAGAAATGTTTGCTTTCCACACGGCCGTATGAGGATGAGGTGTCATGCATGTGTGCTGGTGCTGTGCACTAAAATAAAGGTGGTGCGGGAGGGGGGGGCACGTCAGAGTAAATTTCGCATGTGGAACATTTCGCGACACCTTCGCCATAGAAGATGTCCGTCCTGCGGGCCATACTGTCGTCTGCACCTCCTCCTAACGACGACATCGACCTCTCATCTTTCCGTCGCAAAAAAAATTGATAACCCACACCTCGCGGTAGCAACGCGGTTGCCTCGTCGGGATGAGGGCGAGTTCAGCGGAAGGGGGAAATTGTACCCTGAGGGGGGGGGAGCGGGAAGAGGGGCGTCTCGGTTGCTCCCTGGGTGGTGGGATGCTCCCGATCGGACGAATGAGTCGGAAGAGTTGGGTTCGCCCCAACGTCACGAGGAGCAAAAAAGGTTTGCGTCGTGGGGGGTTGACCTTCGCCCCTTAATGATTTAAGACTTTCGAATGGACCTTCCAAGTCACTCCCCTCCAGAGAAGCATACGCCCGGAGACGGGACGGAGGAAAAGTTGTTCCGAGGGAAGACCCTCTTGTTCCGGGTGGGCTGCGCCGCTTCCCTTCCCTCCGTCCCACGCCACCACCCTCCCCCCCCTCGTTGACTGGGGGCTCCCCGATGAAGATGATCGCCAGCAAGGGGTGCCCGCTCCGCGCGGCCACGACGGGGCCACAAGTCGCAGAGAAAGTCGATAGTACACCGACGCCTGTGTTTCATCAAGGAAAGTCGAAACTTGGGGAAGGAAGGGGTGGCCTTTGCAATTACTTTGCGAAACTCCTCAAAGCAGACGCGCTTGAAGCACCGCAGATGACATGAAAAGGGCAACAACATCTACGGTAGTGCCACGCGCCGACACGCTCCCGTCCACATTTTCAGTTTTGGTCGGGAAATTTATCAAACCTACACAGCAATAAACTTCACAATTGTGGGGGTTGAAAAGTTTTATTCCTATTTAAACTTGCAGCTGTGGCAACAAACAACTGTCTACATGGTGTGTCCAAAAAAGTAAGTGTAGTAATGAGTAGTGATTTTTGGACTCAAAAGGCGTTATCCAAATAAGAGTTTGTACCTCAGGGACAGACAGTGAACAGTAATTTTTACATGTGGAAGTCCTCGAAAACCTGCGGAATAGAGTGCTACGCGTCAGGAAGGATCTTTGTCAACTAGGGGGTTGCACCACGAAAACGATGCACCACGACAACGATGCACCACGACGCCGTCTTCCTCGTGCGCCGAGTACCTGGCGAAGCACATGGCGCCAACGCTATCCCAGGCACCAAAAATAAAGAGGAGCTTGAAAGGCACCCATTTTGGAACGCTGGATGACGTCAAAGAGACCGTGACGAGGTGCTTGAACGAGGTTCCCGTCGACGCCTACAAGGAAGCGTATCGTGACTGGCAGAGGCGCTGACATCGGTGGGCTGATGCACAATGGGGCACAAAGGAGTATTTACAAGAATTTTAGTAATTTGCACTTTCATCTGCAATAAATTTTTCCCGGATCTATTCTACTTATTTTTTAGACACACCATGCATAATCGCGCACAGAATGCAATATTTCCGTGCCAGAATGGGGCTACCTCACAATTCCTTATCCCTTCCACATAAATGTTGAAATAAGTCAACGATGCACGGTCACGAGGAGCTAGGATTAAACACTGACGGTTTAACAAATACACTAAGTTCAAATTAATATACTTCAATGTTGGTAAATATCACGGAGCTCTCTCTCCAATCGTACGGCACACAAATGTTCACCGTATCTCCCCCCGACTGTTACGCCGGTGCATGCTACGACCAACGGAAGAGAAAACGTGAGAGAAGAATGACCCCCCGCCATGCAAAGGTCGTCGAAATTAATGAAAAGGTTGGGGGAGAGGGGAGATATACAATTTGAGCGGAAGAGGAGAAGGCACCAAATACGAAAAGGAACGATCGACACTCGACTGAAGAGGTCCCGGAACAGGTCCCAGAGGGACGCCTTGAAATATGACGACATTCGTCGGCGGAAGGCGAGAAGAAATTAGAGTAGTCGCCGTCGGCGAGTGGAGAAGAGTGGCGGCGATGGAGGGGTTCATTCCACGACACGCATCGTCGTCCGGCAATGGGCGGAATGTGAGCGTGGTGGCCACGGCTAACTGCGTCGAATGACTTCAGGTACTTTTCGCGCAAGTGGAAATGGAAAACGTTGCGACAGAAGGGAGGAAGGCTGAATAACTTTTATCGAGCAGATCAATGTGATTAACAAAATTTTGAAAAAAGTAAATTTCAAACTCGTATTTCAATGATGACGACGTCATTACAACTGGCATTTTTAAGTTGGTAATGGAAAATAATTAAGACCCTTCAAGCGGAATAAGGTCAAACGGACATTACACAGCATTGTTCCTCATTTCTTTCACATATTTCAGAGTATTTTTGGGTCAATTTATTTAAAATAATAATTCACGTGAATACATTATCAAGTTTTAACGGAATCAAACTTATGACACTGATTTAGCCGTTACTCTGTGGTATTTCTCCGTTGTACAGATAACAGAAACACAGCAATTCCACAATTAATCGCGGGCTTCCTGAGATTCAAACTTTTTCATTTACTGGAACAAAAAACTTATAGCTCATATTTAAAAATGTTTCATTTCTATGTATTTTGGAAATCACGTTATTTAAACATTTGTAACACTGGTATCTTCAATTCCTAAGAGACCAAATGTGATGAAAATATATTAAATAGTGTTTTTAACACTTTTGAACTCTTTGCATTTGGAGATAATCCATGAGTAATTTCACACCCTTTTAAACATTTTACGGTGGCACGTAATGATCTGATGTTTTTTTTTAATATTTGTTGTCCTTAAGGGCATTTGCCGGCGAATAAATTTATCAAATCATCCTTTTTGACGCATTTTCAACAAACCACCCCATTGAAACCAAGTGAAGGAATTTAAATTGCGGCTTATGGAGAGAAAAGGAAGACATGATGAACGCTTACTTAAGAAAATAATACAATCATTCTTTCTACTGCGAATACATAAAGTGAATGGAAACACATCTGAGCTTCAACCTGCACGGTATAATAATTGGTTGCGACGCAACGCACCGCCACTTTGATAGGGCACATAAATTTCAACAGCAAAATTTTCTCACATTTTGAAAGGCATTTCGAAGAATTTTTATGGGGCCATCGAGTGCGTAAGCAAGCCTAAATGTTTTTATTTCCTTAAAAAAATTTCGAATTAATTCTCCGCATTCATTTTTAAACACTGCACTCGCGAAAAATTCGCGCTGTCCTTTTGGAACTAAAATCCATGGCAGTGCCACCTATTTTTGGTTAATTATAACTCAGCCCGCATTCAAAATCACCTTCTTTAAAACAATTACCCGCGAACGCGATAGGAAAAGAAAAATTACACATAAGTGCCATAGTTAAAGGGAAACACACCACCCGCTGACTAAATCCACGCTATGCGGTGGCGAATTAAAATTACACAAGACTGAAAGATGGAGAGAAATTTTAGAATCAAGCTCGTCGCCGGGTCTATACTAATACACGAAGGGAAAACAGCTTGAAGCCCTGCAACCCCTCTCCCTCGCCCCAACCTGGCTTGAAAATACAAGGGTGGACCGTTTATATTTTTTGTCACCCGAAGATGTTACTCAACAACGAATCCTGGTCGTGCAATAAATAAGTTTATGTGCGGAAATGCAAAGTTTTTTTTTACCCTACCACTATCATATAGTTCCACTAATTAGAGACGGAAGGTTTCTTTTATCATCATGGGAAATTGAAAGAAAGAAAAATCCATCAACACTGCACGTCTTAATGTATCTCGATTTTCCTGGAACGAATGAAATAGCATCAACAGCTATTGATGCACTTACGCGACTCCACCGAAGAACTGAACAAGCGCATTATCCGAGAAATAACGATAAGACATCAGCGGACTAACTCTAAGCACTTACGCTCTCTTAAAATATCACCTTACACAAGAAAACCACTTTCATCATTCTTTGAACGAATCACCAAATAAGGAGAATAAATTACCAGAGCTATTCCGCATGTTTATGTTATCGCTTCACCTTATAAAAGAAAACGGATTTTCAACTTACTTTTTTTTGGACCGATTTCAATCGAAAAGTTTAATTAAGGTAACTTCTGTGAAAAGGCATCTTCGAGGTACTCCATACAGAAGAAGATCGCTCGAAATAGTGAAATATTAGGATATATATATAATAAATCTTATATATATATATATATATATATATATATATACACATATGAATTAGATAAGACAAATTGAAGAACGAATCGTTAAAGATTCGTTTTCAAATTAATGTTGGTTTATCTGCAACTCCATGCCTTTCCCTTTACGTGACCCGGAGCATAGGAGACGTGAAGGTGACCCCTAATAAATAAAACCAATGACATACGAATCCCGCTGGAGGTCGTGGCCCACCGGCAAAATCAAGAATCCTTCCGACTGCCTGCATACCCCCTTCCTTTACCCCCAAACAAATGAACGATGGATGGTTCCATTCCACTTAATTTGGGAAAGCTTTTCACCGTCAAGCAGATCATTTAGCCAATTCGATATTGGAAAGAAAATAAAGCATCAGGCGGCCCCTGGGGAAACCGCCGAAATACCCTCGGCGTTGAACAATACCTTTCGGACAGCGAAGGCAATACACTCGATCCGATAGAATTCTTCCGGCGCACGCCACGTCCACCGAATCAAAGGGAAATTCCCCTTTGAACGAAGCTCGCGGCCGTCGCGCCTCTTGACATGAGCGACCGGTGCCATCGCTCGACCCTCGTCCATATCCTCGTGTCGAGGATTTTCAAGCACGGCGACGACACTCGACCGATTCGCAATGTCCAATCCCCACGTGGATGGAGTCATTAAAGCCTTCGCCGTCCCATTATGAACCTGGCCGATGGCAAAACACGACGAGGAGCTCGACCATTCTCTCTCCCGCCAGCGAGGGAAAGCAAAGGCCTGGATGCCATAAGCCTCGATGACGGTTGATTGATCTCGCTTCAAGTCGCATAGCCGGCGGAAATGACCGAGAAATCTGAAACCGCTTCGAGCGTCACATCCACGAGGGCCAACCGGACGACAGACCCGGTGCGGCGACGCCTATCTATCACCGCCGACTGTCAAGTTCGCTATGGTGCAAACAATGCCCTGAACCTCCCACCCCCCCTCCGATTCAATCAAATTATTATACACTCGTCAATTGTTGCTTCTTTGAGCGACCGCGTCCGGTTAACATTTAATGCCACAGGGGGCACCGTAAAAGTCACAACAGCGACACCTTCTTGGCGAATGATAAGCTTAACTTGAAAGGAATTTTTTTCGTAAAATTGCGGAATGAACACCACGACAAGGAGATGAACAACAATAAGATATGGATAAAACGTCAATCAACCTAGGAACGAAAATGAGTCAAACGCGGAATACTGAGATCCAAAACCTTCCAGAAAAAACATCATATTCGGCCAGTGAATTAATAGCCAATTATAAAAATAAACGACACGAAAGTGCAAGAACTTCATAATTATGATTAACTTAGCCGAGCGAAAAATATGTCCATAACGTCTATTCAATTAACTCCAAAATGAGAAACGATCAAATAGCTGCGCGCATGCCTGCGGTAATTCCGGGCACTAAAGCTATTTATTAACTGCTTCCGATGGTGTAGGCATTTCCTTTTTCTTAGTGCAATTTTCTTCTTTCTTTTCACGATCTCTCTCTCTACTCGTGAGGATGGCCATTTCTTCAAGAATTTGACGTAATTTTTTCATTTTCGCATAATGACTTGCTACTTTTTTTGCAAATGCATTCATTTCATGCACGGTGCGTGACTGCAATTCATCGCGTACTGTGCATACACTGTGTGTAGGCACCCCAAGTCACATACAATTCCGTGGCTTCAAGACCATTGTGTACATGGTGGTGAATTACGACATGCGGCCCGAGATCAATGTTTTTTCCCAAATTGGAACCAATTTCCGCTCGAGGCTATCACCTCGGAGTCCCCTTCCGTGGGAATAATGTTTCATGAAGACCTTCAGCAGTAATAATAATAACGATAATTACAACAGCAGTACTTCTAATAATATTTTAGGCTTCACACTTTTTCAAAACTAATAAACACCACTGGTAGTCTTCCCTCTCTAATCCCAACTATTTATACTCCCCGATAACTCCGCCCATACGGTGCTCTTTACTAGGTCCTCTCATCCCTCTTCCTCGTTTACTAGGTCCTCTCATCCGTCCCTCGGGTCCTTCTCTAAAAATTCCCCTTCTATGAAGTTTCTAAGAAATCATTTAGGTCTCAACGTGTGCTCAATCTATCCAGTTCTTCTCCTTGAGAGAGCGACTCAAATTGATTTTTCTTCTCCTATTCTCCCGTATTTTACCTCGGTCCTCAGTCACCTCTCTTTTCCCGTTTTTGGACGACGCATTAATTGAATTACCACAGTTAAATCCTGAAAGCTTCAATAAAACTCGCTAAAACAACACGAGCCATTTTCCTTTCGATCGCATTGCGCGGTGCCTTAGAAGAATAATTGCAGCACTTAAAGTTGGCCAATGTTAACTATTTTTACTCTTCCGCATTCGCACGTAAAAAGGGCCATTTTAAACGTAATCGATTTATCACGACTCCGCCGACCATAAATCCCATCCATGCCGATTGGCAGTTTCGCTCAGGATCTCCAAAAAAAAAGAACAAATACATTTTGTTTCCTCCCAATTTAAAAACAAATCTAAATCATTCCAACATGACCTGAAAATTTTTTCCAAGGGCCGTCACCCTCAGCACACCCGAGGGCAGGTAATCCGAAGCGCGGTCTTTTCCGAATCAAGTCATCAGTCATTGGGGAAAAAATATTAAAAAATCCACCAGCATTTCCTTAACGGTAAAAACTAATGTTTACTTCTGAACTCAAAACTTCTAACACTGCTCGCGACTTGTTTCCAAGTACATTTTTAAACATTGTGTTTGCGTTACATAAAATAGACATCCAGTGAATTTAGAGCGTGACACACTACGGGAGACTTAAGAGCGCGTTAATCGACAGACCATGAGTCAAAATGCACGGAAAGCAAATATTAATGGGAAAGGAATGAAAACACAAGTGTGAACAAAAGAAAATGCACGTGTTTAACAACGATGTCTTTTTTTCACTGCAAAAGATAACCCAAGAGCAACCTATCAGTATATGAAACGTCAAATTACCCAAAGGGTCTTTTATCCACACATAAAACCTGGAAGGATATCGCCAGGCTTGCGACAATCCCTACAGCGGCGGCACTACACCGACCTCAGGTTTCGCCAACCACAATGACGCTAAAGTTGAGCCGTTTCCACGGCTTCTCCCCCTAACCGATTCCCCCGGTTGAGAAGGCCAATTGAAGAGGGCCCCAATCGACAAATCAAAAAGGCCCCCGGGTATATATATCGGGGAAAAACCCGAAGAGCGGGCTGTTGCGAGAGGGAAGCCGACGGACTCCACGCCTCCGTCTCCAGTCGCCGCCGGTAGCACGGTATCTTCCCCCCCTCCTTTACCTTATCTTCTCCCGGACCATTCCAGCGCCCTCAAAGTAACCAAAAGCGTTCACGGGCACGGAATAGGAAAATCGGTTTACAGGGTGCGTTCCGAAAGTAATGCAATTGAATTCCCCGCGTCGCTCCTATTGGTCCGAGTGGGATCGAAACCCTTGGAGTAGGTGAGGGGCACTCTTAAGCTTTGCCGCGAAACCGGTTTCAGTACCCTCCAAGCTGTGGAAGCGGTAGGACGTCAGTTATTGTGAATCTCTGCGCACCGACCGTGTCACGAAAAAAATGGAATCGACGATCGAGGAACGTTACGCGATTACTAAGTTTTGTGCTAAACTGAAAAAATCTCTCGAGGAGACTGACAAAATGATTCTTGGGGCTTACGGGGACTCTGCTCTGCCTTACAAGTTTCGAGGTAGTTAAAGGCCTTTAAGGAGGGCCAGGAAGAGGTTCACTACGAACAACTCTCTGGGCGGCCGTCAAAACCGCTTGCAGAACCGACAACAATGTGGCTAGTACTCGACAAATGTTGGACTCTGACGGTCGATTGAGTATCAATCGACTATCATTCAATTGATGGTTGCCAATGAATTGAATTCGTCATCTACTGTTGTATTTCGTATTCTTACGGAAGATTTAGTGATGAGGAAAGTGTGCGCCAAGTGCCATCGTGCCCAAGGTGTTGTCAGACGGCCAAAAGACCAACCGAGCGGAAACTTCAAGTGAACTTTTGCAACGTATTGAAAATGAACCTGATTATTTGGAGGCCATCACTGGCGATGAAACCTGGCTTGTTGAATACGACCCAAAAATAAAACACCAACGTTCTGAGTGGCACACCGACCAATCCCCCAAGCCCAAAGATGCAAGAATGAGCAAATGAAAAGTGAAAACAATGCTCACTGTCTTTTTCGATAGTAAATGAGTGGTCCATAAGAAGTTTGCTCTTCAAGGACAGACAGTTAACGCTGCCTACTACGTGAATGTGCTGGAAAGACTCCAAAAAAGGGTCATCAGGACGAGAAAAGACATTTCTGCTACCTGGCAACTGCATCACGTGCAACGTGCCTTGCCACAACACGCTACGAGTCAGCGAGTTCCTGGCCAAACACCAGGTCCCAACGCTGCTCCACCCCCCTGTAGCCTTGACATCGCCCCAGCAGACTTTTTGTTCCCTGGGATTAAGGTAGCCCTGAAAGGAACCCGTTTTTCGTCCATACAAGAGATCCAATCAGCCGTGACGAAGACCTTGCGAGAGGTCCCCGAAGACGGGGACGGGGACATACCGGTCATGGCAGAGTCGCTGGAAAAATGTGTCGAGGCCCAAAGACAGTACTTTGAAGAATTTAAAGTGTTTGTGCAAATCTGTTCAATAAATTACTTTTAAAAAATAACTGCATTACTTTCGGAACCCACCATGTAAATCCGATTCGGATCCGATAGGGACCGTATGCATTCCTTCCCCATTTCGTTTTATTTGTTCCCTATCTTCTGTTCGATGAGTTGCGGGGTGAAATATAAGTACACGTCACCCGAGGATTACCCAGAATACCAAATGCCTGATCCGTTAGGACGCGCAGTGAAGAAAGGTGGGAGGGTTCTTTTTCTTCACGCCGTCGTCGGGAGGCAGCCACGCCTCCCAAAATCCAACCCCGACCCCCGACCGCGCGCGCACGGCATTAAAATGCCTCCAAGCCATTATTTAATGAAATAATACCAAAATCATCGATAGATTATCCTAAAATCCGCCCAATCTGAACCATTATGCACGTTCCTCCTCCCAAAAGAAGAATGTGAGCGTTAAAATCACCGAGAGGCACGAATGATTTCGGAGTTTTCGGGCGAGGTGCTCAAGATTTCTCACACTACATGGGAAAATACAAACACAAAATGCAGTCACCTTCACCTGGGACCCCAAGAGCTTGCAGTGGTGTTTGAAGAGCAACTCGGGAGGTTTAAGTGGTCACCCAAACTAATATAGAAATATCTCCTCTTATTCTAAGGCCCGATACGTCACCGAAACCCTACGAACACTTCCTCAGGGAGCTGGTCCAAGGAGAATGTGAGGACAATGTCTGTTGTGTTGATAGTCTTATCATTTTTCTTTGTCGTCAACCGTCGGCAGTCGATGACTTCTTGAGAAACCATCTGTTGCTTATTGTCCTCGATGTCGACATGTAGAAGATCGAAAAGAAAAATTACATCACGGCTCGTTTTGAGAGTTTTGTGTGTTTCAACCCTCGCGGGAACGTTCTGCGACATGATCGTACCAAGATGCTCACTCTTTCTTTTCTTTTGCCGTTTCTATTGGTAGTGTACCATTATATAGCTTTTTCATAGGTTTTAGTTCTCCAGGTGCAGAACTTTAAATATCAGGAAAGGGGACACCGGCCGCTCCAACCCTGCGCACCTTTGACCTTAACTCCGCAAATTCCAGTGTCACCAACACTCTCCAACCGGAACATGCATGCCACGGAAGCCGATTGATCTGCAGTGGTTAGCCTCCCGTTTTAAGAGAATCTAGGACGAAGTGGATTGTCGCGACCTGACTTCGTCGGGTTTCCGACGGCCTTCGATGACCGAGGTCCTCAGCCTCCAGGATCCTCTCCTTCCTTATATGAGTAACCACGCACGATACGCGGTGATACGACGGGTGTATTACCTATTCCCTTACCCGCAGGTGTAACCCGTGGTTATCGATATTCATTTAGCAAGACATCTCCAAGACCTACGAAGGAAAAGGAAAACACGGTCGATAGCGGTCTACGATAAAACGCACTCTCCAAAGTATAATTACCGAAAGGTACGTGCATTAGATTTTAATCACCTAGAGGTTTGCGATGTGGTAGAGCTGTGCTTGAGAGCTGTAGGAATTGCAAAATCGAGATCTCACTCGACATACGATAAGAACGTGATCCGGGAGACAACAATCGCAGCACCAACAATTTCGCAGTGGCTGATTAAATGACGTAGCGGAAAATGCGAAACCAGAATGAGGCAGTCCTGAAATGGATCACACCTGGTATACCTTCGCCAATTCCACACGGAGAGCGTACGGCTTCTTATGCACTCGTATAATCTCTTTCGGACGACGCCAAATGAATGTTATGAGCTACGCCCTTGGGCCGGGGAAAGGTAGGCTTAATTTACATTTAAACGACGACTCTGCACGGTGGTTGGGAGGGGGGACTTACGAGGGGGTTCCACCCCTTTAAACCTCCTGGAGAGAAACCAGCGGACCAGTGTGAGCTCGCGGGGGTGAAAGGCGTGGGTGGAGTGGGGGGGGGGTTGGATTTGGGGGGTGCACACTGACCTTCTTCACGTAGCTGGCGGCGTCCTCCTCGGTCACTGGCTCCGCGGATATGCCCCCGCGTCTGCGCACGTGCCGTGGCGGCACCTGCGACGGTGGCAGCGGGGACAGGTCGGCCGCCTCTTCGGGCGATCCGCCCTCGCCTCCTCCGTCACCCGCGCCTCTGTTGCCTCTCGCCTGTTCAGCATCTTGCGCCGCCTCCTGCCAGAGGGAGAAAGAGACGAACTCGATGAATACACGCACAAAAACAAGCGCTCGATCGAAATCCCGATTGGGGGATCACAAATAGTTGATGATGGAGCTCTGACCGAGCAGGGGCAGTCGGCGAGGGAGTCAAAAGTAAAAAGCCAATTACGCCTGGTCGGCAAGTCATAGATACGTAAAGAGAAGCACCAGGCTCAGGAAGTAGTTGAGTAAATGCACTGATTACACCACAGTAGGAACGGAAACATTCTTTAACACCAGGATCGTGGCCGTAAACCAGCATAAGGAAAAATTTGAAACAAGGAAAAACACAATTTACAAGTATTGTAAGAAGCAAGATAAGGAAATGTCAGGAAAGACCCCTCCTCTTACGTTACTTGCGTGAATTTTCCTCACAACTAGAAAAACAACTCGTACCAAAACGACTGCAATGAATTAATCAATTCCCTCTATTATCCCCAGAGGAAAGCCTTAGTGATACAATCACGTAACAAGAGTAATTATTGCACTTCATGATTTGGGGCCACCCTAAAATAGAACCATCGCTAAAGCCAAATAAATTACAGAGAGAGGAAGTGAACATGCTATAATCATCAATGAAGGAATATAGGAGCTACTTACAAGCGAGTGATTCATGTAACAGTAACTACATTGCACTCATGGATTTTATTCTCTATATGGTATTTATTTGAGACGAATCATATAAAGAATCGCGTAAGAGATAATTAGAATTGGCAGGGTATATTTTTTGTCGATATTCTGCATGTAACTTGTGTAATTGACCCAATTTTTTAATAGTACTACCGAATGATTTGAATATATGTATCCTGTTATTGAATATTTTCCATGGAAGTACCTTCTTTCGTGTGATTCACTTTTTCCAAGAACATTATCAGACTAATATTTATGTAGAGGTGACATGATTGGGATAGTGAATGCATGGCTGGTGACCTAACACTCCCCGCCACACGCCCTTGCAGCAGCTTGTGGATTATTGTGTAGATGTAGATAGCAGTAGATACCGATGAGAAACAGAAAGGGGTTCCGGCACTACATGCATTTCAATATGATGCTACTTAAACGATTACTTCTACAACGAAAGTATAAACAAGCCTCCCGTTCGTTCCTATTACGTTCGCCCTAGCTTTTCCCACAAACCTCATTCTTTGCTTACACTTTTCTTATCCTAGTATTTCTCTCTAATCACTGTCTTTCACTTTGTGTGTGTGTTGGCGTATCCTTAATATATATATGTATATGTATGTTTATATATATATATATATATATATATTATAGTTAGTTAATATATATATATATTTTTTTCTTTTCCTTTATGTTTTGATGCTAAAATTTTTTGTCTGTCCATATGTATTTGTGTGTATACATGCATGTATTTTATAAATTTTATGCCTTGTATAATATGTATATGACAATGGGTTAAATGGAAGAAGGGACCATTAGGCCTCAATTTCGTCCAAATAAAGTCCTTTATTTATCTGTCTATCTATTCATGATATGCCGCCAGAGGAGGTAATCCCGTGCACAGTAGACGCCCTTTAGTCCGGATAATTACTGATTAAAACCCTTGGTCCCAAGGGGAGAAAATTCAAATAGATTTTTTTAGCCACACCTACTGAGTAAAGCATTCCGTATACAACCGCAGAAGGGACTTTGCAGGAGATGTATCACATCAACATTAGTCGCATTATATGCAGAGATATAAATTACCACGCAACTCGGAATATTGGGAAGGCACTGTGGTTAGATCAAAGGTGTGGTTGATGACGTATCGAAAATACGCCGGGTGCCATGATGGTGGCGTTACTACCCACACGACGTGTATTTTTGAGGGAATAAATTGACATTCCAACCGTTCAATCACCATGGGGGATAATACAATGCAAATGGAGTAACCCATATCACCACCACTGTCCGTTCGATCGCGCAAACCACAGGATCAAGCCACCCGATGTAGAACGCAGCTCTTGCATGAATTTCCCTCCATTAGGAGTAACGAGTTATGGAAATAAAGATAGACCCAGGAACCGCACCATATCGCACCTGACTCAAATGCTAATTTACCAACTACTCAGTGACGCCATTATTTAAAAAAAACACCACTCTACCACCCATCAATCCCACTCTTCGCCGCTGGCAAATGATGGTAAAAGAAAATATAATTTAAAAGAATTGACAAAAAAGACTTGAGGAATTTTATGAAGACAAAAAAGCAGGGCGAAACCGTCACTCAAATTGTCCGACCAACTTTTGAACCAATTTAGCGCAGTACTTCCCGTAAGTATCGTAATGATTACGATACTTACGGGAAGTACTGCGCTCAAATTTTCCGGGGTCAAACCATGCAGGAGGAAGAGCAATCGTTAACAGATTCCGTATTTTGATCTCTTTAAATGAAAACTATAATGGAATACTTTTGATAACATATTTTGGCAATGTTCTGTTTGCAACACAAGAGGCAACGCAATGTTTCGAAGAACTTCAAAATCGCTAATTCAAACTTCCATTCCGTTCCCCCCCCCATTCTAATTTCCCAACCAAAAACCGACGTTGGCTGGAATAATTAAAAGCCGGAATGTTTACCTTAAGACATTCGACGGTTCTTTGGCTGCAGTTTAAAATTTACGCATAGAGAGATCTTAAGAACGCCTGCGTCATCCGATATCGGATCTGACCTTGGGAGTCTTGAACTGCCTGCAAATTCCTAAAATATTACGAGCTCCTCAATCCATCAGATGAGCTAGGAATTTCTAATTTGCCCACTCGTGCGTGCCACCACGAAAAGGAGCCTTAATCTCGTAAGAGCCAAGAAACACCACCTCCAAAATACTGTGCTTAAGCCCCATGCTCTGAAGGAAGGAATTTTATTGAAGCCACCTGAAAAATTCGATTACTATACCTACGCCTGCGACATTCCAAAAATTTCGAAGATGGAATTAAATTGCCAAAAGCAAATACACGACCTCAAGATTAAAATAAAACCTTTTTGTGTTACACAACAAACAACAACACAGAACAGGCAAAAACACGTGCGATTCAAGGGAGGAGACTCGGCAAAACTGATTCGGATGCATACAAATTTCTCAATAAAGCAAACCTCATACGCATGTACAAACTGTACAACGCGTTACCTGAGTATTGAATACGAATTGAACGAAACATACACAAGGACATTTTAGTGGTACGTGACTGAAAACCGAAACACAGTTATATTAATCGTCAATTCACACGACTAATCGAACTTAATTAAGGTAAAAACAGGTCAGGGTTAATTTCGTATGCGCCTTTTGAGTTTCAGGTGGTCTATATATTATTATTACGCGCCGAACTAGCACGTCAATAAAAGAGCAGTGCTTTACTAAATCATGTGTGGTTTATAATGCAACCATTTCAGAGAGTAAAAATCATTCGCCTTGACCAGATCCCGGTCAAGGCGAATGATTTTTACTCTCTGAAATGGTTGCATTATAATGCACACATAGCGGGTGACTCCGTTAAAGTTACTGTTACAGTTTCTTGAAATTCGTCTAAACGTTAGTTTGACGTTCTTGAAATTCGTCTAAATTCGTCTAAAAATTAGGTATGAACAGCCTAAGTGTTTGACATTGGCTTTATTAACATCGTGGACTGTGGCGCGTCGCGCACGACTACGAATGCCTGTGACATTGTACGTACGGTATTTCGTCATAACATCTTGTTCCTTTAAAGCCCCCAAAATTTCAGAGTGTAAGAGGACGTCTCGGTAGCTTAAGTGGTTAAAGCACTCGGCCGGATATCGAGGGATCCGGGTTCGTATCCCGGTCAAGGCGAATGATTTTTACTCTCTGAAATGGTTGCATTATAATGCACACATAGCGGGTGACTCCGTTAAAGTTACTATTACAGTTTCTTGAAATGTGTGGTTTAGATAATGACGATTAACTAAGAGCACTCCTTAAATGTCCTCCTTTCACAGCACCTTGGAAGCACCTTTCACCATCTTGGAAGTATACTCGTACAACGGCCGCAAACCGAATAAAGTTTCAAAATTTGACGGAAGTTTCCAAATCATTAATTCCTGCGCAATAACTGAAAGTTCGCTTTTCCAAATATTGTATCGGAGACGAGAGATCAGCGAATTAACTGTCTGACAACATCAAACCGCTCTTTGGCAGAAGAACACGAAAAAGAACTCTACAATGCTAGAAGAATGGTAGCCAAGGACCGATACATCCACAAGAGATGGTTTAAGCTGCCCTTTACTGTGTTGAATCTTATGAGGTGGAGACGACGAGTCCAGGCACATGGGTTTAGCAAGGTGACAAATATAACATTATGGTCAACGGAGTTCTATTTAAAAAGGCTATTAGGAGAAAATGATCGCCAACTCTGCAAAGAAGAAGACCTCGCGTCCTCTCGAAAAACGCCATCGACTCTTTGGAGAGAAAAAATATATAACTCGAGCCACTGACTCGCAACGCAACCATTCTTCATCGAACCAACGCATAATCCCGAACGTGAAACCAATCTTGGAAAAATAAATTAATCAAAAATATCAAAATAAGCGTATTGAATTCGTGAGCGTAGGCAGCATGGCTAGCCCCCCTTCATCTTCACAACTGAAGTACTGGTGCCGTGGGCTAACGGTTTCGAACAACAGACGATGAGGATGAAAAGAACGTTTCGACGACCCCCAAGCACCTCCCTGCACTCGGCACCACGGCGGTCTCATGGGTGGAGGAACTGTGGAATCCCCCGGATGAAAACGGACGCGGAGAGAGGCGAACTGTACAGAAGGCACGTGTAATTCTACCGTCCTTTAAGCCATTGCAGAAGGAACGAGTGGCCTTCGGGGCAAACTTGTTTCTGGATTAAAGATGGATTATAAGAGGAAACGTGAGCCATATATGTCCTGGATTAGCGGTGGACCGCAATCATTGGGCTGGCAACCTTTTTCCGGATGCCGACGTGACTTGAATTGAATTGCCGACGCGAAAGTTGGTTTTCGTATTCAAAGTACGCTCCAAATACAAAGTCCGAAGTCAATTTAGTTGCACTTAATTGACTTCGATTATTTCAAGGGAATCAGGTCCCAAATCGGTGAGCAATCAGCCAAAGTATTTTTTGTGATGAAATTAAAATAGGAATAACTCCATAAAATGAAGACGAAAATTAAAACCCAGCTTAACTGCTGCGACCGGGTGCGTCGAATAAAAATCCTCTACCGACACTGACCAAATCGCCGCGGTCGTATCCCGGCACTACAGATATTAAGCAGATGCCCCGTGTAAACCTCATCACGATTCTTTTTACGTCGTCGAGGAAACCTATGATGCCTGTCACGTCCGGCTGCATCCCCTTCCCGTCCAACCACTCTCCCGCAGAAAGGAACACACGGCGTTTGCCCGAGCGATTGAGGGAGGGTGGAGAGGAGACCGGCGCTTGCGTCATCCTCCGCGGCGGCGCCAGGCAAACACACTATCCCACCAACCCTCCCGAGAGCCGCCGAAGGCCCGGGAGGGATCTGGGGGTCGGTTGAAAGGGGGTTTAATGGAGGGGGGAAGAGGGCGAATGAGGACCGGCCGAACCTCCCTCTGTGCCCGCGGGGGCTCTGGCGATTGAACTTGCATTCACGCCCACGACGAGACCGTAAAGCGCTCATAAGAGAAGTACAGAGGTCATCGTCGTGTCGTCTTACACGAGAGTGTTTGCCCAAAGAAAGATACGTAAGCAAACACGCACGGCGACGAGCGAGTCCACGTTAGTTAACTGCACAGAACTTGAACATCAAAAGGGTTATCAGCGTTTGAGTTCCCGCATGGGAGACGAGAGAGAAAAAAAAGACTTCGTCGTCAAGTAGAACACTTCATCTCTTCAACTACGAAAATTATCTTTGTTTTTAAGGGATCTACATTATAGGAGAATAAATTTCCAGAGACTTTACGAGACCATTCCGAACTTCTCATCCAAATACATTGGTAATAAAACTTCCCCAATTGACGAGGAAAAAATTCAGGAAAAGAGGGAGTGGCTAATGTTTCCCTTAAAAATTTTCATGCCGGCTCACTGCACTTTTCCCACCGATTAACATTTTTTTTTCTTTTGCTCTTCTGTTATTATAAGCACTTCCACCTTCAAATTGAAAGGTTTTCAAAGCCGAGAGCGATTCGAGGAGTTTAAATTACCCTCGTTTCTTTGCAGCGATCATATAATCACCCAAAGATATCATGCACATCAGGTAGCAAGGAGAATGCTCCAACAGTAGGCTAAATCCCTTTTCGCCGCCCCTACCCCCCTCTTGCACGAGGAAAAACCGGCTCGGCAAGAACACTCCCGCTACTCTCCAGGCCTTGAGAAATTTAGGGATTGAGGGGTTGGAAAAAAAACATCCGTTTCTCCCTTCACCACCAATATTCCGCGTTAGATACCACCCCGTCTCATGAATACATCATCACGAAGGCTGCGCTACGCGAATCACAAAAATGATCCGACTCTTATCGAACAAAAAAAAAGGGCATGATTAGGGGGGGGGGGGGGAGAGATCGACCGAAAAAAAATTCCGAGTCATTTTAGCCAAACGAGGCATGCCTACAGACTTCGAAGCAAATGGGGTGAAGACGAGGAATACTCTCGGGTGAACGCAACCGAGTTCAATTTTTAACATCTCTGTTTTAGTATTTTTCCACGCCCTACAAAAAAGTGTACGTCCCAAAGAGAAACGAGGAGGCGGGACCCTTGCCCGAAGGAAGCGAGAGTTTGCTTATCATTAGCAGGTCTACCGGCACTTGACACACGAACGTATCTCTGAAGAGAACGTGCGATTTCCATCGCGTTTCTGGCGCGCACAATGTCCTCTTTTTATCCGCCTCGGAGCTTTCAAAACAGATTTTACCATACGATTATTCACTAGCGAATAGAAGAAGATAATTCGGATGAGCTAGGGAGTGATGATTTAAAAAAAAAGTTCCTTGAGCACCGACAAAGTGAGTTTAAAAAAGAAGAGAAAGGTAGATCAAAGCGGAGGAAACAATGAATCAATAGAAACTAAGGCCCACCGCGGCAACGATGAACAATAAATACCAACAAGGTTTCGTCTGGGTTTCTTTGGGTTAGGAAGACTGATTTGCGCCCTCTTCCGCAACCATGTTTGCCTTCATTACCTTCGACCCTCGCTCGTGCGTAGCTCGACTGTAAGTCCGCCGCCGTGATTTCACGAGCCCGTGTGTCATTGGCGTTCGGAAAAAATTCCTCGCCGAACACTGATTTGAGGACCCCAGAGGTTTTTTCTTTCTTATTTATTTTCGCCTCTCCCCTCGGATCCTTCCTCCCTCGTTATTGAATTTCCTTCGCGTATATTTTTCCCTCGCTCCCTGATGCGAGACTCGGTGAGTGCCCGACGGGTTCGTTTTTCCAAAATATATTGGGGGGGACTGTCTTCGCAAAAGTAATCCCTTAAGCCTTTTTTCCAGAACCTATTTACCGGTTTAAGGAGAGCAGCATCCACATGCCAAAATTTTAAGAGCCAAGGACGCGTCTGATCCAAGTCATTGTGACGTCTGGAGAGACCTTTTAAGGTCCGCGATACGTGTTTTGGTATCCAGGGTTTGAGTACGTTGCTTCATTAGCATATAGCCTCCTCCCTCTCGGAAGTTTCAGCACAGTGCGTGTTCGAATGAGCGAAAGTTGTTCGGTGGGATTGTTTGCAGAAATTCATCAACCGTCAAGGCGATGAAACTTTGTATCTAATTACTCACCCCAAGGTAAATTTCCTTTTGGAATTTGTTTAGGGAACGGCACCACCAACGAAGGGAATGTGACCACTTAACAGTTTAAATACGAGCACCTAGAACTTAGAAAGTCTTCCATTTTTTTGTACATTAACTCGTTAGAAAACAAAAGAAATAATTGGAAAAACGACGCCCTAAACCATTTACGAAAAGAACAAGTAAACCACTATACGTTCAATTAGTCAAGAACAATTAACTTAGCCGAAGTAAGGCTCAAGCTTAACAGCAGTCCCTCAATTGTTTTTTTTTTAAACTTCCGTCGTGCGTTCATAAAATGTCGACTGAATTGACGCCATTAAAACGACTCCAAATGCCAGCGAGCGCGTGCACGACCAAAGAGGGCTTCACAGACCCCCGCCTCGTACATGCAAGTTCAAAGAGGAGTAAATAATATGACCTAAATCCACAGTGAAGTTGACATAATTAGGAGAGAGACGAGAACAGCAGGAAAGGAAAAGTAAACGAGTTCTAGAAGAGGGAAGACGAAGAAGGAGAGGGTGTTATTGATCTCCTGATCAGCACGAAGAATCAACAGCTGAGAAAATTAAAGGCTGCAAGGCTTACTCGGGAACGTATTTTCGTAGCCGCATGCGACCCTAATTTGCAGTCCACTAATCCGCAGCGGTGGCGTGAGATTAGCCGGCCGACAATATTCGAGCCGCACGGAAGAATGGCACGAGGAGAGTAGGCACGCGAATCGAAGTGACCTCTTTGGGAAGCCCACCAACCAGAAACAAAAGCGTCACGTAACCAACGTTAAAAAGTTCGGGCATCTCCGCAGCTATTCAATTTACCGAGCACATCTTCGTAAGTCCGTCGCCCTCCGCTCGACGGAACAACAAATCCACGACGACGTCAGGATGGACGAAGTTGAGAATTTTCCAAATGGAAATAAATGACGCGCGATTTACTCTGGAAACACGGACGCGAGACTTTACGAAACTCTTTCAACAAAATCTCCGTTGACGTCATCAACACTGAAATCCATACTTGCGCGTTTTTTTACTAGGTTGGCTTCGCCCAATGGCTTCTGGCAACGCTTCGACAACTGATGACAACACCTGAGGGATGGAGAGGGGAGAGGACAACCACAGTCATAAATCCTTCTTATCTCCCGATGCGAATTTGGTACGCCAGGCTAAACGTCACAAAGCGGTAATATAGTCACGACAGCCCCTAGGGACGTGGCCTCCCTCATTAACAATTGTCACGAAAAACCATAAAACCTTAGGCAAAAAGCACAAGAGAGATATTCAAATAAGAAGTGCTTTAGTAAAGCCGAGGGGCGCCGGGACAATGTATCCACGGATTCGGCGAATTTCAGTACCGAAAAGTTAAACCCGAATCTTTGATTCATCGATTCCAACAGAGTGGTCTGATAAGCATGGTTCAAATCTAATGTTGCGAAAGGACGCGACATGGACGATTCATAAATAACCATCGACCCTCAATTGCCTGACGAATGAACACGGGATTCATCCCGTTCCAACCGTGAGAGCAACACGGCTTCCGCGATGGACCGAGTGGAAATCGGACGGTGTTCCGAAGCCACATAATACATACGCGACACCGCCACTCCGAGAGAGCGAACGCCGCCACCGGGACTGCCGGCAAGTAAACACAACACGCTCGCTGCATCAGCGAAACCTTCGAAGGGTGCAACGGCGCTCCCGATTCGGAGTGACCCCCAGAGAGCTCGCTGGCCCTCCTCCTCTCGCGTGAGATAACCATCTCCACCCCCACCCAGCAGTGAGGGAACCTCGGCCTCCCCGTCCGCATTGACGGGAGTGGGGGAGAGATCACGTCGCGCCCTCTTTCTCCGAAAAAACCATTAACTGTTTCAACAACATGAAACAATCTCGACATCCACTACCCAAACTTGCCAATCGGGCAGGCTAAGGGCTACCCAACCTTCGCGCTGGACCCGGAGTATTGACTAAAAGATCGAAGGAGTTGAATTAATTTTATCGCTTTGATTTCATTTTGGAAACGATAATGAACCATAGGTCGACGTAATACACATTCCACGGAGCAGGACATGGATCTCACCTCCAAGAGACTGTCTCCCTCCTTTTGCAAGATGGCCTATTTAAAAGAGGAAATGCGGCATCCCACAAAATATCAATTCTTAGTAACCCTCTCCATCTGCCCGCACGAGTCGACGCAGGTGTGGCAGAAGCACTTGAGAAGGAAGATAAGGAGTGCTGGAAGTCCCGGAAAAATATTTTATCACGCTAGGACTTAAGGGATAAGGGTTGTGGAAAAAAAGGAAAAATATAGGAAGCCGAACGCAAGAGAATGGAATTTATCCCGGAATGGAATGACCCCTAGAGGATTCGAACCCGGGAGTTTTCACTTCTTGTCTTGGACCGGAACTCGCTCTTGTGTTTCCTACTCCGTTCTCCACAGACCTAGGTTTGGAAGCGCAAATTCCGGATTTATATGCATTGAAAACACAATCAAATACAGTAGATTCGTTTCTAGAGAGCAGTTCACAGATACACGAATTAAGCTGCTTACAGCGTTGCGTATTACGGTTCTATAAGCATATTGCTTCGACGACATTTGTTCCGCCGAAAAAAAAGAATTTAGCGGAAGTTTTTGACGAGAGACGACATCTCAAATTAAATCAATTACTATCGATTAGGAATCGGTATACGAATAGTTTCCCAATTGGTGACCCATTCCTACCCACGGGCGCCCTCTCCTCCCTCGTGGGGTGAGACACGCGTTCACGAAACAACATTACCTTGCACGTGAGCGAATCGAGCGTGGAACCGCCCTTTTATGCTCACAAGTCACGGTGCCGGTCTGACATATCATGCAAACTCTTCGAGTTTTCGACTTCGCGATCAAATGTCTTCGCCTCAATGACCATTTGACCGATCCTGTATCGTTATCACATCACAATTATAAGATTTTTTAAACGCCTATAAGAAAAGGAATGTTCTTTTTAAATATAAAGCGAAAAAAATCGTCAAAATATTTTTAAAAAGAGCGTAAATACTATAGTATCGCAGGTTGTGGCCTGCAACCGTCCACGAGCCTACGATACGGTGGACGCCCCGCTGAGCGAGTGCCCAAGTCCGACTAAAAGTCCATTTGGTTTACTCACGTACACTCTCCTAGTGTCCTAAATTTGTCATGTCTTTTGATCACGCCTACTTTTCGAAATCATACGCGATGTCATTCATCGAATTTTCTGATTGGTTCCAGAGGTCTCGTAAATTCAATTGTAGATTTGAGACATGGATGGGATCGCGGTAACGCGCCCTATCACGAGACGGAGAGATGAGATGTCACGGAATATGTTCGCGTGTAACAATAATTAATAACCCAACACCCCATTTAAGGTCTAACTTTATTGTCTAAGCGAAAGGGTGAAGCACTGAACTTTTGGCCGAAACCCCCAAACCCCCCAACAAACTAGGGGGCCCCAGAAGTACCCGACTCAACAAACAAAACACAAAAAGTTTGGAAAAAAATCTATTTATTTTTCAACAAATCTCCTTTCAGCTCGATACATTCCTATTCAAATTTAACGATTCCCCCATCCTTGCGTTGGTTCCCTTTTGTTTTTAGTTCCCCGCCTAACTTAAAAGCCTTCTCTTCTCTCGTCTCCGGGAACATGTCGTGTGTGATTAGTAGGGTTTTACGTTCTCTTGGGCGGGGTGGGCGGAAATGGAGAGAGGGAAAAAATTACGAAGGATTCGTCAAAACTCAAAACATGGAATTCCTTACGTGAGACCGCGATATTTTTAGAGCTTCTGGAAAGCCTTGGAATCTCCAATAGAAATCCCTGTTGGGCCCCGATATAGTCCCCACATTCCGGAGTAATTTTATTTGAAATCCAGCCAAATGTGTTCATAAAGAAGTGCGACTTTCGTTCGGAGGATTATGCAAAGAAGCGGCGTATAAATGAGATAACATGTAGAGCAGAACGGCAGTTATTGCGAATAATGAGATAGAGATACTCCGTTTTTGGTCCTTTGACGAGGCAAACGAATTCGTTCTACGTAAGATATAAGAAAGGGTTTACTGGCGATGCCACTCCTCCTGTTTTTCCAGGACGGTTCCAAATTTTCATTATTTGACCACTGGTTTCCCGAATTTAATCCGAATTTCCCGCATTCTGAGAGCCCTTCCTGCAAATCTGTTGGCAAAAGGAAAAGGATTTTTTCTGTTTCTAGTACGAATTCCAGTCACGATGATGGTAACAATATAATCTGTTATAGCAATCATGGAAATGCTCTGTTTTCTCCGTTTTTCCGTTGGATATATATTTAATCCATCCCCGGTGACATACTTACATCCTGGTGTTGCAGCGCTTCCTAGTACAATGGGTACGTTCTTGATTTGATTTTTATTTTAACACCCTAAAATGCAGTGATAGTACGCTAATTAATGCATGCATTTGTATTACAATATTACATTTACAGCATATAGCAGTTTTATTTTTGGTTTCATTAATTATTGACATTCCTTTTCATAGTTTTTCTACACATCTGGAAACGCGAGTTAAGAAAATAGAAAACTTTAGGTTGTAATGCAAAAACTCTAGGCACGTAACCTGACATTTTGCCTAAATAAATCGAAAGTTAACTTGAATCTTACTATGAAACTTGTGAAAGATTCGCAACTCAATCCTCGATATTTTAATCCTGAAGTAACCTGAAATAGATCCCATAGTCATTTATAAATAACAGAACTCAAAAGTCCCCAATATTAACCTATTTTTTTACTGTTGCTCTCTTTAAGTTTTTTAACCTTAACGAACATAACTTCAATTTTTATCACCGAGAAATCCAAGAAAGCTTACATAGGAAGAATATCACCTTCGTTAAAGATAAACATCAATCTTTTGTTGATGCTGATTTTCAGGTTGCTGACTTTCAGGTTGCAATCTGATCACCGGCATCGCTGCGTCTAATTAACAGGGAGTCCTCGGTCATGCTCCAGTTAGTGCACGAATCGTGATAAATTCAAACGTTCCTCTGTTCACGTTCAAAATAACGAATGAATTCGCTATCATAACCGAACGAATACGGAAAAGTAATAATGCATAAAGGACGAGCGCTTTGCGAAGTGTCCCTTAAAATGGAGTTCCAATGGATTAAGTGCGCGGCGTTGTCAAGAGCTTGCCGCTCGGGTGAAGAGACGAGGACGCCCGCTACCGCGTTTTTCCTTCGCTTCCAGGACGCCACCGGAATAAAACCACGCCTTTCCACGCAGACGTGGGACGGCGATAAGGAGGAGAGCGAACGGCGCCACTCCCTCGGCGGATAAACCCTTCCTTCCCCTTCTATTTATGCCCTCGACACCTACCGAAGACGCCGGAATCTCGCCAAATCCACCCGTGTCTACGGCATTCTCCCGCGAGAAAGTTGACGAGTCTCGTGAACTTCCTTCCTTCGCTCGGAGTGGGTGAGGGTGAGGGATGGGGGGGAGGGGTTGAAGAACGGTGGAATCGGACAGGACAGACCAATCTGATTGGCTGACATGTCCAGTGAGTCAATCTTTCCCCCTCAGCCAGTGTCACTTACGAGCAATCCGATTGCGTTTCGGACGGAAGACATCAAAGGAGTAGTCATTCAAATAAGGATGTGCACAAAAATCGGATTATTTCATTTTTAACGGCGATAAATTCGTATCGAAGGAATATAATAAATAGCTTCTACGTCGTCGGAGTCATCGACACAACAAGACCAGACATGCCGATTTTTACAACTGAACTTTTGGTAAAGCATACGGCGCTCATAGAAACAAGACGAGACTCTTTTGAGTTCCGAAGACCAGCCACGCTGCTGTGCTTTGTCTTAAGAGTTAAACTTCTAGCAAACGTTTTATTCAATGATCGTTTAAAAATCAAAGCAAGCGTTCACGTACATCACTGAAATCAATCAACAGCAATACCTCCGTGCGTCATAAACTTCAATATCACTTCAATGGGAATACGTAACATTTTATTTAACTAATCGACCGACATCTGTAGGTATCACTATCCTAATGGAAAAGTAAACACTATAACCTATAATTATCATAATAATCTAATAATTATCTAAATAGATAATAATTATTATAGTAATCTACCGGTTAAGGTAGGTTTTTGGATGGACACAACTATCAAATAATTATTTTGTAACTCCAAACAAAACCGAAACCAGCAACCTACTCTACATCAGGTCCCTCTTCATCTCTGCGTACTTCCTTCCTCCCTTCATCCCATCCAACTTCCCTATCCTGTTCCTGCCCTTTCCTCGTTTGCCTAACATTCTCCCCTCTATTACAGTCTTCAACATTCGACTGCTGATCAATACGTTCTTCATCCATCTTTCTTGTCTCCATAGAATTTCTCCCAACAAACCCCTCTCCTCACCCACCATCCCTAGTACTTCCTCATTTGTCCTCCTTCCGGTCCATTTCACCTTCTCCATTCTTCTCCACACCCACATTTCAATATCCTTCTGCTTCAATTACCACGTTTCCGTACTCATAATATGCAATTCTATTTTTCAGCACTAAAACAGCAGATACTTTTGATTAATACGCAGATTTCAAATTGCATCAAACAATTCATAAACCAATTCACCATAACCAGCTTACCTAAAACAAGTCAACGGCGAGTGTCGCTTGTCCCAAAAATCTTCCAGCTCAGTAAAATTAAGTAAACATATAGAATTCCCAACAATACGAGTCGATTTAAAATTTAAAAAGCTTAAATGATATGGCGTTAAAAGAAGACGGATGAAACCTGGAATATTACAAAGTTGTTCGTTTTTAAATTCGTCACAATTCCACGAAGTTGAATTCGCCTGCAATCCCTTCAAACGGACACTAGTCACGATGTCTCCCGGGACATCTGCTCGTTTAAGACTGGTTCAAAAGAAACCACGACATTTCCCTCCGAGTCGAATCGTTCTCCATGCAAGGCGGCCCACGGCTCGGGCACCGCCGGGGAAAAATCAAGACACTTCCGATTAAGGAGAGAGCGGAGGCGGGAAGAAGGGAAGAGGGGGGAGTGGGACAAGGGGGGGAATATGGGGGAGGAGGGAGGCCACTCGGTGGGCTTGGGGGGTACTTAGCTCATCCCTTAACAGGATCATCGGCCTCACCACATTTGGTCCGCGAAGCCATTTTCGCAAGTGCCTAGTCTGCTACATATCATGAGGGGCGGCACGAAACAATGGGAGGGCGGCGAAGGAACCGTATCGCTAATGGACTGACGGGTGGTCACAAGACTGGAGGTCGCGGCAACAGCGCCGCTCGCAAACTGTTCCTTTGGGTTGTTCTTCGGTTACATGACTCCCAACAGCAGAGGGGGCGAGTGGGGGGGAGGGGCTGATATAAACCATGCAACACGCCAGAAATCGTTTCGCGTGGGCGATCCGGTTTCGCTTCCCTCAGCCGCCCTCTTGAAGTATTCTCTGAACCGTCTTCGTTCTTATTCAATGTCCAACTTGTTAAGTTTTCATCCGCCTTGAGATTTCTGCGTCGTATGCAATTCCTTTTCCCGAGGTGGAGAAGAAAGCAGCAACGATCTCCGAGAAGCAAAAAGACTTGATCTCAGCGAGGCAAGCTGCTAGGAAAGTCCGTGTTCTCTTAAGCAGGGCTTAGAAGTATTGCGTAGTTTCTGAGATAAACGAAGCAATGCGTAATAATTATACGGGGATCATCAAAAACCAAGGATTATAAAATCACTCATTGATTATAAAATTCTGCTTTAATTTTCAACGGTGATGACACAAATTTATTTCGATAAACAATGCAGAAGAAAGGAATATTTTATTCGTACGTCCCCAGAGTCACAAGTAGTCAAGCATCTTCATGTTTGTGATAGTAAAATTACTGGGAATGTAATTATGAATTTGATGTAACGGACAGAGCTCTAACCACCAGGAAAGTACCGCATTATCTTATTATCTGGTGTTCGTTCAATCGTGCTCAGTCGGGAGACTTCTCCTCTACGGTCATTATGGGTCATTTTCAAGTCAAAAAATACTCCCACACCAAGTCTAAGGGAAGAAATTCAAGGTAATAAAAACAGGATTCCAATGAGACGTTCAAGTCATAGTTTATGATGGAAAGCGTGTCGGTCGAGTCTCGTGCAAATAGCCTAGCACTTAATCATTGCGTTAGGCACACCAAGAGACGGTAATTAAACTGTTAGAGCAGTAAATTGCAGGAGGAAAATGACAGTGGTTATAACGAAATAAGCAAATAACACGGCAATGCGACTGTCATCGTTCGTTATTTATTAACTATTTAAATCCAAAGAGAGATCAGAAGGTTAAGTACACATTTTTAAAACATTTGCATTCGCTTCTTTTCCAAGTTAATAGCAAAGGTGCTTCAGGTAATTCTAACAATGTCATTGGCAAACTTCCCACAATTTCAAGTACATATTTTATTTCATTTTATTTCCAAGGCAATGGTTATAGGGGTTGATTACGTGTTGAACTGAGAGGGCTAGGAAAGAGTTTTGAGCCAAGCAGACAGACACAAATTTGAGTCACCGACGAATTGTTTTGGAATTTCTCAGTTGAAAATTATGGCTATCAATTATTTATGCTCAATCTATATGTGTTGGACAGTAAAATTTAACCCATTAATCAACAAGAACCAAATCAGAAAAAAAACAAAAATTACATCGTAAATTCACACGCCATTGCGGTCGTATTCAAAGTAGTTATTCGAAAGTATTTTCAACAGTATCCGAAGCAGCCTGTTTCAAAAATAGAAGTTGAACCGTGAAACAGAAATGTTCTTAAAATAAATTGACGACAAAATGAACGCTGGTTGCGTAAGGAACACTTATCGAGGCTTATCCAAAAGGATCATGGACAAATTTATTTCTGTATCAAGATCCGAAAGGTTACGAAGGTACCTGGGAACGAATTCCAAATATCAGATAACATAACTTCCCTAAGTTCCGGGGATACTGGAAGTCATCGGTGTTCGATGAAAAAAACATGGGTTGACTTTATTTCTCCGTGAGTCCTGGAGGGTGGAGGGCAAAAAAAACTGCCACCAACTATCTTCGCAACAAGAATTGGGGATCCGAGGAAAGCGAAAAATGATGGACGACCGAACTTCTTTGGCGAAAGAGAATTTTCACCGGGAAAAAAATCACAAGGAAAATGATTTATGATTGGGGGGAATCAGATGAAAGACCGTTCAATTGCTTCCGCGCTTTAGAGTCACTCGTTCGAATCTTGTGGGGATTTGCTTTTATTCTTCAAATCGAAAATACCTTCGCAGCTCGAATCAGATCATAAAATATTAAAATTGTATTTTATTGAACGTACGGACGCTATTATTAAAAAAAAAGAAATGCCTACCACTGGGACAATTTAATACGAAATTATGGAAAGAACTCCGGGAATAAATGAAATAATAGCAAGATTTACTTAATTTTGAATCAATGGAAACTAATTTTTAATCGTAATGACAGAGACAATGGATGGGACAAATGCAAAAGTTCATTTTTTTTATTTCCCGCTATTAAATTTAGTTAAGGTCTGGTAAAAGGTACAATACTGCATATCTGTAAAAGTCGTTAAAACAAACTTCTTCGGACCTGAATCCAACAAACTAAATGGAAATTAACTGGGAGGACAGACAGCATGATTGGAAAAATGCGTCGGAGCACAGCATAGTTGAAAATCTGATTCCAAAAGATACTATCGGTACTTCCGAAAGTCCGTAGGCAACACGAAAATTGGGGACAAGCGAAAAACGTTCATGTTGGCATTCAATGACTGGCAGACACTCGGGATGCGACAGTATTTTCGCCGCTCTGAGAGACCGTAGCGCCTGACAGCCATCGAATCCCAAAAAAACGAACGTTTTTCACCTTTCCCCAATTCTCTGCGAGTCTAAAACTGCCGACAGACTAACGTAAATGGAGGCACACACGTATTAAGTACTTCGCACACGACATTCCCATACGCATTTCGACAACACCCTCGTTCGTAATACTTTTAAGCTTGCTTGGACACATTCAAGTTTTTCATCCATTGCTTCCTTGTCTAGTTGAGTAAAATCAAAATTTTAATGTTAGGAAAATTTCCTCGTTCGGAGATAATTATATCAAATGCTAAACTAGTGAGCTATACCTCACGCCTACCTAGAGGGTACTCATTGTTTTGTGGTCTGGGGACATTTCTCTCAATCGTGCACGGTAGCCGCACGAGTTACAACCCCGCGAAGAACAGCTTCGCGTCACACTTTTAAACTCTCGAATAAAAAAAAACAGAGACCACTCCTGCTCCAATATCAACGAATCTCACACAAATCCACTCGGTGTAACTCCCGATTGCGAACGGGTCCCGAAGCGACGGTCAACCCTGCCGCCCTCGCCACCCCCCTCACCCGTCTCCTCGGAGGGACGAACGACCTTTCCAATCACCGGCACCCGGAATGACACCCCTTCCATATCACACTTGCCGCCTTCGGGGCACGTGTCTGGGGACGGGCGCGCGCGGAATGGTAATGATGGGACCATCATCGGCAGAAAAACATTTGCGGGAGAGTGTGACGAAGGGGAGCGGTGGGGAGAAGGGAGGGGTTAGTGTGGGGTGGGATCGGTGGGAAGGGCACGTGCCTGGCTCTCTGCCTCGAGGGGGAGATGATCAACTCCGACCGCCGAAATTGCCTCTCGGCCGATGACCGAGGCATCAACAGACGAAAGAAAAGAACAAAAAAACTAGATGCCGTTCGTTCTATTCCGAGGGTGGCATAATCGCGCTTGCCGTCTAATCCGAAGACGACGGAATTGGACCCGGCCTCGGGTATCAACACCACGACACGGGGGTGATATATTCTTTGACTTTTGACCGACTGACTTATGCACTTAATGAAACTCTTACAAAAGATTTTTAACTCCAGAATGGATTGGAAACGCTTATCATTCTGTGAAACATAAGGCCCATAGGAAGGTTTACATGAAAGAAAAGCATGACTCCACAGTATTACATGTATGAATGATATACGAGTATCATCTCGTATCATTCTCAGTATTTCATTCAGATGATTGGTTAACTACAGTATGACGCTCTTTGTAATTCCTTAATCTCCTGCCTAACGCTCCTCTTTGCATACAAACAACCCTTGGTCTTCCTCCTCCAAGTGCCTTCACTTCCACCATGCTCATAACGATGCCATTACGTCCCGCGGTGTGCCCAATCCATCCGAATATTCTCTCCTTTATCGGCTCCATATTGTCTTTACTATTGTTACAGATGTGGATATTAAAAAAAATAACACGTCACTCGTATTTCAGGCTTAGACCCGACATTGTGGCTGCAATTGATTTCAAAACGCTCCGGAAAATTTGAACCTTCAGTTCAACCACGAGAAATCCATATCATGACAACACAACATCCACCTCCGAAACGGGATTCGAACACGCAACCGATGAAATAGCTGACTATCACGATATTTAAAAATACTAACCGGGTCTGCTAGGAAGTAACAGAAATACAATCGCAATAAAATCAAAGATATGGAATTAAAACTGCTGGAAATAACGATGATGGTCCATGTTTAACGCGTAAACTCGTCTGTTTTATACGACGCAGTGGTGCAAACAAGGTTTTTTCGCCAGGATGGCGGGGAGGGGAGGGAGGGAAGAACGAGAGCGAAGCTTCTTCGGTATGGTTACTGAGGTCGAAGTGAAGTTCCCCACTGCGCGTAAAAAAAAGTGGCTTGGGTAAGAATTTATGACGAAAGCTTGGATAGCTGTAAACGGTCGGTGCTGCGGCTGAACAAACAAGACACCGGATGAACACCGGGGGGAGAGAGAGAGAGAGAGCGGACGGCGTCGGTGGAAGCGCCGGCGCGGCAACTGTAATCACAAGCGTTGAGCGTCAAAAACTCAAAGAAAATAGGAAGCAGGGTTTGGTCAACATTTCGGAACTCGAAAGGACCAATAATTGCAAGTTGCAGAATAGTCACGACAAACGAAAGCCGCGATGGGTGAAGTTTTCACGACCGATTTTAACGTCAGTTTGTTGAGCAGACCTCCGCCGTGAACGACGTCCGCCACTGATTTAGTTCTTCGCAGTGTAAACAACGTGGCATTTCCAAACTCGTGCCTGTTAAGCTTCTTTTCGTCGATTTTTCTATTGTCGCTCGATGAATTGCCAGCGAAAATAATTGACGAAAGACACCAAGTCACTCCCAAACCTATGTCGAATCATTCCATGTGATAATAAAACCTTAAAAAAATGCTCGCTATCGAGTTCATACTGTTATCGCCGCCATTTAAATGTTTCATATTTTTATTATATTATAGAACCTATCCCAAAGATGAAATTTGCAGCACAAAAATAAATACCACCACCTCATGCGTCTAAATGAAAATGCAAAATGTAAACATCCAAGCAACGTTCAACCATAGTGAATTAGAAGAAGTATACGTGAATACATTCAAGATTTAAATAAATTAAAGAGGGGTTGTTTTTCGATCCCCGACAGATAAAACCAATAACTATAACGAATTAGCTGCATAAAAGCATTCCAGGGGCGGCGATAAACTACAGTTATCAACCCGAGGATCGGTTTAATAAATACGGAATGGTAGAGCTCAACTATTATTAAGCCCAGCGGCGTGTGAAATAAAAGAACGATAAAAGTGTGAAAAACAAATACAATAACTTTTATACCGTGTCGTGTCACTGGATGAATAGTAAAATTCATAGAGCCTCGTTGATGTCGTTTCGTTACAACAGATGCCACCAATCACAAGGAGTACAATGAATTGCCGGGAGGAATTGGATCCGTGGGTGGATTGATCCAATCCTTTTCTCCTCCTCCTGGGTGGATTCTTGTTCAAGAATCAGGAAAATATTATACACCCAAGTAAATCGTCGTAATTTAGTCAAGAATTAAGTAAAAATTAGTCCTACACATGGAGATCTTCTGTAAAAAATTAATATAAATAATAATAAATAATTATTTCGCAACTGATGCAATTAATGACATTATCTAAGATGCTTCTTTACACGACAATTTTCTTTGGAAATAAAATGTAATGGTTATTGTTAAAAAAGTTTTTTAAGCCTAGTACTAACAATTAAGAGAGATTTTCCGAAAAACTTTTCTGTATGGACAACAGATCTCAAGGGAGTCTTTAATTAGTCACGCTTTTATTTATCACATTTTATGACTTAAAAAATTGAAAATATTTACAGATTAGTAAAAAGTTATCAAGTTAATGATCAATGAAAACAAAATCACCCTATCGCATTATCTTAATTTTATGCCAACTTATACACTCAACCTGTTGGAATGAGAGGTGATAGGAACATAAAACGTCAGAACATCTAAAAACATAGTTACAAGTACATCACACTTGTCTAGTACGTGAAATGGGATATAAGCTACGATATGTCACAACAGGCAATTTTGTCAATCCTACGAGGGTAGGCATGAAAGCTAATGCACACATACTTGTAGACCACAAAACAAAATGACCTTCGGAAGCACTCCTGATGGAATGTGGAAGTAACATTCCCTCTCAACACGCATGCGCAGATGAGGTCGTTACATTCATACAGTGTATTTTGAGAAGCGAAAGTATGGATACGTGTTCTGGTACAATGTCAAAGCGAGCTAAACAGCGTGCTGATATTGAATTTTTAACTGCTGAAAAAGTGACTCCTACTGAGATTCATCGTCGTTTAAAAGCTGTTTACGGCGGCGATGCTGTTGATAGGTCTACTGTAAATCCGACGGGTAGTAAAATTTCGTAGTTGGGAGGCTCGAAAAGCCATAATTGTTGATGAACCACGCAGCGGATGTCCAATCACTGCCACGGACGAAAAACATCGCGACTCGTCGAAGACTTGATTCAAAATGACCGGCGAATCACTCGAAAGCGAATCGCAGACCACATCGGCCGAGTTTGTCGTGTTAAAGGCAGCCTGGCGCCAATAACCTTGCAACATGACAACGCTCGTCCACACACCTCGCGCGCAACTGGAGAGGCTCTGCGAAACCTGAAATTTGAACCGATTCCACATCCTCCTCATTCCCACGATTGAGCGCCTTGCGATTTATATATTTTATTCCTCCACTCCAGAGAAAACTCAAGGGTAATCCTTACACCTCAGACGATGAGGTGAAGGCAGCTGTCAAGTCCTGGAATCGAGAAAAGTCGGAAGAGTTTTTCAATGACGGAATGAAAACACTTGTTACACGTTGGGAGAAATGTGTCAGCCTTAACGGTGACTACGTTCAAAAATAAATGAATGATTTTTAAACTTTAGAACAGTACTTTAATGTACTTTTTTCCCGATCTTGCTATTTATTTTGGTTTGTACTCTACAAGCATGTGTTCATTACTTTTCAGTCTACCCTCGTGTATAGTGCATTTTCGATTAAACACGATTTTATAGCTAGCTAATCAATTCCTCCGATAATATGATATCCCTAGTCGTCACAATTCGACGGTAGTAGAAGACAACGTCTTCGACATATTTTACCCCGGGGTTACTTAGAATGCTTTCGTTAGATTGATATAATTTAATGGATCAGGTGATTTGGTCGCATCAAGGTGACTACAAGATTAAACAACAATCAAACAACTCGCGAAAATCTTCCTTGTACTCTATTGACAGACCTGCCGTATTTTATTCAAGATTTAAATGAGAAAAAGGAAACTTCACGAACTCTCTAGAGAGCAAGGGAGTTGGGATCAGAGTTGATCTTTACGCAAAACGAGCAATTCTCGCAGAGTTCCACAAGTCTCATGCGGTGTGGGCAGCTTACAAGGAGGGCTCGTTTGTGAAAAGATTATTCAACTCTGACCCTTACACGCCCTTGCCCTCTTAAGAGTCCGCGGTTCGGGTAAAGTAAACAGCCATGCCATCGACCCTTACTCGCCCCCAGCGCACTTAAAACGAAAGCTTCTGATGGGATTCAAAGGAAGGGGAGTCAACGGCCAAGTCAAAAGACCAGGCAGGCAGGGGAGAACGATTTGACGCAATCAAAAACACATACCGCGAGAAGCCTCGCTAAAATGACACTCTGTAATATCCTACACTAAACATTTATTCTCCGACCGCAGTTACGAGAGAGCGGGGCCTGGTTCTCTTGCTCATCACACGACGAGGAACATCACGAACAACCGGGGAGATCCGAATTTACACAACTCCGGAGCAATACTGAGAGAGAGAGAAAACACGCGGCCGAGATAGCCGTGGAATGAAAGAGTTAGTGGGGAATGGAAGCAAGCGTCCGGAGAGAATGATGAAGCAGTGAAGGTGTGGGAGCCAGAGAGAGGAGGAAAGGAAAGAAATAAACCGAAAAACCGGAGTAGGAGACGGCGAATAATGGGAACGTGTGTGCAAATGCACGTGTGCTTATGTGTTAGTGCAAATATATAAATATAAATAAATATATATATTGTATAAGTTCATATTTATGCATAAAAGTCTGGTGTCCTACCATCCCCCGCCACATATCCTTGCAATGACTGACGGGGTGTTGTGTAGATGTAGAAGGAACAGGAGAGATAAGGAACGAAAGAGGGAATGGGGAGGAGGAGAGAGTGAGAGGACGAATACAATATTTGGGGTGAAATTCTAAAAATAAGAACATAAGCTCACTAAATATTTCAAAAATAATATATTATTATTATGAAATATACATAAAAGGTAGTATTGTCATATAGTGATTATGGATTCTCACAAAGTTACACGGGAAGCTATGCAATTCCCAAGGAAAAAAAATGCTCTCGAGCTCAAGAAATAATATTTAGTGCAATATAATACAGAGTGCAAACTTTTAAGAAAAGATGTAAACAACTTCTGTAATCATTTGATTGATGTGTTGTATAAAATTAAATGTAACAGCTTAATATTTTTTCTTGTTGATTGGGAAACATATGTGAATGAGATGGGGATTTTCTTTTTTTGTATGTGTTACAGATTGGTGTTTGGAAATTTCCTTAAAGTATATTTTTTCTGACTGATTTTATTTATTACATTTTGTGATATTGATTGGATTTCAGAAATCATGTTATTTTTCCAAGGCAAGTTTATTGTAACACTTGGGACTTGTGTGCCACCTGACATTTGTCTATTTGCACATGTACATTTTAATAATAGTTTGCATTTACTAATACTTGGGTGACGCAAGCGAGGATTTCGAAATACCTCAGCGTGATTTTTCCTCGCGAGTGCTTGCCTTTATGCCCCTGCCAACTCAACCCCCCTCTGCCCTCCACCGCCGTGCAGGGCAGCTATTAGTATATTTCCCCCGAAAGAATGAATACGCACCATCTCCCACGCCCCTTGGAATACATCGTAAAGAAAGAACTCGCTCGTACGAAATTCCACTTTCACATCGGCTGAATTTATAGGTTTCCACTTTTTTCAGGTTGTTTACCCCAGGGCAATATCTTTCCAAGAAAGTATAATTGCGTAGTCCAAATCTGTCACTGCATCCTCCTTGAGCCTCCCCAGGTGACGCCCAAGGTACGGGATGTGAATTCTGTCCCATTCATTGGCCATAATAATCCCTTACCCGGTAAATAAAAACAAGACCTGTCAAGGATGTAAAACATGCGTGACATTTTGACGTTCTTGAACTGCTACGCTCGCATATAACATGGGTTTTAGATGGCCTAACACGGGGTTTGCGTTCCATTTCGAGGGGATGCGTGAAATTCCCTCGTTTGATTACCAATAACTATTCCACAGACTAAACTGAACACGGTAACATACATGCTATTCCAAGTCACGCATAAGTCACTTAAAACTTGGTCTTTGCAAGCAAAGAAAAAGAAAACAATTTTTATCGCCAACTAAAGGAATTCTGAACCTAGCATACGCACAATTTTCTATAAAACTGGAGCGAGGTAATGTTTGCTTCTTCACGTAACAACTGGCAAAGGTTACCCAAGGGACGCAGGACCAATAATTCCCGACTCTTGTCTGCACATCTTTTTCAAAATTAAATATAAGTTAAAGGTATAAGTACTTTCTGGCTAAGATATAGGAATTTTACTGCGAGTTCCACCTAACATTTGATTCCCCTTCTTTTCGCCTTTCTCCCAATTTTCGAGCCATTACCTCTGATGTACGAAATTTGACTGTGCCGGTGTTTTTCGAGGGTCGCTCATCACGACATCCTAATTAAGTTCCACGACGCACGCGAAAATATGATCAAGGGCACTGTCAGAAGCACCACGCCCATTTCCACGGCTGGTTCCAGACTTCGGGTCAAGTTTCGATTATGACGCCCACGGCACACGAATCCACCCAAATTACCAAATCACGAACTGCTACTGTCCAATGGGGATGTTTGCCGAAAAGATTAACCAGGGGGGGGGGGCGATTCCTGCGTCGGATCGTGATCGTTCTGCTCCCTCCTTCTCCTCAAACCGTTTCAGATCAACAGTGTCTCATAGTTTCGTGATTCTCACTCCGTGAAAGAAATCACTGTCCCAAATCACTGAACGTCAACGTGAAAATATCTAATATGATTTTTTGACGCGCAGTTCTTGCGAGTTGCATACTTTTTTCCTGTACATAATCACCTCGAAAGCTGCGTAGTGTCACCGCATGTTTTTCAGTCGCCTCAAACGAAAGAATTGGGGCCTCGACACACCTTCGGCTACTGGACACGAGGCAGAAGGGTGCGATAAGAAAATTATTTGCACCCACGTCACACGAAACCGAATACCACAGATTACGAGTCGTAACAACACCTATTTTATTCTCACTACCTATTCGCACGAAAACAATGAAACTTGTGTCACTTTTCGACGTAATCTCGTATATTCACCTAGACTTCCCGTCATCTCCTGTTCTTCTTTAAACGAGTGAGAAATTAAGAATGAACCGAATGTATTCACTTCCCTCCCTGAGCTCTGAAGACGAGTGAGCAAAACGATGAGACTTCACGCTCGAAGGCTGAAGATTTCCGTACGCCACTCGTGGGTGAGAAGCGAGACGACCAAGTTTAAGTTTCGGCGCATGAGCGAAACAATTGGCAGGTGTCGGAATGCTGGCAGGCTTCATTCAGGTTATACGGTTGACAGTAGGGGTGGAAGTAGAAGTCATCCTGCGGAAGTCAGGATTGTCATTTAAACGTCTCCTTGATAGACGTTTCCCCGGCATTTTATCGACGTTCTCAAGCATCGAGCGGGTATCAGGACCCTGTAAGAAAGATTCTATAAAACGTACTATGTAGGCGAGAGCCCGTGTGACTTGCAGCTGATAACGTATATTTGGGAGTGGGTGTGCAAGAAACCAATCATCCTGCTTGAGGAATTACGTGCTCTGCCTCAATGAGGAAAATATATTTCACGGTAAGAGAAAAATACGTGGAATCGAAATTCCGAAGAATATAACTAAAACATAGAAATAAACTTCAAACGTTGATATGCCAAAAAAAATTGACTTTTCACGATGGGCTGATGCCAAATTTCTCACCCCATAATCGTCCACAGGCTCAAGAATGAATGACACGAAAGAATGAAGTCATATACTGTCGAGAAAAAAATCTGTTCAGTTCGGGTGATTTCGCTCTTACAAAGCTGACGTTGAAGAACACTGCGCGAATACTGTAAACATATTTCACGAGATTCTTTGATGTCGAAGTGGGAAACACGTTACGAGTTAACCAAGAGGCGGCAAGCTACATAAATTCAACAAGTTTGGAGGGGTAGGGAAGGGTTCGTCCGAGAGAAATTGCGACCGGTCAAAGAAGACATCTTACCCACTCCAGCTGATCAAAAAAAAAATCAGACAAAATTCATGTGCAAAATATTTACCGAAGCAGAAATTTATTATTTTTTTGAAGAAATGAACAAAATATCAATATTTTGATCACGCACAGCTGTAAATTTGGGGGATGTATTTTCCACTTAAAACGGAAATCATCTTAGCAACTGTCGCATTGAAACATGGACGACGGCTAACTATACGCACAAACCAATTTTCAAATCAGTTAATCTACAGTAATCAAATGAGAGGAAACTAAAGGACACGTAAACATCACAATCTCGGTGGGGACGGCCCCCTGACAAGATATAAGTAAGATCTTTAACGCGCCTTGCAGTATATACACGTAAAATGCAGTATGCACGTAACAGAAGTCCCGTCCACTTACAATTGGATGCATGATGAACACATGATCCTTGCATAAAAACTTATCATCGACTTATGCTTTAAAGAGTCATCAGATATTCGTCAGCTACCAAGGATTAAAATGCTTGAGTGGTAATATTGCCTTATGCCTAAGGTTTCCCAATCTTAATCGTTGACAGCTCCACTTAAAATTTCTCCACTTTTGGGTAGAACTAGAAAAATAAACTTATCTTTAGTCCGTCAACCAATACACGTAGCGTGACTATTTGAATACTCACTATAATAGGCTGAGGAGCTTTAGACCACTAAAAATTGATGGAAGAGAAGGGGTGTAGTTAAAATGCAATTGGTCATTTCCCTTACGATAATAAAACACGAAATCAAAACATGACACTGCCGCGAAGTAATAAAATGTTGAAAGGACTAATGCCATGTTGACCTTCGATAGTTCCCCATTATACATAATGACCACAGTCGTTCCGACTGCGAAAATCGTATGCAAAAGGCGAAAAGATTATTTTCTTAAAGAGAAACAACAGTAGGACGGCATCCCCGTTGACTGCAGTGAATCACTGCGGAAGCAGAAAGAGCACGCTACGTAGGCAAAGAGGGACCGCCCTCGGTCCGGTCACGAGACGTCTTACAAATGACGGTAAAACGTAAGTGGGGAAGAGGAAATAATGCAATTCCACTCCTCCGTCCCTTGCATAGTGCACGCACCGGCGCCCGCGAGTCTACGTCACGGGACACGTGAGAAGAGCCCGAGGCGCTTTGTGTAAGGGAAGACGAGAGGGAGTGTCGGGAGCACTGGGGATGTGGGAGGACAGGGGGCGTGATGACGGCGGGCGTAAAGTGGAGACGGACGACGGAGAGGGTGGGAAGAATACCCAGTTGTGCAATGAGGGCAGGGAGAGGGGGTGGAAGTACGCGGACGGGCTTCTTAGGACACCGTCGGAGATGGCCGTCTCCTTATAGCCCGGTTTTACGTTCAATTCATAATTGAACTGAACGCTGACCTCCGATAAAAATGTGAAAAAATCAACCATATGAAAAATGGGAGGTGTGTCCCCGAGATGGAATGAGGAAGAAGGAAATAAAAGAAGAAAATTATGATGAAGAGAGATCACAACTGGGTGCCCTACCCATGGTCTTCGCTTTGGCGTGAATCAGAATAACAGCAGTACTTGTACTTCGCTACTCTAAGGCATTCCGTCATTTGACACGGTGAAGGCAACAATTTGAATACTCAAGATTTCCTAAGGAAGGCTTGTGCCAGTTTCACTTCCAAGGGGAACCCTTTCTGGAGTGGGAGAATAATGTTTTAACTGCCTATCCCGATGCGAATAATTTTTTCACCAGATAACTCCCGTTTCCCTCCTTCCTTCCTCCCAAAACGGCATTCCACTCCCACTAAACCGTACCTTCCAATGAGATGACATCTGCAAACAGTTACATTGGGGATTACACAAATCGCCGAACACGCAAAAAGTATCATTTCGCCAAGTCACGAATACAAAACATACAGCATTTATCACGTGGTCGGATTTCACCAAAACTTTCCAAGTCGCGGAAAGAATGACCAATTTCGCGTAACATCGTCTCGCCCTCTCCGATTTCCACACCATGGCCGCAAAGCAGCCCTCCATAATACGTGTTAGCATCCATTTTGAAAAATTTGCGCCAATAAATCTTCGCCCGGGCGAGGGAGAGGACGTTATTATCCCGGCCAGCGCCAACAACCCGAATAGAAACCAATCAACAGATCACGTCAAGTGTCAGGCCCCCACCACGGGGCAGGGTGGGGTGCCAATTCGCAAAAGACTTAACGGTCGGCGGGGAATAGAGAGAGAGAGAGGAAACCTTCGTCTACCCATTCCGAAAGAACCAACCGAGAAATTTATCTTCAGGTAGAATTCATTAAAAAACTATCCACAAGCGTACTATGAAATGCGTAATATATGCGCACCTGGTTGTAAGCAGCTTGGTACCATAAAATCACCAGGGGTTAATATCTCTACACACAAATAGGTTTCGTGACAATAGATAATTTATCCCAGATTCCTGGAGTAGGGTTCGTGAACTCTCTAGCAATATTCTTGCTTGGATTTTGAAAAAAGGCAAAAAACTTAAATCAGCATTCTCCTTCGCATCGAATTCCATATGAACTACATGGCACAATTCTATTGCCGTGGTACCGTACTCTTGGAGGACCCGCAAAGATTTGCTACGCGGACAAAAACCTTCAAGACCAGTTCATCAATGCTACTGCGTCTATTTTATTGATTAACCTGAGTTGATCCAATAAAAGCCGAATGATGCAAAAGGGAGGCGAAGAAAATTTTGTGGTGCAGCGCGCGGAGTGGGATGTGCACCAGATGTGTGAAAAATCATCACGAGGCTAATGGACACTCCTTTCCGAGACTCGAGTGCAAGATGCAATGGAATAATACCGTCAAACTTCTACGCGTTCGGCGGATTGCGCCAAAAGCTTAGCCCGAACACTGCGTTACACCTAATCACTAAGAAACTACATACTCAGAACCAGGAACCAAAAACAGGAAATTAGAAAACCGCCTGTTGACTGCAGTCCACAATAGAAACTTTTCCCTTCGAACCTTAAAACTTGCACCTCTTATCAAACGCAAACAGTACGTGTACCGTGTGTGAATGAATACCGAAAGGCATTTAATAGTTCAGGATTTGTGAAACTTCTCATCTTTCCCAGCCTCTTAAGCCGAATATTTACGGAGAAAATACAGCAAAAGGCACTTCATTGCACGTAAATCATCAGAAGATTGGCCCTTTCACTAAGCAGATTACTACCAACTATAATGGATGCAAGCTTATACACGCATATTTTAAGCCAAATCACCTTCTACTTTTGAACTTCGAAACTACATCTCACAGACATTTTCGAATCCCCATACCACCGTAATAGGGATATTGCCAGCATCGCATAATTTACGATTCTTTGCCTTAACTTTCCCGATTCTCCAGCACCGATACCAGAATCTTCCGTCGTCTCCACCAGGTTTTACTTATTTTCCAAGCCATCCCCCGCTCCCTTTCCCACTCTCCCGCACCCTCCACCCCCTCGGCACCCATTGCTGACGCAGCGACAGAACAACGAGAGTGGGGCAGGGAAAAAATTTGGTCGGAGGCGAGCGCGAAAGAGCTCTTTCTCCCGGGATCTCCGAAGAGAGATAGAGGGAGAGAGAGAGAGAGAAGGGATCGAGGGCGGAGGAGGAGAGGACGGGGAGACCAGAGAGGGTGCGTTTAATGTTAACCCTTGTTTAATTCATTATTATGTCGTCAACCAACTACGTGCGACATTGCTACGTGTCCAAAGCGACGTGCTCGGTGAACACACGCACGATAACTCGGTGATGGAGTATTCTCTTCTAAAATGGCCGTGAGCAAGTGAGCGTTCTCGAGAGATTCGTAGGGCGCAAAAGCCAAGTAAGGACAAGAGAGAGAGAGAGAAAAAAAGTTAAAGAGATTGAATTTAGTTTAATGAACGAGAAGAACAGCAGAACGTGACGTATGCAAGGAATTTGCTGGCGTGTTCTTTGCTTGTGAGTTCCGAACGTGGTCTGCTCAAAGAGAAAAACAGCCTATCGCCCACCCCCGTTCTATAGTAAAATAAAAAAGAGGTTGAAATTCAAAAGATTTCGGAATGTTGAGCAGATAACTTCATTTATTTCGGGTAAGACCGAAATTGGGGACGCCCTTCTATTTATCATGATAGATAAATGGTTTTGAGTGCTAGGAAAGACTAAAAATACTAAGGTACATAACGAAAAGGGGTAAATATTAATTCTGATTAAAATTTAGAAAGGTATAACAACATATTACTTTATTCCAGAATCCTTATTGTAAAAGAGAATGGTGAAAATCATTTCATCAAGCAGGATGATCGACCAATGCGTTTGGAAAAAAACTTGAAGAGTGCAAATCGATCAAAGGCGATTGAAAAGTCAAAACGGAATGATAAGCCCGGTCTATTATATAATAAAACTCGCATCGCTCAACTGCGAATTCAAATTCTACCGGAAGCTTTGGTGCGACCGTGGATCTTCTTCAAGGGCCGAATATAAAATCATAAAATGATATTTCCCAACGGATCGTTGGAAGCACAAGGAGTCGATTAGGACATATGCGTGCCACACGACATTTTGAGAAGGGTAAGACGGTTAGCCGAGAAAGAAAAATACATTGGTATGTACGAACATATAGTATGAACCGAACAACACCCAAGTCCAATGCGTCGATCATAACATGCTAAGGAGTCTCTACAAAACACATACAACAAGAAGAACGATCACTACTCTGTTATTCCACTGCTCATTTGAAATCTGATTCCCTAAATTCATTCATTACTCCTAACTAACTCGTGACGTGCATGCATTTACATCTGACAAATATTTCATCTAATGAAATAATATTTTACGATAAAAACATTTGATTGCGCCCACGTTTTAAGAGACAACCCTGTTGAAACAATAAAATTTCTTCTTAATTCTTCGCACATGGATGAATTCCGTGAAGAATTATCCCTTGGTCAACATTATCATTTGTTCCCACGAGCCAATTACAAATGTTGTTTCCTAAGCAAACGTTCCGATCTTTTAAGAGCTTTGTACGAAATCGTAAAGGTATTGACGATGTTCCATTTCCTCTCATAATCATTAAACTCCGTCCTAACTAGAGGCATTAAGTTAATGCTTCCCATTTCCCTTTCTAAAACGCGGACATATAAATTTCAAGAAACTGCGGGAGATGCCGCAAGAGTAACTTTTAACGGAGTCATCTGCTAACTTGAAATTTGAATCCGCTTTTCTTAAAATTTGTCTAAGATATAAACAGCCTAAGTGTTTCACATTGGTTTTAACCTCGTGGACTGTGGCGCGTCGCGCACGGTTATGCCTGTGGCATTGTATGTACGGTATTTCGTCACAACAGCTTGTTCCTTTAAAAACCTACAACTTTCAGAGTTTAAGTGGACGCCGCGATAGCTTAACTGGCTAAAGTACTCGGCCGGATATCGAGGGATCAGGGTTCGATTCCCGGTCAAGGCGAATGATTTTTACACTCTGAAATTAATGCATTTGAGGTGTACATATAACTTTCCAAGCTGACAGTAGAAGAAATGAGCGTCGAGTGATTACCATTCATAAGATTGATGATCGGTGATTGTGATGTTGAATACCTTCCTCACACCTAAAATCCTCTAAAAGCAATCATTTGACGCACCCTGAATACTTATCTGAACTACTGCCAGAGCGATAATCCAATTTCGGCGTATTCTATTATCCGCTATTCAACTAAACGATTATAATGATGTTTAGTGTATATTCTATTACATAATACCCTGCAGGCCACCGAGAGGATGGGTGGCAGGGGGTGATTACATACCAGACTACTTTTACACAAAATACTCATCCCCCTTGCGTGGTCGGACAACATTATTCTGATCCCTTATCGTTCATGGGAAAAATGAAATCTAAAATCACTCCATTTTACAATTCATCTCTCTAATTTTATTTACATAATTTCTCCTACCGTGGTACAATGGAGTTAATAATACATTTCCATCGACATATATAAAGAGACATCCTTTCAATAAATGCAAGAGGTTTAATTTGTAATTAATCCATCGCTCTCTGAATGAATTCCAACCTAGCTCCTCTAATATTTTGCATTTGCTACTACGTTTATCATAACTAGGTCCTCTAATAATTATGATATGCCACTCAGGTTATCATAATAACGTTTTACAAATCTAGATCGCAAAGCTGCACGCGATGCAATTCGGCAACCAATCCAACTTCATGAGAATACCATACACTAGCAGCATATTCTAAATTATGCCTAACCGGCGAAAGATAACATTTTTCTATCATTTTTTTAATGAACGCCTGGGCACGGAGTCGTCAACCTCCCCGGGAGCGGCAGTGGAATAGAGCGCGCACTCGATTCGAACATCACTCAAGTGACCAAAGTGGAATGTGGAAACCTACCACGCCAAAGAATTCCGGCGACGCATTCCCGATCGTTTTAAAAACTCCTTGACGTCTTCTCCCTCAAACGATTGAATAAAAAAAGTCCCGTAAGGCGCTACTTTCCGACAAGGAAACGAGTAAACTCCAGATACGGCGTCCGAAAAATGTGCGGATCCATTTAGACCGCCGAGGACGCAGTTAACGAGAGCGTCACGCGGAAACGGCGTGGATACGTGGCGCGATGACCCTATTGACAATCAACGCCTCTCATCTTTCCCTGTTGCCCTCCCATCTCACCCCTTCGGCGACTGCCGACTGAGAAGTTGTAAAAGAGGCGCCGAGACGATTTCACGGCGATCTTAACACTCACGATAACTCTACCCAATCGCTTCGTTACGCTGTCGAAGAATATTGACAAAGAGGGGACAAACTCCATTGCGGGAGTATGACCTCGTCTTCGTACGTTAACCCACGGAGTGACACAGGGACTGCCGAAAAGGGTAGAACATGCCGAACATTATTTTACTCTCATTACTAAGACACTTTAGTCAAACGGCATACGAAGATGAAAAGTTGAGAGGCACTTTAAAGAGCCTATTTAGAAACTAACTGAACACGACAGAGTGCTGCCGAATATGGGACATAGTACCTTGGTTTTGTTTATGGAACTTCTTACACGAATAGCTTAAGGTTATACTTTCAAGCTATCATTTTATTTCATTTTAAAACGCATTCCGACGTTTCTAAGTCATTCATTGATTTATGAATAGTGTTATATGTTTAGTGGATAATACCAACAGTATAACATTTAATTTTTATTAACTTTTCAAACCGAGAGAGCAAAATGGGGAAAAGGATCAGAGAAATTCAACCTAAAGGCAATTATAAAACAAAACAAAAAACAATAAATAAGCATGTGATCTAAGGGTTCACCTTGTGAGCATTGATTTTGAACAGAACCATTTTCTGTCAAATATCGAGGAAAGTATCTAAGGAAACGACATGACACAACTCAAGGCCTCACGTAGCTATATTTGAATTCATGGTACCTGAATAATTGACGACAAAGGAGTAAATATTTTGAAGAACCTTAAAATGAATCAGTTTTGGAAGAAAACCAATGTTCCTCATGAGTTTTTCAGTGAACTAGGTCACTATAATCGAGGAGAAATAAATATAACCTAATAAAAATAAAATAATAAAATAATTAAATAGAAAATTGTTGGAGGTCAGTGACGCTGTCACATTTTAAGTGAAGTAGAAGACCTTCAGAGATGAAAGAGCAACGCGGAGTCCCTCTGCACAGCTCTTAAACACGTACGTCAACTGCATATCCAAGTCTACAAATCATTATAATGGCTATGTGATAGCAAGCTTCGAGATCCCCAACTTAAGGGCGGATCCTAAATGTTCAGCCCGGGAGGTCGTCTTAAAATTTAGAAGGGGAGCGCGAGAGCAAAAAATGGGAGATGGCGGCCTCAGCCAAGACCCGAGAAAAACACCAAGAGTCCTCGGGCGGTCGAAGTATCGCCGCGCGATACGGCGCGGGTGCTCGCCAATTCTCTCCTTCCTTCATGCCCTGAGGCACGTAGGATGCTAGCACTTGCGCCCCGTGAAATACACCGATCCTCAATCCACGGGGGGAGAGGGGATGCGGAGAGACTTTTTTGGAATGGGGAGGGAAAAGCAAGAGAGAAGGGGCGGGGTGTGGAGGGATTGAGCGCGCGGGAGTGGGCGGGAGGGGACCCGGAGCCCAGCAGCGCATCCGTTTCCACGTCGGGTTTCAACAGATAAGACAGGTGGGAAGGATGAGGTGAGGGGGTTGGACCGGGGGATGGGGTGGGGTTCCATGGAGGACGCGAGAGAGGGAGTTGGCGGCACCCTTGCGGGAGAGATGGAGGGGAAAGAGGGAGAGGGCGAGAAAGACTAAGAAATAGGGTGTGCCCACCTAGGACTTGCGGGGTTGGAAGGACCCCAGGGGAGATCATCCCGTCCGACCTGAATGGAGTCTCCCCTCCGTTCTTCCCCTCCCCCACCGTCCGGGCCCCGGGAGCACATTCAGAACCATCGCCATATTCCCCGACTCGAACAGACACGCAGTTTCTCCCGATTGAAGCCTATCTCTCCGCGAAGGCGAAATTTCAACGGCGTCCACGTGAATCGTCTGCAAATATTTTTCGGCGGAGGCAAAACTAATTTTCGGAACCCAATATGTTATTCACATGCCCCGATAGACCCACCAAGTCCTCCGACATATCGAAGAGGTCGTTTTGGGTTCACCAATCTGCAATGAGCGCCAGAAAGTTAAGGCCTCGGGGTTCGTGTAGGCAATCTTCTTTCCTTTTCGAATTCCCAAATCAATTGCACAATACAGGTTGATGTGCAGCAGGCACAGGGAGGAAGAAGGGGTAGCTAGAGTGTCGGAGAGAAACCCGGGATCAGCTTAAGTCTGATCGTAATGCAGGCGTCAAGGGGTCTCCAGTCCAACGTCCCGCTATCGAAAGGTCGGTTCAAAGAATTACGGCTGGGATTAAACTTGTATGATAAATGATAAAAGCAAAGCGTGTACTATCACATATCCTTTTAAACGGCCGCGTTTTCTTTATCGAACGCGCACATTGAAGAACCGACAGTATGAACACTCTCCATGAAAGACTGACATGGCCATGGTCTTGACCATGTCAGCCTCCCGTTGGGTGGCACCAGAGGGTCTGGGTTCGAATACCATATGGCTGCTGCACCGTACAGAGCACAGGGTTTGTCAAGCTGCCGCAAGAGTGAGAAGCAAACTCGTGTTATTGGTCGCGTGCTCGATTGACCATTTCCCTGCCATCTTCGAGAGGGTTTCCGAACTAGGATAAGACGTCACAGCTACACCCCCTCCGCAATGAAGAGGGGGGGATACAGCTTCTTCTTGGGAGGGATCCGATTTCGGTTCCAAATGAATCTCGGTCGCTTCGAGAGTAATCAAGATTTCTGCGTTCTTGGGGAAAATTTGGGAGTTCAACTATTGCACATAGAAACGAATTTACCCCTGTGAACCAAGAGGAATGAAATATATCTTCCAGAGGCGAGTTGTAAGTTGCGCAATACGATTCACTTAATAACGTAATGAGAGTCATATGTTGCCTCATCCAGTGATATTTGTTGATATTTAGTGATACGTAATAGGAAGTGTGTACATTTCCTTTAACTTTTTAGTCGCTTCAGTTGTAAGAATGACTCGAAAAGTGGATTGCCGTTACGATTTTAAATTTTCACTTCACAGTTTGAATGATTGACATTCAAAATTTAATATCAATATTATTACAAAGCCTTGATTGTGTATCATAACATTACTTTATTTCTATCATTAACTTGAATACGTGGACATTCATTCCCTCGTGTTGTCCTTTTTGATTCGATTCAATCGAGAGTTTTCAAGGGAGAAAACATGCCAATTTATTCTGGGTTAACCGAACATGCTACTACCACAAAAATATAACCATCGATTGCTTTGTTAAATTTCCTAAGTATTCTTAATTTTAATCCTCTCACCCAGCTATTATTACTTGTTTCCATTGTGACTACAGCAGTCAAGAGTCAGTTATTTTTCGTAAGTTGGTCAGAGTATAATTTATTCTTTGACTGTAACGTCACCAGACGTTATCACACCCAATCCTCGTAACAACATTAATTGAAAGCGCAATGCCATAATTGAAGAGAACTAAGACAATTGCATTTCTTTATTCCAGAACCATTACCTAGAAATTGTGGCAGCATCTGGAAGATTTTAGCACAACCAACCGAAAAATTCATTGTAAAAATACGCATTGATATGTGATGTGTCACTTTTGAAATTTTTCATTAATACCGTGTTTTTAATTTAACTGGTTTTTTAAAGTTATATTCAATGAATGACACGGTTATAGCAGATACTTTTATTCAATATGAATATCACCTAATTGATCTCTTAACATCAGGGCCTTGTTTTGGTAATAAAAAATAATTAGTAACATAAAAGACGGCATTGCACCCACGGAGGAGTAATGCGACGCTAGCGCCATTATATCACCCGAGTTTCATTGTAAAACGACGCCATGAGCGAGCGGAGTCCCCAAAGAAAACAAAGAGTGAAAAGGTTTGAACCAGTGAGTGGGTGGGCGACCCATGGTGAGAAGTGTTTTCATTACTTAAGAAGGCGTCGTCTAGTGTAAAAAGAACATCGTTTAAACGTCTGTTTTCTCCAATTACGTAGTTTCTCAACCATCGAAATTCATCGTCGTTTGAGTGAGGTATGAAGTGATGGTGTGATAGATGCTTACATAACGTCGCAACGTGACGACGACCCCAAAAAGCCACGGCCGCGTGCCAGTCGTTTTTTCCAGTGGGCAAAAGTTGGACCCTAAGCAGGAGCATTCGGGGGTCATGGAGTCACGGCGTCGACATTGTTAAAAATGCTTGAATACTGCAAGGAGATAATTCTGAGAAGTGCCAGAAATTTAAGCTTTCAAGTGCACGTAATTTGTGATAATAAAACTTAGGGGGACCTTAAAACTTGCACGAATCTCGGATCCCTCGCACGACACGAAATTAATTAACGGGATATCCAACACTTACGAACACTTTCGTGGTTCAAAAGAACTCATCACAAAAACTGGAAATTTTATCAGGAGACGAGGAAGAGGAAATTAAAATGAGAGATGGATTTCTTTACAATATCTCGGATCTCCCTCGGGGCAAACAAAATTAATTATCCAAAAGTTTCTCAAGACAACCCCGGTTTTCCTTCACTCGATTCCTCCAATCATTTTTAATTCCTTCCCTACCTCTCCTTGGCGACTCCTCTCTGCTCCCCTCTTTTGATGGCCACTTCCTTGAATCCCTTTATATGGAAAAAAATAAATTCTAAGCCACGAAACCACAAACAATTTTATTTCCTTCCCCGTTCCGACAAAAGGTAAATTGGGGATTCGCGAGACGATCAACCGATAAGTAACCATTTTCGGGATCTTTCGTGAATCGACTCTAGAAGCGAAGACTTTTCTCCGGGAACAAAAGGTCGGTCGGAATCGGGGAAAGGATCCAGCCTGCTAAAATTCCCATCGCACGAAATAAAAACCGCTAACCAGTTTTTATCACTGGTTGGCAACCAAACAACATTAAAATATGAAACCCAGTTCCTTTCATGGAGTGGAGATACACTCGGAAAGCGATGGGATTTTGAATAACAGCAAAAGCGGATCAATCGCGCGGGGACACGGGGGAGAAATGTGATTTACTCAATAAACCTTCAGCAGTTACATTTTGTCGTAGACAAAGTGGAATTGAAACTGAATCGGTTTCCCCATTTCCCCATGGCATTACGCAAAACATCTCCATTCCAAGAAATGTTCTAATCAACTGATAATTCATACAGTGGAATGAATGCGCCTAAGATACTGCCCGAGTGGCCTCTTACGACATTCTTGATATTCGACGAGGATAGCGATATTAACGTCCAAGAGCTTTCGAGAAAATGCACGCTTTTACCACACCTACTAACAGTGCACATATTAAAACGCGTGGTATTTCGCACTCTTTTATGCACCTGTACTTTTCGTTCAAATTAAGTGTGAACGATTTTGCTAACGGTTTCGACGAGAATGCACTCTGAAGAATTTTTATGGTCACATATAACCGATTCCGATGCAAATATATGCACAGATTACGTTCGCAGCAGTTTCTTTTTACCAGTTATCAATGTCGAAAGAAACACCAAATCACCGCTGTAAATATTTCAAGCTATTCATCTCGAAGGGATCGTTTAAGTTGATAACTGACTGACCAGAAGCGATTGACTCCTTAAGAAACTTACGTTTAAGAAATACCAACAGTCGAGGTTCACACACCACGCCGTGCTTCGAAGGCTTAGCATATCATTCGAAGGCAGTATACGAGTAGTTAATGCTCATTAACGAGCTTTGAGAGGAAATGAGCCTCCGAATTTATGAAAGAGGAGGAAATTTTGACCGAGGAATAGAAATTTAATCTTTAATATTAGGTTAAGGAGGAAAAAAGATTAGACTGCAACATTAACTCTGTCTGCTTTTGTTTTGGTTATGGTCCTCGACAATAGCCCGAATGAGCTTCTCAACTAACCCTAGGTCATTCGTAAGCATCATAGAGCATGAATGAATTCGCAAGAAGCAACACGAATCCATAACACATCAAGGAGATTTCACGTATTGCAAATGTTCACGACGATCCGTAGCCCAATAACTTCGCTTTACTTGTCAGAAAAACTCCAACCGAGGACATCATCGTAAACCTGCTTCATTCCACAAGGCACTGACGTGTACATCTTTTAATTTACTCCAGACGCAAAAAAAATGTCATTAGAAATTTAATCTGATCTTAACACCCAAATGCTTAGCACCCAACAACTCTCCCGCCTTATTTTATTGGACTCTCTCGTTATGCACTCTTGTTCACTCTTCTACTTGACTGCATCAATACATAAATACCCCTCTAGAAGAGAGACGTCTGGTTTAAGGTTGAAAAAGTTCACTCTCTTTTGATAATTTTTTCCACACTATCCCAACATCCATGCATACATTTTTCTCCCCCGTCACATTCACACAATGTTTATTAATAATAGCTTTCCGGTCCCCAAAACTTGCAAAATTCACTGCTTGGTCAAGTCTCTTCGACCACACTGAACCACGACGCTCTCGGTTTAATCTCCTTCCTCTCATGTTCGTAACCATTTGGCGATTCCAAACCCCTCATCCCTTCTACCAAACCGAAGCTAAGGACATCTATACCATAACTGTCCACCGGTGCACCCAGACCACATTCTTCCATGACCCCCATTCGCCCCTCACCCTATTTCTTTCTTTCCCATATATTTTCCCGCAAGCTCACCTCCACGTTCCCCTTATACACACATCGCATTCCATTCCCACTGCACTGAATGTTTATAAAATATTGACGCGTTGAAAATAGCTCCGGTTTCCTCTCTCACTCCAGACGACGTTAGTTTCGATTCGACAAGCGTCGCGGCGAGGCTGCATGCACGCGGCCTCCCTCACCCGGGGGAGGGGGGGGCGTGAATGGAGGGCAGGGTGGACGAGTGCTGCGGCCGGTGCACTCGCGAGGACCTCCTTTGCTTCCATTCCCCGCACGGGACAGGTTCGCGAGTGGAGGAAACTATGCCGCGGGCACACAATGCACGAAATAAATGCGCACTCCACCACCAATAAGCAATATCCACTCCAATATGTCCCCGAGGAATGAACGATGACCCACCACGCTCAATTCTCGCACGCGCACTGTGAGAGAGGACATGCGACACGATTTCATCGTGGAACTTTATTTTTACAATTCTGAACACCAGATGACATCAGATGCGACTTAAAATTCATACGTCGACCGTAATGCAGTGAGTGGCTCCACTTTTGGTTCCCTCGACGAGTTGCGAGAGAAATATATTCCCTACGAGTGTTTCACCGCGACCGGCTGAAGTAATTTTGGATTCGATGGCCACCGAAGACCCTGGGGCCAGCTACTGGCACGGCTCCACGGAAACTCTTGCTTTATGTGTCCAGGGTTATTGCTCTTTTAATATCGCGGCGTTCTGATGGGAAGTAAAATAAAAATATACATGCCTTAAAGAAACCATGATCGTAGAACTCTCCCCTTCGGAGAAAATGAGAAGCATTTTTTTTCTTTCTTTTTAGATCTCGAAGAATTTCGTCGTAGTGGTAATTTTCATGTTTTTTCTTCGGCGTCAGTCACCAAGAATATCTGCACGAGGAAACCTTAAAAATTTGCAACAATTGGAGTCCTCAGGGGCACTTGCGAATCAATCGAAAGAATAACCTCTTCACAATAAGCAGGGCGATTTTCCACTGATTGATTTCATTGATATATCCACTGATTTCCATTGATGCGCTGACAGTTAGATGAGGTTCTCACCGATTCACTTCCTACGATGACGAGTTAGCCGCTTTACTACTGACTTCCCCTGCTTGTATTCGTTACACAAGAACCGGATACCAGCCAATAATAATTTAAACTTCTCTGGATGATGCGAAAGCAGTGTCACTCAATTTGTTGCAACTCTTGTTCCTTCACATGTAAATTGTCATCAAATATTTTTAAGACAACATATATTGTCGAAACCGCATGTCGGGAATCGGATAAAAACTTTTACCCTTTCGTTACACATAGGAAAGTGTTTCTGGCTAGACAAAGAATAAAAAAATCCGAAATTAGCAAATCTTACTAACAGTTCTAATGCTACTGAGCTAAATATTTTCGACTCTAAAATGAATAAAAATTTACATACGTAGCTTTTATTTCTTAAACAATATTAATTCAACGGCTTTCTTTCATGTGGCCACGAAAATGATACAAATGAAGTTATTCAAATGGGAAGGAACAATGGGTTCCTTGACATGCAGAGAGGATTGATTATCAACAATCGTGGATCAGAAGTCCTCGAGAATGAGCAGTGACGCAATTCTAAAAACAAATATAATGGGTACTTTTCGTACGAAGCCCCAACGTCACTGGGTAACATAAATATCCTCCATTAATATTCATCAAATCAAGGCACGACCATTATTCCCGAGGATGTAATCCAGTTTCTGGTTATCCGACATACACGCCACCCCATCAAGGCAGATCCATTGCGTGACGTATATGATAATACTCGGCGTGCCGGCGTGCCATTTCGCCAGCGTTCCATTTCGAAACAGCATGCTTTCAATAATCAGCGCGTCACTTTCTCGGCGGCTGATAAATATCTTTGTTGCACGTACGTTACGTCGATATCTCGACGGATGACGTCGGCAAACAGAGAAGTCGACCTCCTCTCCCCCCGGCCGCGATTCTTGGGCAAACGTCCGGGAGGCACCGCCGTCACTGCCGGTACTAATCGTCCTGAAATCGCATGGATGGCCGTATCCAACCCATGCACAGTCACAATTGTGAGCAGTCGGAGTCGGTTATACATCATAAGCCGCGAGGCTCCGGTGATACTAGCCATTCTGAGGCGATAGACAGCATAAGGTCGGATTCGTGGATGTAGTCTGCCTGACGGGACGACAGCTACTAGATCCCGAAGGAGATGTGGATGCTGAGCGTGAGGTTCGTCTCGCCCTGGAGTGGTTGCGGTGCTGTCTCTTTGTGGCACACGCGGTGACAATACTGGGCTGCCTGGCTGTCCGCTCAGAGAGACAGTAGATCTGAGTTCCACCCCCTCACGCTCGTTCAAATTCCGACAGACAGCCGTCCCAGGCGTATTCCCCTCTTCTATGCCGACCCAACCGCTGAAGAATTAGCGGCCGAGCATAGGCATAGAGAGGTTGAGGAGGGGCGATTGGCCGCATTGTCAACGGAGGCGATGTAGCACCAGTTCACATTGCGTGACTTATCTTTTTATTATTCTTAGGAGCCATGTTACAATTCCATCAATGTAAAATCCCGCAGAGAGGAATAGAGTACGGCAAGATTATTACAATATATTTAAATATTAGTGAATTTACAAGTGACTTTACAAGCAGGTACATTCGCCATAAGCGCGGCCAGCGCTTCCGCTTACACGATCGGCTTGGTAGCGTGGATGGGCCATATTTCAGTGATTTCAGGCCCGGGATGACCCACGCCGTCAGCAAATATGTGCAGGTTTTTGGCATAAGCTGAGGATTGTCTCGGGTGATTTCGCCCTCGTTCATCCCACAATATTTTAAACCACTTTAGACGCCGCTATCCCTGATCAGGAAATACAGGAGTCGCCTTATGTATACCCCTCATGATATGAACCTCGTCGCTTTCGGCAAGTCTACTTGTCGAAATTTCTTTAGAGCACTAATTACGCAGTGCTTCCCATCGCATCGCCTGCCCCCGGCGAACTCGCAAACTTACAAGAGGTTGGGGACCGCTGCCTTAAAGGGTTGGAATAAACTTCGGCGGACGATGGAAAGGGGGGAGGGGAGGTTGCGGGCGGAGTGGTGTAGGCGGAAGCTAATGATGATGCTCTTGGCACTCATCTACAGCGAGTGGGGTCGTGGGTGAGGGGTGTGCGAGGACGGGAGAGGGATGACGCGGACTCACAGCAGAGGAATACGGGGTACCAGCATTCCTAAACGGACATAATTTACACCCTCGCGAAGCTACTCTGCACTTCCAGGTTTTTAATAGCGGTGGTATGAAGTCCACGCGGTGGAACGGAGAAAAACCCAAAGATGGTTCCGCTAACGGACGGAGATTTCTGACCCAGGGTGGGAATGAAATCGAGGTTCAGGAACGCGAAGTGGAGCGGGCCTGACTTTCCCCAATGCAGTAAATTACGAGCTCGTGCGCGACAAGCGAAACTTTTATGGCAACGAGGGAATCCGATGGATCGACAATACGAACCACGCATGGGAAGGTGGGTGGAAGAGATAGGGTCGCGGAACTAAAACTTCCACGAAAAACAGAGAGAATTCCTAGATACTGTCGCGTGTTTTATCAACAATGGGCAGCGTGGTTTAAGAAAAATCCCCAAGACTATGCGAAAGATGGAAAAGAGAGCTCGCAGCCACTTGCGATAAATGTATCACCCGCGAGCAACTTCCACGTAATTATTTGCTAAATCACGTTATCCGATAGCGATTATCGGTAATGTTTCTTTATCTCGATCAAGTTTCCGTAAGTTAACTTAATCTTAATAATATATAAATGGAAAAATTAATTCGTTTTAAGTTTGGGAACATATCAAACCAAGACGGTACAGAGTAAGACGACTTCTAATGTTGGGCATAAATAGGGTACAAACACCCTAAGTAACATAGGTTAGATACGACTGGGATATACTCCTCCGAACTTCTTGGGAGGTCGAAAAAAATAGATTTATTGATAAAAATATTTTCAATACACCGATGGCACCAAATGTTTCACTTAGAATTACAATTTCAATTCCTAAACTTCAATGAGGAGAGACAATTAAACTGTCACATTACTTCTCTAGCTACTACATCATTTACAAACGTACGATATGATTTATGCCGACAGCCGAGCCGAAGCGACGATTATATCCTTAACAGTTGACATTTAAAGAGAGTCTGTTTCGTTTTTCCGAATTCAATTCCACTGTGCCTGGCAAAATCAAATCACATTCGTCCAAAGTTGTACGCATCTGCAAAATCACGTGCCCACAGGCGTGACAGTGAGGAAGAACTTAATAATTCCTATAAAACGAACTAAATTCAGTTCCAGCTGTACGGATAATTTGCTCCGGCGAAACCGTACAAAGCCATTAGTACATTTGAAAGACTGTGGTAGGAAAATATTTTCATTATGAGCTGATTTGGGAAAAACCAATGTTCAGCACAATGGATTATTTTGCCATTCGCCGATAGTGACAGAGTAGACGCTCCTGAGGACCGAAATGTATGCTCGATGCCCAAAGGTAAGTTCTACATATGGTTTACTGCTTCATGAGTAATTAATGCATCAAACTAATCAAATTTCCTTTCACCGATAGCCTGAAGAGGTCACTCCTCAGTTAAAATAATTATTATATCAAGCTTTGACACTGCATTCGATTAAAAAAAACTCTTTTTGGCGTCTGACACAATCGATAATTAGATTGAGAACTCGTTTTTCTTGTGTCAATCCATAACCTTAGGAAATCACCATTAAAACTGACCTCGGATACTCGCATAACGTGCTGCCATAAAATTATTAAAAAGTACATATGCACAGGGTAAGTCTCATTAGAACATACACATGACACGTGACCACGCGCATTATGGTTGTGCCCATGAAGAGAGCCGAGGAATGGGGGTTCGGTAGGAACAAAATGTTAAGTGTTTCGCGAGAGCGAAATATCCTTGAAATGTCAATAGAGCCATAAAATCGCTCGCCGAAATGTCATCTGCCGACGCAGACGCTCCGAACCGAAATGAAATTATGACTCGGCACTCATAAAATTTCAAAATAAAACCATGAGCATCTGAGAGGAGAGAGAAAATATGCTCTTTTGAAGGGCACCTTCTCATATTTAATGAGATACTATCAACGATTGCTACGGCACAAAGTAATCAAAACCGCATTAAAATAAGACCTCGTAAAGGCGATGCGACGGCGTTCCTGTATCCACAATCAGAACTTAAGAACAAGTAGAACAAGAAACAATTAAAACCAATGACAACATTTGCATGTCATAAGGACAGTCGAATGAGTAACAATATTTCCTTATCGACGAAACGACCTCGCGACGTTTTAAAATGGAAACAACGAAGCACACTAACCGGATTTTCAGTGAAAAAAACCATTGAACAACAAAAAAAATCAATTCCCATAAATGGATTCTATGAGCACAATGGATATAAAACGACTTCCTATGACCCTGCAACACTTCAATCATCAAGATAACGTACGTATCATAAAAGCTATTCTCGTGAGGTGCTTGCCAGCATAGGATTACTGATAAGTTTTCTTTATATGAACCATGGAAATCGAGACGAGATCATAAGTACTCCAAATTATTGATAACGCAATCAAAGATATCGACGCCACTTCTTAAGACTTCGTCAACAACTATTATTAAACATTTACCTCAAAAAAACCTGTTTGAAAACAGTTTCCCGGAAATGGTTTGGGTATTGATATACTAAAAAAATTCAAAGGTAACCGTCATCCAACTGTAATGCAAAACGCCTCAGTAAAATTATTAGCCAACGCATACCTGCAGTTACTGAGGTTACGACTGTCCATCGCCGAATTACAGTAAATATGCAGAAAGTTACCCTAAACAACCGAATTTGTCGGAAATTTTGCACGACGAATTATATATTACCGTAAATTCAGTAATGCCATGCGAAACATAAAAGAGTCGCGGGGTCAAACGTAAATACTCCTCGACTTTTGAATCACTTTTGAAAAGAGCTTATAATGATTCCAAAAGTGTAGACACATGAATGCAGGGTTACGACGCGTATGAGTTAAGTCAACTTATCCAGACTGGCCAAAGTATTTCAAAAACAAGCTTCAGAGAATTTAGTCCCGAAGGGCGTTTGAAGATAATGGCGAAGAATAATTTGCTACCTTACAAACATACACTGGTGGAGGAAGCCTTACTCGACTTCAAGAATTACACTTTGTACAGGAACATGAGGTAAACCTGTATTTCCACATAAATATCTATTGCATAGACTTAGGTTTTCAACGCGTAGTCTCATCATCAGGTGAACAGTACAGAGATTACATTTCATGCATAACCTTCGTGGATAGGGTGGCGGGAGGAGTTCTAGGGCGGGGTTAGTTATCTACATCTACATAAATACCCTGCGAGCCACCAAAAAGGTGTGTGGCAGGGGGTGTAGCACCATGAGGGAAGGGTAAGGGTTGAGGGGGTTGGGGGTTAGGTGAGGAAAGGTGGGGGGAACCTGTAAGAAAAATTGGGGGGTGTAAGGGGGAGAAAGATCAGGATTGGGGGTTAGTGCGTTGTACGTAGGAGTGTCGGAGGAGGAATGAAGGGGTTTGGGATGCAGGCGTCCAGTTGCGCTGAGCGACCGTTGAGAGGGCGATTTGAAGCATGGGATAATGAGAAGAGGTGAACTAGAGGAAAACAACACCTCACCAGGAATTTCAAATTTGGAATTTAAACTCTCCGAATATTCGAGGGCGTTAAATTAAAGAGGAAGGCAGTTAGTTATCCTACTTCAACCTCCAGTGCCGAATCTGTCGGATATTTAACGCAACAAACCATATCACCGTACATCTGGGAGATATTACGTAAAATCAGGGAATCCAAATATTACGTGAAATCAAGGAGATACGATACTCGTAGACAGTAGAACGGATACATTTAAAACGCAGTTTATTCCTCGTACCATTAGAGATCAAAATACATATGACAGCAATCCCGTAGGATATAATTAGCATTGGCAGTGTACATATTTTGTCGATATCCTGCACTTTTTTTTATTCGATAGAACCATCTATTTAACAGTTCTCCCGCATGATTCGAATATAAGTATCCTGTTATTGAATACTCATGCATGTACGTACCTTCTTTCGTGCGATTACCTTTGTTCGAGTGCACGATCAAACTAATATTTGTGAAGAGGTGTCATGATTGGCATTGCGCATGCATGGCTGGTGACCTGACATCCCGCGCCGCGCGTCCTTGAGGCGGCTTGCGGGGTATTACGTAGATGAAGATGTACGTAAATGCAGTTACGCTATGCGAAACATACAGCCGCGGAGTCACGTGCGGTCACATGCGAATCTTCCCTCCTCCTCAAAATGTAAAACTTTGGGAATGAAATCACTACTCTTGTGGTTGGTGTCCAAAAGATGTTTCGCAAAGTGGGACTTTAAGGATTTGGTTCTGGAAATAGGCCCCGCGCGTCTTCACTCATTCTTGGAACTTCCACTTTGGCCCACGCACGCACACCGCTGCGCACACACGCTTTAGTCTATACATTCCACTTTTTCCTAAAATAGGTAGTTTTGTCTTGACCGTACGAGAGGATTTTTTTAATATTGACTATTTTTTTAAATACGGTCTTAATTTAAAGCTTAAACAGGGTTAGGGTGACACAAGAGATATAAGGACACTGAGTGTTAGGAGTCTACATTTCGATTTGTTCTCCGTGTCGGGAGTGTAGCCAAAAATTGTCTCGTTTGCTTATTTTTCCAACTTGTTTAATAATTTCTCTATTAATTTTTCACTGAACACGTCGTTTAGAGCAATTTTCTCGATAATTGCCACTTACATTTTGACACAATATTGCGGCGTCGGAATCCTTACCAAGCGGTGGATTATTGGCTGAAATACGGTTAACCTTTGGAGAAAATGTCTCGATGTAGAATGCATAATCAGCTGATCTGTACATGAGACTTCTCTGAAATTTGATAACTCCAACTTTTTACGATTAACCATGAAGTTAATATCGAAAAGCTTAGTGATGAGTTTTCTTTTTCCGGAGTGAACTTTATCGATTCGTCGCCGTACACATTTTTCATGCGTAATTCGTTCGGGCAGTAATGGGGATAAGGGTGATCCCATTGCCAAACTTTCCACTGTTCGAAAATTTGTCATTTAATTTGAAACAATTTTGCCAGAAACATGTTTTTAAAACCTGAGCACGGTTCACTGCTAATCGGTGGCGGAAGAGCCTTCTGTACGAGGATGTCTTCGGCTATATGGGGGCTTCACTCAAAGAGGGCACTTGTGAACAGGTTAGAGACATCGAAGGAAACGAGAATCCGCTTGTGAGGGAGTACTGTCGTCAAGCGACAGGCAGGGTCGCTGGTCTTGGTGACACTATATTTAGGGGAGTAACCCCGAGTGTTACCTGAAAATTACATCTATTTTTTGGTCAGAAGGTGATCGGAGGCTGACACATTTTAAACAACGGGACGGATCGGAATGTTGAGTTTATACAGTTTGGGGAGGCTGAAGAAACGTGACACATTTTGGGTTCGTTTGAAATAGCAGTTGATTTTACCGGGGTTTGAGCACTGCCTCACAGGAATTAATACAAATGTTTACAGTTCTTTTGAAACTGTGTTGTGGAGTTGACTCTTTCATTCCGTTGCTTTCACGCATTTATGATAAAATAAAAAGTGAGTGATGGATCTCTTCCATAGATTTACGTTGGAAACTACATCGTACAAGAAGTTTTACTCGTTTCCCGAAACAACAACACTAACGACGCACAGAGTAATGCCAGTTAGCACATAAACTTCGAATCCCAAAAAAAAACTCTTAGCAAATGGGATTTCAAAATAAAACAATCCATTTCCCATACAAAGATAATTTACACTTAAAAATTTCAAGAACCCGTCTGCCAATTGACGAGAGGTAAACTGACACCCCTGATTCCAAGGAATAAATGAATCTGAATCCACCCAACACTCACTTAGGCCGTCCTCACAGCAGCCGCTCCTGCACTTGAAAAAAGATTTTCTAAAACGTTTAATACCCCTCTCAGGCAACTGCCCCTCTTTTATCACATTACCAATATAAAGCTTGCCTACACCTGCTGCATGAAGCTGTTGATGACAAATTCCAGAAGATCATGGCCCACTAGGCCCCGAATCAATAGACGCCAACGTAAATCAAGCCGGTTGGTTTTTGCATAATGTTTCTGGATTACGATAACTGATCATGGGCCCAAACGATAAATACTTTCCTCGTTAACTATTATCGTAGAGTTAAGCAATAGCGGAAATTTATGCACACATTCCTGGATAGTAATTCTTCTTCTTTTGGGCTTACATCCAAATCTTTGTTTTGCCTTTCACATGATTCTATTTCCATCCGACCCTCCCTCGACGTCCCTACTCTTCTTTTCCCGATTGTAACATCATCGCAGCACAACTTTACTTTCCTATCGTTGCCCGTCCGGTCAATATGTCTGTATCGTTCTCTTTTACTAAATCTCCACTCTCCGAATGACTTGATGTTTACACTCACGTCTCAACTTTTTATTGCTTTCTCTGTCTCTCGGTTCTCCCCCTCTCATTTTTTTTCCTCATACTACGAGTAATATTCCCCTAAAAAGCAAGGTTGAAGAGAATACTATTAGACTCTTTTCGCAGCACTCTGAAGGTAAGAAAATCTTTGAAAGTGTAAAGCGATGTACGGAGTGGATTTGTAAATCGTAAATTTACAATATTTCCTACAGGTAATGGAATCTGATTTTACTCCACCAGTAATCTGGACATGAAAGCTGCGGTGATGGAACTTGACCGTTATAAAAAATAAATTAAACGAAATCGCAAAGCCATAGATTTGCATGACTTATTGCGGGTGTCATCCGTTCCGAAATCATTCAGCATGATTGGGGGATGTATGCTTCAAAAACACAAAAAGGTACACTTCACATGCGCGATTAAAAATTGACAGAAATTAATGTGATCGTTTCATGGTAATTTGAGCAAAAACTTTCGGAAAAAACCTTATTTCTTCGGGAAGAAAAGTGCACGACACTGCCAATGTTAAATTTCGACATTTCTTTTTTATCATTTCCTAAATTCATTTGTTTAAATTCTTTGAGATTTTGTCCTATAAAGTACGAGTTTACGACTCCTGTTATGTATTTAGATTACATTTTTAATTCCGTAAAATGCAATAAAAATAAATCAATTGATTTCATATTTTAGTTTTTGTTTCATTTATACTGAGATATTTTTTACAATTAACTGACCAAGGAAGACGTTTTCGATGAGGACTATATTCCATCGCGTCATGCAAAAACATTCAAGATGAAATCATTCAAAACATCCCTGATCACTTTTTTACAGGAATAGATGATGGAAACAACAACCTAGGTTCTAAAACACTCCACCTTCGATTTTTTTATTATCACTGTTACTGCTTCGCAAATACCGTTCCTAAAACACGCCCTCGGAACAAATGACGATAAGGGCGCAAAGACAGATAATTACGAAGCGATGGAAGAGAGTCTGATCGCGAAGCATGCTATATTCGGTACGCAAAGTTCAAAGCGCATTTCCATCGGGAATTGTAACCAGCGCATACGTGCCGCAAAAAAAAACATAAAGCAGAGAAAACTAACCAATCAAGAGTGCTTCACTCGGTCACGTGCTTTTAGATTACGGGCAATAATCGATAAAATTAAAAAGGCGACAGAAAACTGAAGTGATATCCTGTCCATAAAGCTACATTTCTCCAAAACTCACGAAATGGGATGCATTGGGGGCAGCAAGAGGTGCCCTCGGAACGTGCGAGGACTTCGGCGACTGCCAAGAGTGACGACTGGAATTCCTCCGGTGAACCCTCTTCCCCACCTAAACCTCCACCCCCTCGCCCCACCACTGACTCCCATCACGCCTCAAATAAGCCGCGGACAAAATTAACCGCGAGGGCGGGAGGCGCTAGTGAGTCAGCGGGGCTGTTGGGGGATGGGGGGATGAGACATGGAAAGGGCCGAGGGGGGAGCGAACGGAGCTGTCGACCGTCTAAGTTCGGTGGGGACGACTCCCGCCTCCACCCACCGCGCGTCCCCCCGATGGGACGAGGGGGTTGGGGCGGCTGGAGAAGAGTGGCGGGCACCGGTCGAGGTCCCGACGTCCTCTGGGGTGTCGCCGCGCATTCCGCGGCGAAAAGGACAGTTTCCTCCCGTTACTTGCCAACCCGACGACCCAAATGCGCAGATTGTGAACGATAACCCTTGGTTCACCTGGTGCCCGATATTGCACCAACAAAAACGGGTGCTGGCACCTAGGTGGTGAAAAATACCCAACTTCCTTGCCCCACACATAGGCCCGCTCTCGGATTCGAAGCCTTTTTTGCCAACGTCATAAAATGATATCAATTGATATTTCGTCCAAAGGAGTCACCTTTAATGACCTTCAGCTTAACATTCCTTCCACCCCAACACCTGACTCAGTACCGAGGACTATTATCGAGGGTGTTTGGACAGATTAACGACTACTACCCTAGGTTTGTTATTTTTTTTACCTGGACCACTGAATCACTCATTCATGTATAACTTGGCCGAAATAGGATCTAATGTGCCTGACATCACGCCTTTAGAATAGAATATTTGGAAGGTTTTTAGGGTGATCAAGAAATATTTCGTGCCCAGAAATCGCAGTTCTTGTGTTCGGCAGATTTTGCCCGGAATTTCCGCCTGGGTGACAATCTAGTACCTGCAGATCAGCAGCTACGAGAGAGAAAAAGATCTTCACACGCCGCCAAATCATAAAAGGGCATATCATGAAGAGAAATTAATATTCACAGCCAACTCAGACCTCGTGCCACTGCCACGAAATTGAGAAAAACTCTTACTCTTGACTCAATCTCGACAGTTTTCACTCTCCTTCGTCCTCCTTTTATTAGCTTCTGCTATATTGCTATTATCATCATCAAGACCCTCGCATCCAGATCGGACGCTGGTTTCTCACTCGACTACTAACTTCTCTCCCCACGGACGCTTTCCACATTTCTCCCTAACCGCTGCCCGTCAACCCTTTCCCCACCCTCCCCGCTTCCCTCCGGAATTCGATCAGCGAGAGAGGAAATCTTTGAGCATGTCCTCTACCTACCTCTCCCAATCCCCCCCACCCCACCCCGTGTCGTAATTCGATCAGCGGGAGAGCGAAATCTCTGAAATTGTCTCCGTGGTGTTAGTCTCTTTGCCACTGGCCGATGGGACCCAAAGGGGAGCAACAAACACGCACCATAAGGTGTGCCCGACCGGGGGGGGGGAGCAGGGTGAGGGTGTGTGAGTCTGAACAGGTGATGTGGCGGGGAGGGGAGAGAAAGAGGACAGACAGTCCAGCGACGCTGATTTCGAGATGCTCCACCTCCCGGAGGGGCGCTGACGTGGGGCCAAGAGCAATAAACTCAAAGGGGAACGGAAACCGAAAGCACGAAATGAATAAGGGTTGCCTAACGTTTCCTCGGAGAGGTGGACTTAAAAAAAAGTGTTATCCAGCCCCCGGTGGAGACGCCTGGGGGGTTAAAGTCGACATCGCTCTCGGGAGATGAAACGGAGCCCAATCACACCACACCGACCAGCTGTCCGCTGAAAGAGGACGACTTGATTCTCCCCGCCTCTGCACGAGGGTGTTATATATTTTTCACTTAATCGCCACTTTGGATTGAACGGTTGCGGGATCCATTTATCCGAGGCTAAGTTTAAAAATCGTGTACACAGAGAGGCTCCAACGCCCCTGGCTTTCTAACTCTTTTCACATACTGCATAGACTCACCGGCAAAGAATTAAATGTGACGAGGAATCCTGGCCTCAATAAGAAAACGGCAGTTGAATATTACTTATGAAAAGAGCATATTTATATACTTAGATCTCAAAAAATATAGTAGCCAGATAAGAAGGGTAAACTCGGTCATTATCCTAAAAAAGAAGAGGGAGAGGTTTGCTACGCAGCGACGAAAAAAGCAAGATGTATATCATACAAAATATCTAAGGCACAAAGGCGTATTTTCTATTGTTTCAGGCTCAACTCTGTGGAAGTTCATGTTCATTAAATTGAGAACACAACCTGTACAAAGTACCTGATGATGATGCCTAAGCGTTGAAACTAGTTGTACGAGAATATGGAACAGTGGATACATACATTGTGTTCTTACTTTAATGAACAAAAAGGCATAATTTAATAAAAAAATTCACAACCATTAGTGACACAGTCTGAAGCATATGGTTTAAGGACCTTTTGTTAACACAAGGATGTTATGTTAGTTAGGCACTACGGGTAGAACAGTATAGTGCCTGGGTCCTAACCCATCCTAAGCCTACAAGTCCCAACAATAACTACCATAATCCTGCAGATGAGGAGAGGCTTCCGTATTCCGATGAATGAAAACTTTTCTCCGCAAGAGAGGGATACCTTAAGAAAAGTAACAGAAGAAAGAAAATTTTCAAAATCCCTATAAAAGGCAAAAAGAGAAAAAAACAACAATTATTGAGAACGCTTTCTGTGGAAGACCAATAAAAGGACACAAGAATCAAGAAAGATGTGAAGTGTGAAAGGTTTTACTACATAGAAATGAGAATGCTAGGAATAGAAAGGCGTGGACTGCTGCAACAAACCCAGCCACAAATGTTAACTGCAAATGATTAAACGCATCCCCACATTTCAATGCTCATCTTATCAGTGGCAGTATTTAACAGTGACTTACGCTGGCGATATGAAGTGGTGAAGAGGGAGGGGCAAGAACGACGAGGTCACTGGCGCCATATTGGAGGGAAAGACAAGAATTGCGGAGAGGAGAGAAAGCTGCTCGTTGGCGATAAGCTGCTCGTAAATATAATGCGCAAGGATGTCAAATATTTAACGCCCAATACGACACACGATGCACTCTGTCGCGCCGAGGAAATTAATCTTTGGAATGCGCTCCTTAGACCCTAAAGATTTTGATCCTACTTTCTTAGCTCGTTGCCACAAAGGGGAACGCAAATAGAATACGTGATAAGTCACTGGGATGTGTAATTACCAAGAGAAACAGAATAGAGCGATGAGATTCTAAGTTTAAAACACTCATGAATATTTAAAACACTCAGACACTGGATTAATCGTCGGATATATTTATCATGGAGATTCCAGAGATATTCCCGCGCGGAAAAAAACATGGTATAAACTTCAACAGAAACAAAATTAGAATGATGATAGAAAGTAATCAAACAACGAGGTTTCGACTATCGAATATCGAACTCCCACCACCGATATATATATTTACACGAGAAGAAAAAAGTTTAAAGGATTTCGGCAAAGGCGCGGGGTGATAAACAACCCCGTGGCGTCGGATTGACCGATAGGGATCGGCAATCCAGCGGATGAGATCCCACGCGCGCGGTTCCCCCTGCGAATAGGACGTTTTTAAGGCCAACTCCACCCCCCCCTCCCTCCATTTCACACCCACCTCGCATTTTGTTTCACGGGCTCCGTTGGCGAATTTCCAGTGGAAGGGTGTGGGACTTGCAAATGAGGTTGCGCAGCACTTTTATTTTTTTTTTTTAATATTCAAATATATTTCACGCTTGAACACGGGAGGGAGGTTGGTGGTAGGAGAATGTCGGGAGGTAGAGGGGGCAGGGAAGGGCGGGCGGGACTCCAGGCATCGTCGAAAACGCTTATCTTCCGTCCAGGTCATCGATGAAGTCTATCGTCCCCCCTCCCTTCCGTGATAGAATAAATTACACGGTCATTATCGCGGCGGCATATTCCATGTGGTCAACATGCTTAATTATGAAACCGATTGGCCCCCCCCTCCCGTTATCCTGACGTGCCCCGTCGCCTGATTACGGAAAATGAAGTCTGCCACGAGGAAAACCACCGGTTTGACGGGATAATTTCGGGCGATGTATTCAGCATCACGGGGGAAAGGGTTGAGGGGAGTTCCCCGCTGGGGTGACCACCCACCGAACGCCACAAGTCCCAATGACAACAACGGTGAGCCACTCATTTCCCTTCCTCCTTTGTTTTGAGCGGCAGGCACGCTCCCCCGGGGGGGGGGGGCAATTCTCCTCCCTCATTGGCCGTACCTCGAAGACAGAGACCACTTCCACGAAATGAAAATAGGCATGCTTGGAAATATTTACCCGGAATAATGGCCCCTAATACTCGGTCTTGACCGTGACCACAGGAGCGCTTTTGGAAATATTTCTCGTTGCCCCTCGTTTGCGACCACTCCTTGATTGTCGCAACAACCATTCCAAACCGGTGTTTTCAATTTCAATTTTTTTTGTATTCAATTTTAACCGTTCTTTCAATTTACGGCGAGTAACAGCAGGGGCGGTATTTTTAATTGGGTATCCGATCACAATGAATAGGAGTTTCCGAGTATTTTATGCACGTGGATACCCATCAGCATGGCTCAAACCAATCCGAGGATTGATTTGAGCTCTCCGAGATATCCTGTTCCCTTCCTCACTGTTCTCACCCCTCGCGAAAGACGTCTTCCATCACCTGCTCGTAATTCATCCTGAGCTTCATCCCCCTCTGTAATCCTGCCCCTCTGTTTCCCTCCGTTATGACGTTACGTAAACCATCGTGCCCTCGGATTAATTCCCCTCCTGCTCTTGCGAGTGCCGTCCACAGGCTTCTCTCTTTACCTGCTCTTCGAAGAACTTCATTTGCTACTCCGTCCATCCATTTAATTTAGAGCAATTCATCGTAACAGCACTCAAATTCCATCGCCTCTAATCTTCTTTTCAACGCCACTCCCGTCGTCCTCCTGGGACTTTAAAACACCAACTCCACACTTTTAATGAACCGCTTCCTATGTCTCCACAGGAACTTAGTAGGACTTAATTTAAACAATAAAAGTACATGCCGATTATTGCAGTACTGACAATATGCTATAAAATGATTCAACTAAGTATGATATATGTTTAAGTTGTACCAAAGTTTCAACTGGAGTACTAAAGTGAAAACTATTCTCGATGGCCGCGTCTCACTGGCTCTTTGGCCGTATATAATAACATCAGAAAGCAAGGAGTATTCAATTTCAGTGAACCTACCTTTGAAATAGGAGAGGAGATAATATTCCATGGTTCCAGGAGTTCATAAAACCTATTTCTTATGTTATCCATAACGATGTCACCGAATTGAATTTCACTCTCGGCAAATTTTTATCTATCATATCAATTGATTGAAACATTAGCTTCGAACAATTGATAATTTTACAACAAACAATAACCAACACCATTATCAACCCGGAGGTCGGTTTGATAGGCGAGTATAGAGTTCACCTAGTACTAAGTCCAACAGCACGTGAAATTCCCGCATTGTCACGACAGGGAGGCCAGCTTCATTTCCCGGACCAAACCATAAAGACGCAATCAATCTTTAAACATAAACATTTCTATTTTTAAATGCAGTCACGAAAATCGTTTGCAGAGCGATGGGAACGCAGACCTTTCCGCAGTATTTCTTCAGGTTTTCCGCTCGGGAAATATTTTGCAGTGACTCGCACGTGTTTTCAACGTTGGTCGTGCTTTATTTGTTGAAATTTATTAATTTATTAAGACTATACCGGCTCCATGAAACCAAGGTCTGCATTACCATTCACCAGGGTTCGAGGAACGGTCTCAGAACGGGTAAGGGTCGGGCGTAGAAATCAATATTGTCAGAGATACCCCAGATTATAATTTGGACGGCCGTTGAATGGAATCGGGGACTTAACGGGAATGGAGGATTCAATCCTTCCGATATCCCCAGTAATCCCGAACTCCGGGATTCATTCGCTGCGCTTGGGACAAAGCTATCTGAGCACCGTAATCCCCAAACTAAAAACTCGAAGACAAGGAAATTATGACGAAAATACCCTACTCCCCCCAACTGTGCCCTTCGAGGGCCCTTACTTAGGCTGCTTTGGTGCGGATTAATAATTAAAACACATTCACGAAGACCTTGGGGGCAAATAGAAAAATTTGTCGAATAGAATGGAGACCATAGAATTTCTCTATCGCGTTTCATTTTGCCATAGGCCATTAAAATGCTGCACTGCACCAAAAAGAAAGAGAGATTTTGTACTTGACTCTATGCGAATAGAATTGAACGGGTATGATAGATGCATAAGAAGAAAAAACGTGCCGGCACGAGTGAGGCGAGAGGCGAAAACCAACAGACAAGTTTTACCGTATGATAAAATATGAATCGTACGGAGAACCTAGGTCTTGAGGGAACGACGCAATAAGTTGCCTTTCATCCACATCCTTATTATGTACATAAGGTGTGCACTTGCAGCGTTTCTCTCTAGCAAGTTACAAAGGCGTGGGTTTCCATAGCAAGCGCGTTGAAGTCTGGTATGCAAAGCAGTGAGTGGAATGTAATAAACCTTGTATTGAAAATCCCTACAGCAAAAAATATATACCAAATTCCCTCGTTTAATGCAGTTTCCGCCGCGACTCCATTCGCTCTACTTCCGAGCGGCTCCATCCATCCCCATTGCAGAACACTCCATCGAGGCAAACCAACCTCCCGCAAGGACGACGATCACTGTGGAACGTCGATACCACGAAACCGCGCGGAGACGAAAAGGGGAAGAAGGTATGCGAGAGAAACCCGGGGAGCAATTTATTCCGGCCGTATTTCAATTATCTCCCCACCGAATTCCAATGGGTCAGATAAGGCACGAAGTTACGCGGGCTAAACCCCTCCCCCGAAAATTCCGAACTCCCCCAAAAAATTCAAACCCTCCCGAATTCGAATTTCTTCGCTCCGTCCCTCTCCTCTAACGAGCTATCGATTTTGCTCTCGCGCCGCAGCGATTACACTTAGGAAAGCACGCGACGCGAGCCGTGACGACACCTAGGGCAAGGAGGGGTGGAGAAGACCCTTCTTTTACACCCGTCTTTGGAGGCGGCCGGCGCGGAGAGCTTTCGTGGGGGGTGGGGGGGGGGTGGAGGGAGAATGCCTACGCGCTGATAGCAGCGGATATTGCGTATAAAAATATGCAATCGTGAGACCGCGGAGGGGAAGACGGGGGAAAGGATTTCGCGAGTGAGGTTGCGGGAATGGGAGGAACAGGTCGGTCGAGACGCAAAATCACAAGCAGCGAACACTCACGAGCATCGGTTCGCCACCTTTCTCCCAGATCGCTTTTCCTTCATTACTTCAGAAACTTATCGCACTCTTCCGCATCTCCTCCCATTACATGTTAGATGGATTCCGCTCCCCACCCCCACTCCGCCGTTCTTCCCGTCCGATTTCTTGTCCTCGGGAGTCTGTTATGCCTTCTGGAGGATGCCCAAGAAAACAAGTTCGTCCATTATTCTCCGTGGAGTTTTCAACAAACTTCTTTTCTCACCCTTCCCCTCCTCCCCACTCTCTCCTCCTCCTACTCTCACAAGCTTCAGAAAACTTTTTCGTTGATGATTTGCTCCGTCCATTTTATCTTCATTATTCTTCTGCATTATCACGCATTTCCATTTCTCCCGAAATACTCCTATCATACTGCTGTTTTGCCCAAGCATCACGAACATTTAATAACGCGCTTGGACATTTCGGGGAAATTGATTCCGAAAGGAGCAACACGGGGAAATTTTCTTAAAGTGCGTACCCCTTGAATCAAGAATGCTTTTGGTGTTTTATGAGGGCGAAACTGAAAAAATGTGAACCTAGGTGGAATGGACATAGCACCTAATTTTTCCAGAAAAAAAATATTTTCACATATGGTAGCTTTTAAGAAAATTAACTCACGAGCTGATAATGACAGCTTCTTTTTGCATTTTACGAAAGTGACCGGCGTAAGGTCTCAAAGATCACACTGAAAGTTACTGAGCTTTCAGGAATTCTTTTCCTGAACCCTCATAAAAAACACTGATGACCATATACATACATACAATCTAAGTGGCGATTGTCAGTTTTTCTAAATAATGGACAAATGTTTAGAAGAAAAAAATGGACATCGCGACACATCACGCATAAGATCTACGGTAACGCGGATTTCGTCTGGTAGAACGCCAAGGGCAATCCTGCCGGCCGCACCCTCCTCGCTTACTCGGACGATGGTGAATTCCTGTGTCAACTCGTCCCGCTGCCTTGTGAAATAAAAATCGTTCGCTTGCTCCACTTTCTGCACCACTTGCCTCATGACGACGTCCACTTCTCGGCGTCTTCTGCCCGGTTCACGGAGAGGGGAGACACAACCGAGAGTGTGCGGCAGACGGAGAGCGAAACCAATCAGTGTGCGCCACGGCTTATGCAACTCGTATCCTAACAAGCGGTGGGGTCCACGTAACATGATTACGGAAACTCGGTACCCTAAGACACTACTGGTGACTTCGGTAACGAATTCAATTACCAAGGGCGGGAAGGTGGTGCTATGGGGAGGATGAGACTCCGAGAAGACCGGAGGGAGAACGGTCCCGAGGACGGGGAGCCGACGGACGGAGGGGACCACACTGCCCAGGGAGGCGGGAATGAAGTAATAATTAACGTCTAAGATTCTAAGGCCTTTGGTCCCTCGAAGGTAGGCAGCTGGTCGGCATTCGCGCCTCCCCAACCCTCCCAGAAATACCGGGCAACACCCCAGGATGGTTCTCGACTCTTCCAAAACATCCAAAGGTGAAAATTTCATCACGCCGGAGACCCTCTCCCGAATTTTCACAACTGCGAAATTAGCTGGAGGAAATTAATAGAGGCCCAATAACATCTCTGAAAGACATTGAAAAACCACTGCCGGCAAACTCAGACACAATTTAAGAATTCCTGAAAGAAAATATCCAGGTAAGTAACGAAGAAAACCTAGGAGTTCGAAGAAGAAAAGCCTACGCAAACTACTTATGAATCAAGTTAAAGGGACAATGATTTGCATTGTAAAATAACCAATTAATGTGTTATTATGGATACATGATATGTATTCAAGTACAATAATCATGTAATATTTATGTGTATGCCAATTATGTATTAATATGCAACTTTGGGGGTTAAGACAAAGGTACCCCAATACTATGTAGTAGAGTGAAAAAAAAACTCAAAGAGGGATTAACTGGAGGCGAGGGGGAAGCGGACGAATCACCTGCAACCCTTCAATTCCATATAGTCTCCCTCTCTCTAACTGCAACATTGACCGCACGGCAAGATGGCGCGAGTCGTAAATAACTATCGCGAGGAGCTCAAAAGAATACACGCTTCCTCTCACAACTTCGAGAAACCGACCTTCTTGGAAACGCCATGATGGGACACTTAAATATTTCAAATGTGCCAAACATTTGATGGGGAGAATGAGAAAAAGTCTTCTATTCCACCCACGTTTAACTGTTCCTACAGCGACAATTCACTTCGCGGTGCACTTGGTGCCAACGACCGAATAACGTCGTCATCATTGTTCACGGAATTAGCACCGAGAGTCAAAATTGAACGGCACGACTGTCTCGTTAAGTCACTCCCAAAAATCGGCGTGCGACGGCAAAAAAGAGTGAAAGTTACCAAATTATCACAACGATTGAAAATAATTCAATTAACACCAGACCCGCGCCGCGCTCACGACGTCATTCTCTCTCTCCCGCGAGAGGCGCGCCCTACTCCTCGAGACTTGCACAACTGAGAACGCCGATTAACCCCGTGTAGGGGCATCAACTCGTCGAGAACTGCGACCTTGAAATCTGGACCCACTCACCTCACCAGATACTGCTACCCTGACCGAAGTGAGTCGATGAGGTTCCCGTCGTCGTGTCCCTAGCAAATTAAAAATAAAAAATAATTCCGCACGAACAAGTCATCTCTTTCTCATCATTCGCTCGTTATCCTCAGCGGCGGAGTCAACTCTTGGCGTCCCGGTGTGCAGCAGAGGATGATGTTTGGTCCTCGGTCGCTTTCACCATCCCCCCTCTTCTCCGCAGTCCTCCCCCTAACGATCAACGATCGCATCACTCCCTTCTTCCTCTTTCCTCCTCCCTCTGCTTCCACACCTAACCCCTTCCTTCTCCTCGACCCTCCCTTATGCTCCCGAGAGGGTCGCGCATCTGCACAAACGAGGTGGGCGCCGCCTACCTGCTGCCATTAACAACCGTCTCCAAAAGCGAACGCCCTCCCATATGTCTAAGTGTGCGTCTCGAATCCATAGGGGAGGAGCGGCAGGGTGTCGGGGATTTAAAAAAATTATAATACATAAATGGACACCACACATGTAGGCATCACTAATTTTTTAATGATAATTGAAATTTTCTTGAGGTGATTTCCGAGTTTAGATCGCTGATGAGCGTGCCTTTTTATTACGATGTTCAAAGTTAGTTCATCAAACTCTTGCGACCTTACTTTTTATTAATACCCACTAATTACATACTCGGAAATGGATTTGCCTTGTCTTGTGGTTGGCTATACGTTACCCTACGATGGTACTTCGAAGACGTGCCAACCATAGAAGAAAAGAAAGAAATTATTTGTACTCTTCACGCTGACGTCAACGATGGATCGGAGATATCACGCACAAAAAAACCTCAAAGAAAAACTTGGCTAAAATTAATGGGATTACAGCTCTGAAGTCAGTCGTCGCAATATCATTTTAATGCTAATTCTGTCATCAATTTACATTTTCGACATGAATACCAGCCAATGGGAAGTTGACTGATTTAAGTTTTTCAAAGCAAATCAAGATTTGCCACGTAACGCTCCAAGAATCCCATCGTCATTGAACTTAACAGCGGGCTCAAGTCCCTCCATCTCCAAAGGGCGAGACGTCATTGGTAGAAAGTAAATTCTAAAGCTTCATGCGTGGCCATCGCCAATATGAACGATCTCCAAGATACACTGACTCCGGCTAGGAGAACAGCTCAATTACTATCACTAATGCCGTTCCCATTAAATTTCCCGCGACTGTTCATTCAGACAGTGCAAAACTCGTTTCGCAAAAATAACAGCACGCTATAATCATCGATTTTGAGTTATTTAACCTTTGAAATTTCCAAAACATTCGAAAACCAATTTACACACACACACGCGCGCGAAAAACGCACAGGGAAAACGCCCACAATTTCGAGATTTGCCGAAGAAAAACGGCGAATGAACCCATGCTTAAAACATTTACCTGAAAATTACGGGCTTTTAGAAATCGCGATGGAGGGCGCGCCGGAGATTAACCGTAGTCGTCTCAGTTGTGTAACATATGGTTCACCCGGCTGATGCAAGCTCTCGGGCGCCTTTGGTTTGCTTCACTGGCGGAGGGTAGACTGAACCGACGCGGAACACCCCGTGACCTAATCCATGGTCCGTAGTTACACCAAGGGCTCCTCCACCAGCCCACCCCCCCCCCCCACCCAGAGAACACAATCCACAGAAATATACTTTCCCTACACGACATGATCTCACATTGACAAGATGTGTTTTTGATGCTTAATTCGTCACCAGTCTCTCCCTCACCCACCACGCAACTTCCACTACAACAGTCGCAGACATGTCAACGACTTACTTAAAAAACAACAGCGGGAACAACTCACCAAACACAAGCTCCCTTGCCGCCAGAACCTAAATGAGCAACTCCTTAACATTCATTAGCACGGGCACCTGTGATAACTCATTAGCTCACGTGAAGGGTCAACGAAAATCAATGAAGTTCTCAAACAACGATATCAAGTTCATATCCAATTGATAAGTCTCATTATTCTAGTCAATTAACGTCTGCACTACCATGACACCCGTGACATATGCAGCTATTAAGTTATTGTCATGGATAATTTAATTAATTAAATAACTCCTCCATGAGAAAGAGATGCTGCCACACAGGGTAGTAAAGATGCAGACATTTTTTTGTAAGTTTAATGTTTGGTTTTTGTTTATGAAAGATGTTTTTCCTTGTTTTCCATTTGGTTTCCTTCAATTTGACAAATGGTGCCCCAACATCCCCCGCCACACGCCCTTGCGGCGGCTTGCGAGGTATTGTGTAGATGTAGAGGAGGCATATAAAGTTTACCCGGAGGAATAGTTATTCTCTACCAACTGCACAATTAGAACGGCCATTGAAGTTGCGCATTCAAAAGTCACCAGTGGATTGTGCATGACAAGTGGAGAATATCTGGATACATTTGAATGACATCAATATAAAAAACGGCTTTGCATGGCAGGATCGCCAGATTCCTGACCAAAGGACTGGTTACTTCTCTGCAATGATGTAATTATTTGAAAGAAGAAGACTTTAATGCCACCTAATATTTCAATTGACAATTGTTATGTTACTATTTATTTCCATACTGTAAATATGCAACGACAACAGCATACATAATAACAGATCGTGGCTGAAAAAAATATATATAGTTTTTACAAAAAAAATCCACCCTATATTATATTTATGTGAGGGTAAGACATTGGATACGACCCTCACGCATCACTCACAAAACACATGAACTTCATTTCATTCACACATGAGTTTCATTTTAATTAACTTACTTAAATCTAATAAAAACTATATTGCTAAGGTATTCGCGAATCGAAATTAAACACATTCTATATAAACTCCTTTAATTTTTTTTGCATATTATTCTTGTGAAGTTTTGATAATTAATTGTTATTTTCGTGAGGTTTTCATCAAATACATCTTTTTGAATTGGGTAGATAATCCGTTAACATGTATAGCGTGTAAGAGCGAGAAGAAAAATTACGAAATCCGATTTTTTAATTAGTTATGTCTGTTGTGTTTACTATGCGTGTCCCTCAAATCTGGGATAGCCAGCACCCGCTGGCATAGTGGCTGAGAGGATATGATCCAGCAGCGCACAGGAAGCAGACGCTTGACCAACGATGGCTACGACGCCACGTTTCATTTTACACCCCACGACCCCGCTGTGCCACCAGACCTGGGGGGGGGTTTAAACGTAACCGAGACAAGATAACGTCTCTTATTCATTAACCGAATTGCGTTTAAAGTCATAGTCTTGAAACAGTAGCACGCATAAACTGCCTACATATTTAATTCAACATTAATTATTAAATAAATTTTCAAACTAATACTTCAATTTATTTAAGAAAACAGTTGGAAATTATTCCAATGACAATCAACTACAACCCACATAAGCGTGTATACAGAGTTGAACTGGTGGGCAACTGACTACTTGCTTTCTCAGATCTCTTTACCCTAGCCTCGGAAGCAAGGAGGATGCCATAAAACCCTTTGCATAAATCAAACACTGTTATATTACACCACTTAACGTCAATCGTTTCCTCCGGTAGGATTTAACAAGGGAAATTCTTGAAATATGACGGTAAGGTTCCTTGATAGCATTTGCTGTCAAGTAGAACGTTAATATAGACCTTAACCTTTTTTTAAAAACGCCAATGTATCGGAAAACTTCCAAAAATTGGCTTTATTAAACTTTCACAAGGTAAAACAGCGCAAAAAAGCATAATAACTAGGTAAAAACGGGCGTGCATCCAAGTGTAGGCTAATATACCAATGCATAAAAATGTCACATTTGTATTTATGAAAATTTCACCGCGGAGGGAATAAATTATAGAGTTAACGCCATTATTTCACAGGCACCTGCACATTAATACTGCCAGAGTTACAAAGTATCACTGTCTTTAAGTTTCCACCCCTTAGTCATTAATATTAGCATACGCCCTCAGAAAAAAAGTACGCATATTCTCAAACGAGGGAAAACATTATGAACAGTAAATTCCGCGCGTGCACTAAGAAATAAATTAAATATGTCCGAGATATCATTTTCCGTCCGCTTGACACCATCGAAGACGTGTTAAACAGGAAATCTGATGATGAGGTTAGAATTAAGCGTGGTCGTTCCCCAGAATTACCAAGTATTGATAGCAACTCATTAAACTAAGACCTACTAACAAGGAGCAACAAGTCTATCAACTAGACCATTTTTTTTAAGAAATAAAACAAATCGATCAGGGGGAAACTCACTGGAATTGAACGACTAAATGACTGAATGCGAAAACCATCTCTCTTTAAGCCTGCATTAATTTTATACTTTCTCTGCCAGTGACTACAATGAAAACAATACAAAATAGAAACAAAATTTAATGACAATTTAATTAATTTCGATAAATCAACCAGAGTTTGCTGATTTCACCTACTACTCTTGCTAAAAAAAATAAGAAAAAATCAGATGTCTCGAGAGACAAGAGATACCAGTAAACGACCTGCAACAGCATTCTCGTTTGAACATTAATAACTGATAATAGACGAATGGTAGTTACATGGATTAAATGCAGAACTCAGGCTTATAGCCGCTTCCAATTGGCCGCAATGATTTCCAAAGGAATAACCGAATGCCGGGGAATATTTAAATAAAAAAACATTTTTCGGGGTTTTAAATTTTCAACGCGAAAAATCATTACGTGGGGGAAATTCTTGAGCGGATACCAAATAGCAATAAACGAACCTGAGAGACAGATAATCTCACAGACATCACGACATTCGCGCATTTGAAGACGCTTAGTCTTACTAAAAACCGCCATCTTAATCAAAACTCCCATCCGGTAATTACCACATCTATATTTTTCAGCACGACACGCTCAAAATGTACTGTAACGGTGAAAATTATCATACGCACATCTCAGACATCACTTCCACCGTTCCCGATTTATGCGATGGGAGAAGGCGAGCTCCTTCCCGATGCACGATCACTCCGTGAACGCGTCAATTTTCGAATGCGTGGGCCGTGCGTCTCAAGCGGGCACCGCCGTTGCGAGCAAACTGCGTCACAATCGCGTCCCGTTTCCGACGGGCGACACCCACCCCCCTTCGCAGGGGGAGGGGATGGACTCCTCCCACCCGCGGCCTCGAGGAATTACGCCAAAAGGAAAACGCGGTGACACCGACGACTGCGACGTGACATTCTCGAGAGTGCGGAGCCTTGCGATGGGGAAGCGGGGGGAGGGACACCTCTCACTGAGAGCTCCCGAAATTTCGGAGTGCCGATGGAGACAGACGAATTGATATTCGGGATCTTCGGGCACTCCCATCGCGGAGGATATTACGCAAGTGGCAGAATCAGAAAATCAGGCCCCGTCAATTCAAAACCCACCTTTCCTCCGTCCCCTTGCCCTCTCCCGCTTATCGGCGAGTGCTGACGGCCATATACATCTTCCCCGATACCCCTCACCCTGGTGAATGCACCCGCCGCGCCGTGCCGGTGTTTTTGGCAGCGTGTCGTTAGGGATACGCGCCGACAGTTTTAAGGGAAGGGTGGGAACGGATTGGGAGGAGGATTGAACCGGACTTCACCTTTCCACATCGACGTGACCAACTCCGGCAAAAAGAATAACAGGTGGGGGTTGTTCTGCAGGCCGTCCACGCCCGTCAAAACATCCACGGTTTCGCGGAAGATACGACCTCGCTCCTTGCCAAGCTGGAGCAATAGCGGCGGTTTCAATTGTGAACTCTCTTAAAAGCCCTGACAACTGCATGAAATCATCCGAGTGCCGAAATGGAAGAGTGCACGCATTGGCCGAACACCATGGTGCGCCCCTGCGTGATCCAGTTTTGATGTTTAACGGCATGAAAAAAGTGATAACTAACTTCAAATTTTTCACATAAACATTTATGTACTATATGCTGGTTTAATCCTCACATTTCAATTCAATTTCCCCTCTCAGATTGTAATAGTATATTTTTTTTGCTTTCTTGCCAGCTCAAGCTTAGCTTCCAGCAAAACATCAGCTTTTGAGTTCTTCTTTTTTGGTGTAATACAGGTGTTTTTCAAAGTTACTGTCCTGTAGATAAACATAAGTTTGAAATCATTAAAAAATGAAACAATGGAACCAAATTCGGCACATTTTAGATCTAGCCATTATCTACTAAAAACACTAATAATCTTCGGAAGAATCTGTTGGGAAGACCTGCTCCGCAGAAACTTCAGCGATAGATGTATCCACTGTTAAAAAATAATAGGTAAATAAAGATTTCCAATCACATGATACGTAATAGCCAATGATACTTGAGAAACTGTATCAAGTTGCAGAGAGAGTTGTAGAGAGAGAATTCAAACGCAGAATTTGGATAAACAAGTTCTATTTTGTGTATCAGTATTGGGCATGAACAAAGGTATGCACTACGATGTAAGGACATACTACTAGTATGGCACATATTGTTAGCATTGAAGCCCGCCCGTGCTAACCTGACGTGCGAACATAATTGGCCAATAATTTGTAACCAATCGGTCAGGAAAAACAACGGTCCCAGGTTCCAACATTGCCTCAGGCTTGGTTGCTGTGCTTATCCAGGGATTAGTCACTTAGATATACGTCCCCATAGAAACCTAGCCGCGGAAGCACCTAAAAGCAAAATCTAGTACCCCCGGTAGGAAAGAATATCCAAAATTTATGCTCGACTGTGACAGCGGGTTTATACTCGTACGCACCACTTCCACGGAGATTATCGCCTATATTTTTCCTCCGTCCACCACTCACCGTACATTCTTCTGCCCTAATTAACCGCCTATCCCAAAAGGTGTCAATCGTCTTCCCCTCCCGGACGCCTCGCGGGTTATGCTCACAGAAAATTACGCAACGCACCACGAACGGGCGTGTGCCCGCGCGCTTGACAATGCTCGCTCTAAACACGCCCCACCCCCCTTACATCTCCCGACGAAAGGAGAGTAAAGAGCGACGACTCATTCGTCGAAGAACCGGTGACTAATCACGGGAGGGTGCGCGGGAAGCTGTTGATGGCCTGTTCATTCTTTTAAAGGGACGCTGAGTGAACGGCTCAAGTTTTATGCAAATGTCGCCCTAAATATGTGCATAATTTATGAAGTTGGTGCCAAAAGGAGCGCATTTTCAAGTTCACGCAGGGTCTCGATATCCACGATTTAACGTTCCACTCACCTGATTTTGAAAGAGTAACCCCTTTCACTTCCTACTGCTACGGCTACTTGGCACGAGGGACTTATCATAGCCCCCTCCCCTCTTCCGATGCTATTCTTACGCCCGAAATTCTCTTTCCCCCCAGGCGATATTTCTCCGTTCCTCACATCACCTTGGGGCGAACAGTCCCTCTCCTTCAATAAAAACTTCGATAACAGCTAATGCCGCTGTTTACGACTTGCACGTCCATCACGAATTTCCTCTCCGGAATAAGCAAAGTCAGAAAAACCTGACTTGAGGTTAACTCGGTAAACACTCCTTTTCTCTATGTTTCTCCGGACAGCTCCAGCCTTACTGTTCCTGAAGCTGCGTGTATACTAATATTATTAATATCAAACGTGTTATCATGTGTCCATATTATTATTATTAACACGCGTATACTAATGTTTCACGTATATAGTCTTTCATTTACCAAATCCACCAAAGACAGTCCCGGCTTATCACTCCCTTCCTTTCCAACCATTTACCCTTCTCACATGTACGAGTATGTACCCGTATGGTGATGATAAAACCTCATCCACTGACCTAACGTGGCATAGCCAGTGTGGCGAATTCTCTCGCACGTGCCCATTACTGGTGCACGCAATCCACATTCTTTCATGACCCACTCATTCATCCCTCCTCAATCCTTTCTCTCCTATTCTCTCCCACACCCACCGCACTTAGTCGACATTACGTCGTCATCTTCACCTGATGTGCCCCAGTTTCGCTTCCATACAATGCTGTCGGGAGGAGCACACGACGCACTCCTCCCCATATTTTCTATCTTGATCAAACATTTACACATTCGAATAATTAGACTTTTGTCAGAGCACAATTATGACGGAAAAACGGGCGTAACACGAAAAAATGGACGGCGACTCCTTATAACAGCTGAAAAATAGAAGGACAGCTACGACATCTTGGAGCATAAAAATAATAACGGTTATATACTAAAAATCCACGCGTGAGATCATTTTGAGTAGGGCAAACATCCTCCACACCGTAATGGCTCACATGAGAATGAGTCCGAGGGCTACTCAAAGCCTTGGAAAGCCTAGCTACCTTAATCGAGTGAGGGTGTTGGTGTGAGTTGCAGCACGAATGACAGTCCCTCTACGGAGAGGAGTGCGTTCCTCCATTTAGAAAATAGCTGCTGGGAGGATGCTGCGTTGCCCGAGTGCGATTTGAGATTCGAGATGTTTCTTATGGCCCACCATTGCCAACGAGTGAAGTATTTTGAACCGTTAAAAGGTATACCGAGAAGTCATCAACCCACGATCAGATTGGATATGCACTTCTTTTCCAGTGTACGAAAGGAATTCGTTTACAAAATCGGTAAAAAAAGCGTTATCCGCCTGCTTCCTCGAAACCTTGCGGTTAATCTATTACAATTGATTGTTGGGAAACGTTTAACAGAGCCAAAGTTAGAAAAATTTAACTGTGGTTCTGCAAAAAAAAGTCTCAAATTAACTACCTCAAACATGACGCAAGCGAATTCAGAATTGCACACGGGTCAGGTCATCACGTCGTCAAAGAAATGAATGAATACTTTTATAACTCGGATCCCCCCCTTCTCTAGTTGCAAGTTATTCTATTTTGCAGATGACTTTTCAGATAGATTACGTTTTTTTTCACACTAAATAGCATTAACAGATACTATTATAAATTTCTTCTCGAAAGAAGGCTTCCAAATCAGTGCATGCAAATTCACAAAAAAAACTTTCAACGAGGTCCCATTACCTCAGGGGACCAATACTGTGATTACTAATATTTTAAAATTTCTTATTATCTATTCACCCAAATGGAACATAATTATCTGATAACCGAAAATACAAATATTCAACTTCTACATAAATACCCTGCGATCCACCAAAAAGGTGTGTGGCAGGGGAGCATATTCGAACGGTCAAACGTTCAACTCTGACGTGGCCGCAGACGTGAAATGATTAAATCCTAAAAATGTTTATCATTGATCACGGAAAAATCCGTGGTCCAACCATTTCCATACCTTTCCAGTCTCAATAGGCTTTAAAATCCCTAAAAACAACCCTTAACGATTGCCTTTTCGCTTCGCTGCTTTCTCGGCGACGAAAGGGTACAAATAAACCCCAGCAAATTAGACATGGCGACGTGAGCATAGCGAAAATTTCGACGCCCCTTCCTGCGACAGATAACAAAGAGCGAAGAGCTGCCGGATGAAGGACACGGGCGCTGAATAACTGCGAGTAATGGGAGAGCCTGAATATTCAGATTAGCCGATTGACGCGACCAGTTGAGAAACCGTCGAGTCATTGGAGTGGATGAGAAAGTCTTGAGAGGGGGAGGGAGCCAAAGAATTTCGCCAAAAGATCCGCAGATTCTGTTCGAACAAATTGATAAATTCGGTGGCCCCGACGCATACAAAAATCAGTGAACACTAAAACAAACATCATTTTCGAGGAGCAATGGTGGATAGGCAGCAATATTTCAGGGTGCGTGCAGCTACTGGGGAGAAAAAAAGGCGAGATCAAATGTTAGCGTCGGAAGGAATATACTAAAACAGACTGATCAACCTATACATCTCTGGCACAACAGTGTAACGAATTTGTGAGGAGTACCGCATTAGCAAAACGTTCACTTAGAAATATAACCACCATGAAGAACTGGGCTAAAGAATGATAAAGAAGAGATTCGCCAAATCTTCCGTTAGAAATTACGACGCCGTATAACTTACACACTTGGTATTTGAGTTAAGTAGGATGAGTAATGGATACCGAGTGGAATGAAAGCAATAAATTGGCGATGCGAAAGGAAAATGAATGATGGAGTGAGAGGAAGAGGGAAGGCTGCACGAGGAAATTCGAATTCAGAAAAGTAGATGGAAGAAGATATATTGAGAGAACGTAGGATATTGATGGAGGTAACAAAAGAATCCATGCTCGGCGAAGGATAGAGGGAGGGATGTAGTACATACACCTCATACTTTTTGACTACTTTAAAGGCAAAGGAAAGCGTCAATAAGTTAACGAGCCTCAAGATCAATAAGTCAATAGCGCAGCATCTTTAACCTTAGCATGGGTATTTGATAACCTATCATAAACGGAAGAACGCCTACCATGCTACATATATTAAATATACTGGCACTATGCCTGAATAGGGTCCACTATGTAAGATTTAACGAGTGTTTACTTCTTCTGGAGAGAATGGAATATATATTGACTATGTGATTCATGTCAACCATGACGAATCATATATAAGTCATCAAGAGTATTAACTTTAAAACAATCAAATAATGCACGCCATTGGTAATCATCTATGGAAACTTGGTTTAATGGCATGTAATACCATCGACGGAATAGCAGAATGAACATTCTGCAGGATTTCTACGAGGAAGGATGCACATTTGAACGTTTTCCCCGGGCGTAGAAATGGCTAGTTGACCATGACTATTGGGGCGTTGAAACGTGTTACCATGACTGACCCCGGGCGTTGAAATGACTAGTATCGGCGCTGCGCCTCACCCCTGGATCGAGGTGGAGAGGGTGGGGAGGAGTGGGGAGGGAGGGAGGGAGGGAGAGAGAGAGAGGGAGGGCCGAAACAAAGAACCTGCGATAGAGAGAGAGATGGAAAGAGAGAGCAAACACTCGGGTCGACTGGGTGAGACGGGCAGAAAATGCTAATGCCTTCTTCCGCAACGATCGGCATTCCGCCAGGAGTAAAAATAAAAAGGAAAACACGAAGGGAAATAAAAAGAAAACGGAGACAAAAAAACAAACAAGAGACCCCCCCCTCCCCCACAATCTCACTCCCGCGCGCGGACACACACACACACGCAATACACATAGGCGCCCGTCCGCTCAAGTACAACAGACGCTCGAGCGAGCAATTAAGGTGGAGGACCCAGAAACACACACACGCACGCACACGCACACACTCGGCCACACGGGCACGACACACATTCACAAACGCACACGTGCAACCCACACACACAAACACACGTGCAGTCATGGTGGGCTCGACTGTGACCCGAAGACGAGGAGTGAAAACATCCGCAGTACGACGAGCGCGGGAGAGAGAGAGAGAGGGAGGGATGCAGGAAGTTGTGTGGGGGAGGGGGGGGGAGAAATGGCAGAGAGGAAGGAGGAAGAGGACCAGTGGGGCGCTCTTCTTTGCGGGCGGGTAAGAATCCACACGGTGGAGAACGTTGTAGTGTGGGGTGTCGTGGTACGAGGAGCCCAGCCCTCCCCCGCGCCGCCCTCGGACCGCCGGGATCCCACAAGGGCCGAAGGACGGGAAAAAACTGGATTAAGGAGAGCACCTCTTAGTTAAGAGGAAGTCATAGAAGCACGAGGGATAAATTATTCCTTAATATATCCGCCAGGCGACGAGTGATAGCCTCCGATCCTCGCGTGATAGCAAAGGACTAAGAACTATTTGAAGGCATTTTAAGAGCTACAATGAACCACATTTGAAATTGTTGAAAAATTTAACTGTCAAGATATTTGCGTATATAGCGTAATAAACTCCCTGGCCTCCTTTAATGTCGTTTGACAGTTTGTTAATAGATAAGTTGGCTCACTGAATAAAGTAACTGAAGAACAGAGAGGGAATAACCGAAGCTGAAATAGGTGATGGAAGATAACAGCGTTAGCAACTATGAAGGCAATCAAAGGCTGATACTCAGTCCTTACTCGAGTTCCCCCCATTCTTTTCGTACATACTATGCCCAGATTAATCGTCGCTAAGGCCACAGTTTAATATGAATCCGGGTCGACCGCTTTTCTCTTGACAGCCACGCCGTCTCATTGCCGATTACGCCCCCTCCCCTCAGCCGAGTATTAGGAAACCGATCTGGTCCATTCTGTGAATCATCCCTCAGCGCTGCACGTGCTACTGATATCAACCAAGCCCACTCCTGCAGTAATAATTTCTGCAAGGATTCTTGCAGGTGCGATGACGTGACAAAGTCAAACAGGCCTCTAATGAGACTCGGGAATTGCCGATTCACAGTGATATATTTTTTCAAGATCCTGAACGATATTATGCGTGCATTGATGCCGAATGCCCTTAGCCGCTGGAACATTGACACGGATTGCAGCTATATTTCTTCCATTAAAAACAAATCGTTTAGTCGACTCTCGCCAAGAAATTACTTCTTTTTTGAACTCTCACCCCGAGAGTAAATGTACTCAATGTGCTAAAAATTCACTCTCTGTGATAAAAAAAAAGAAATTCTTGGAGGAACGGCTTTAACTATCGTTGAAATTGATGAGAGAGATGAAAATATGCTAACATATATTTTTCTTTGAACGCTTTAAAACCTTTAGTCGCCATGAAACTTAACAATATAACAGTAAGGCCGCTTGCTTACTCATGCGCTATATTGCCAAATCAGTCCCACAGTTCTCGAAATTAAATGCAACACAGGGTAATTCTTAAAAGTAAAGTATTGAACAGACACCCACTCGTTGCCCCCTTAATACACTAATAGTCACGTCGGAAATTTTTTAACGCCCAATCGTATGACAGGAAGATCATTGTTATCACTTGTAATTACATCTTTCCCGAGCATTGAATACCAGTTTTTCGACATTCTTCACGCTTTTCTTTGCATACGCATCGTAGCGTAAAGAGACGTAGGGTTGCTCATGACCTGGAGAATCCAAAAAGCTTTATTTTAGATATTTTAGCATCCTTCAAGCCACCGCTAGGGTGTGTGGCAGGGGATGAATACACACCAGACTAATTTTGACCCAAATATGACCCCTGCCGCGGCCGGACAATGTTATTATGATCCGTCATCGTTCGTGGAAAAAATACCATCTTAAATTGATCTGTTTAAATCTGTCTACATTTCATTTCTTCAATTTTATTGACATGATCCCTCCTACCGTAGTACGATGGTGGTAATAATACACTTTCAACATCACTGCTAAAGCTTTGATTTACTTTAGCTCCACGAGACGGCTGAATCGGTTGCATGACCAATCGAAATAAACTGATTGTTAGCACACACGGCTCCCAAACTGGGGCTCTCTCTCTCTCTCTTAGCGCCCAAATATGGGGCCTCCCTTTCCGCCGAGGTTGGAATGGGAGCAGAAGTAAAAATATCGCCATAACTGGCAGAAGGTGGATGAAGCGGCTACATTCCACAAACTTTTCAGGCCAATGCATTTTGAAGCTTTGTCCGGTTAAACGGGCGGAAAGCTGAACCCGACGACGACGGCCGGCGGACACGGGGACTGACTACACGCCGACGTCGACCAAAACGCTCACGACGATGTTAAGTTAATTTTTTTTTAGAAATGATTAACTGCTCAATGTTTTTCCGCATCATTTCGTTGCATCCCAAAAGCTGGTTACGTCATCCGTTACGTTAGGAAATTCCGACGACACAGACGACGCCATCTCGAGACTCCTGAAATGCGACTCTCATTTTTAAGTATACACCGTGATCAACTCAAAGGTTGGTTTGGCGAGCGAGGCTGGAAGCTCACACTCGCGCTCCGTGAAATACGACACTGGAAAACGGAAGGGGGACCAGTTCCTGTTCTCCTGCGGTTTCCCGGAAAGTTGTACCGCCTGGGAAAAATCGCACGCTTCGACTTAGCCGCGTGTTTCCAGAGGCGTCGCTAGAAATTATACCCAGAGCCCGCCGATCAGGAAAGAAGACGCCTATCACGCGAATCGCATGACAAAACAAAACAATGAATGAGCACAGAAAGTACACGATATTTTTTTAATCATTTCCTCTTGGTGTAACGGCATTTGCACTCCAAAATTTCCACGATTTGTGTAAATACGGTTTACAAAAATACACATCCCAAATCTTCAGCAAATGGTAACAAAATAACCCAACTAATTTTTAAAATTCATTAATTAACGGCGGAGCCAGAAACGGTGACACGAAAACTTCCCCAGAGAAAAAGCAGACCTTGGTGTAGGAGAAAGGTAGGCAAAAGCTGAAAGCCGATATAATGAAGCGCAGGATTATAAAATAAAACGCCCTATCTGGAATACCATAACAAGAGCTCTATAAAACTCTTCCTCTTAATCCTATTATTTTCTCTTATCATTGGAAGGCAAAAAATAATGCCTCTGCTGCCAAAGCTATTTAAACCGAACAGAGGGTCTCAAACCGACGGTTTTAAATCCAGTCATCCGAAGATTCCTACAATACAAATTTACCCAACGCTTCACTCATTACATCCAACAATAATGAAAGTTCAAAACACGAGTGCGAAACGCACTCTATGAAAATATTATGAAAGAAATAACTTTTGGATATAAACTCGAATATAAAATCCAACGGCCGTTGTTGTGCCAAAACAAATGTCCGCTGACAGCCGCAATATGAGATGCTCAATTGGCAAAAATAACAACAAATCCGTCCCTCGACCGTCAGGTGCGAATGAAAAAAAAAGAAGTGGAATCTGGTAAAAACAGAAGAGAGGAGAGAAAAGATTCGACACGCGATAAATTAAGGACGCGAGCGCGTCCGCGTAACCGCGGACTCGACGACCCCTCGCGACCCGCGCGTCCCCTCGAGCGCCCGCCTTTTACCTCTGTGCCCTCCGCCTCCGACGGCCTATCGTCCACTGGCATCTCTTCTCTCTCCTCCTCTTCCCTCACGCGTCCAAAATCCACGGGGGCACTCTCACTTGGGGGGTACTCTTTGCCGACGCCTTCTTCGCACTTCCCTCTTCACGCGCGGGACACACTCGAGGAATCGGATTCCGTCCCCGGGCTCTTCTCGACTGCGGCGGGAAGCGCGAGCTCCTCGTGAGGTTGAGAGAGCGACGGGAGGGAGGGTTCGAGGAGTGGATGCGAGTGTGTATGTGGAAGGAAAGGGGCCAAGGGGAGAGGCGGGACTTCAGTCGAGAAGGAGACACCCGCACCACACGGAATGGGAACACTTTCCCAGAGGGATCTTGATTGGAAACAACAGGAAAATACGAAATCGACGGACGTGAATAACACCCGGCGCGCGCGACACGACACACTATCCCTCCCTCGTGCTACACTCTCCCGCGATCTCTTTCGGTCTGAGCACAGTTGTGACAACAAGAGTTAAAGAACGCGAGCAGCCTAGCAGACGACGGTCACGTGAGCCGATCGCTGCGATCTTGCGGAGTACGCCAGGAACTAAGGGCCATTTAATGGATCACCTCCCCTACCGGCTCAGGCGCTCTTCCCCCGCCCCTACCCCCCTCCACTTCCACCCCTTCCCCATACACGTGTTGCAAATGTTACGGGCATTCGGGGCGAGGAAAACACATAGATAAACTGACAAAATTTCACCGCCTCACATTAAATACTAACATAAATGCCCTTTGGAACATCAGGCAACGAATTTAACCATTTGAGTTTGAATGTTTAAAAGTATCCAAAGATTTTCATCCCACGGAACGTAATGAAATACGTATCTTTAAAAAGATACCATAATATTTAACTCTTACCCGGAATGCGCATCCTTAACTTCGACAGCCTTAGCGCCTCAGCAAGTTGACGACAAAAATTTCTCTGGAGCAACTTTTGTTATGCAATTAAATATGTCGGAGGATCGGGATGCTGCGGTGGCGACCGTTCTGGCTTCCCACCGAGAGGGCCCGGGTTTGAATTCCGGAGGCGGAAGATAGTTTTCAGTGGTATCCGTCATCGGATGGGACGTTAAACTGCGAATCCCTCGGCGCCTTTCGTTAAGAGTAGACTAATGCTGACGCCGGGTTTCTCTCCACCCTTCCTCCTTTCCCATCCATCCCTTGTGGCGCAAATGACCTTAGCTATCGATTGCCTCCCACCAAAAGACTACTTTTAAATAAATAAAGACATATAACACACATTCAAACACGCCAAACAAATCAAAAACCAAAATTTCACACTTATAAACTGCTTAATCTGCCGATATAGCCTATTCCGCTGCTGTCAATACTGCGTCGCAGTTTAAACCTTCCACAAGTTATAATAATGTCAAATCATAAGCAAAAAATGTTTATAAAAATAATTAGTAAAGGTAAATAAAAATGACCTCACTTTGGACTACAACCTTGACGTGGTGGAAGGGCTTGTGCGTTCCGATGACCCCTAGAGCTGTGCTGGCGGGAGCAATGATCGTTGTTTCTGGTAGGGTCACCCGTGCCAGATAGATCAAAGGGTTGAAATTAGACCAAAGGTAGTCCGTGCAGCGTTCTGTGCCCCAGCGAGACGGCTGCAAAGGTGTCTGACCCCAGTGGGGCGGCCATTGAGTGATGGTGTCACGTTAGAAACACTATTGAGGAAGGCAACAGGAAACAATTTTTTCATTTAATAAATAATATCCCATGCTATAATGAAGGACACACATAGATCACAGTCTGAGTCCTGGCAACTAAGGGATTCTGTCCGATGGGCATTGTGTCGTGCCCGGCCGCGGGAGAGGTCGTCATCTCACGAAATCCTTGCAAAGCGAAAACAACAAGAGAAGCACCGAAGACACATAAGAGGTCCGAATCAAAACAGGGAAATGAAATGTTAGGACTTATCCGCAACCTGTACATATCTCAAGACTGCTCAGTTGCGAACGGGAGGATGGAGAGTCTGGATGGGCAGTATTAGGTGGAGAGGGTATAAGACAAGGGTGTCCATTATCACCTGTAATTGTCAACACATGTACATGCGGATAAAATGAAAAAGGGGCATGGGAAGAATTGAAAATAGGAACGAAAGTCAGTGGAGAATTCTCAAAAGTTATGTTTGCTGAAGATAAAGCTTTAGCTTGCCGGTCAGCAAAGGAGTTGCAAGCATTATCGACCAAATTGACGAGTCAGCGTGTTCGATATGGGATGAGAATTAATTCAAAACAAAGGTTTTGCCGTTTCAGAGAATGATGAACGCTAACCGCAATATTAGATCAGAAAATACGAGTTAATAAAATGGTCAAAGTAGTAGGGGCTAAACAAGAAGAATTACGGTAGACAGGGAAGCTACAAAAGAATGAAGAAATAGATATCAGCGACATTAAGTGAGGAGGCTATGGAAAGACTGGCAAAAACATTTTTACATGGAGCATGGTTGTGCACGGCGAGAAAACATGATCATCCAAAAGAAATTATAGGCGTAAATTTGGAGGCTTTTGATAATTGCGTCTGGGGAAGAATGAGAAAGATGAAATGGAGAGAAGGGGAAACAAAGGAAAAAGTATTAGGTATGGTAATAAAAGAGGAGAGGGATTTTTGAGAGAAATTCAAAGGAGGAAGGAAAGATGGATGCAAGGCAATTTGATTACCAATGGGACAATGAAAACTGATAAATGGGAGAACATCAGGCAAGCAAGGAAGGGACGGGAATGCGATAGGCATGTTGGACGGAATGAAGGGAGGAATAAAGATGCTGAATTGAAAAGGGGCTTATTGTAGTGTCGAGTAACAAGTTGTTTTTCTAGGAGAGGCAAGGAAATGATTCGTCGCAACGCTGTACAGACTGTGCCCTCCGAAACCTAACTTAACCATAGAATAACAATATTTTAAAAAATCGCAACACACTTGTTAAACATGGCTGATAACGCACCGCAAGTCTATCTCGTACTTATGGCTGTTGACCATGGTTGCTCCAAGTTAAATCACATATTTTTCCTTATTTTATGTCGCATTTCCTTACAATCACAGTCAACATTTCTATACACTCTATTGTAATGATTATTTATGTATTTATACACGTAAATGACGACGGGTTGGGTGGAGATAGGAACTATTTATTCTCAATCCCGCACTAATAAAGACGTTTCATTACTATTTTTAATATAATTATTGACGTTCTGCTAGGGGAACTGCCATTCGGATGGGGGCGAAGCATATGCAAGAATATACGACGGAGAAATGGGGAGAGTTGGCGGGAAGGGGTCGGCAGTGTGGGGTGGTGGAAACGAGGGTCCAAGGGGGTGAGGTGGAGAGAGAAGTTTGGCGAACTAAAGGAGGGGTTGTGCGGGAAAGGGGGAAGAGTTCAAAATTGTCACGTGACGGGGTCGACCGCCACGCCGCTTGGCGGAGAGCCGGAAAGGGAGAGTGGTTTCCGAGAAGACTGGCGCTGACTATTCCTCGGCCGGATGGGGAACGATCCGACCAAGGAGCAGGGGGACCTGGGAGGGGGCGGGAGAACGGGAGGGAGTGCGGGAAGCCGATCGGTTCGAGCCAGGAAGGATGGAAATGGAGGGGGGAATTATTTTACCCTCCTCGACATCGCACGGAATGCTATATTATGCCGTGGTGAATTTGAAGGGGAATCGGCATTGCAAACAAAGTGACTAGGCCGGGCATATTTTCATCTTCACCTCATTTCCATAGCCTCCCAATAAAAAAAATGCAATATGAAAATTTCATACAGGAGTAATCATCCGTAGCACAGCAACTTTTCGAATACATACGTTGATGGACCAAAGAAAAATCAAAGGAAAAACCTACACAAAATCGGAAAATGATTGCCTCCACGTAAAGTTTGAGGAAATGTAATGTTCGTAAATTATGACCATTCGTACTATCATTTACAATGATGACAAGCATCAATATTTGATCAAAAACCGCAATGCATGAATAGGTTGATCCTAATCGCCTCTTTTTTATTCCGAAGAAAAGATGTCAACCCAATGGCTGATCTCGAATGGATCGTATAATAAATATAGTACGCCCTAACTATAATAAAAGTTAAAATAGGACTTAAGTCGTAATTAACTTGTATTTTTGGTGAACTTGCTAACCAGAGGTCATAATCTGTGAGGAATACAGTCTCCTTTGGACTATTACGCCAGAAAGAGGCATTAACAAGAGTGCATGGAGAATACGCCGTTTGCTAACATCATTAAGTTGAATGACAATTAAAATGCTCGCATATTTGTTTAAATTCCCGGGGTGTTAAAATACACCCACCATATTCTAAATCCGGGAAAAAAACAATCATTCTACAAGCATCAAACGATTCCGATCGAGGGGAATTATCTTATGGTTTTTCATCCATTCCGTCATCACTTCGTTCATCCCAAGAGTATTTCTGTTGCTCTAATTTGAGTCGCCACGGGATGAACACGTCCTGAGGGGCAAACTTCCAAGTTCCAGAGGGAGGAAGAATTTTTTTCCGAGTACACGGCAATTTCTAACCGCACCAAGTCGATACCACTAATTGCAAAAACCCAGTAATTTCCGCCCGGCACATTTGCTCCACAATTTCAAACGCCTCTCTCTCTCTCTCTCACTAACGCTCCACCGATAGGCAATGATGAAGAACCGCAATGGGGAAACACTAAAAAAACAGTCATTTGCGAGCAAGAACTGACGTTAAAATTGTTGATCTTCGCAAATATTTAGTTCTTATTAATAGGAGAAAAAGAGGACGCGTTCCTCCCGCGAGGCGGAGGATGCGCCTTAGTTTGTTCCTCGTCGAGCCACGAACCACAACTTAAAATAGAATTTATCAGAGAGCGGAGGCCTTAGAACAGCAAACAGTCAACTCACCGCAACATAACGCAACGGTCGAAAGTGCCTTCCGCATCTTCCTTAGTCGGGTGGAAGTCATGAAGCAGAAGCGAGAATCTCGGTGGCTTACGTATCCCCGTCATCTTCCCTCTCTCTCAACCATCGAAACTGGCACACCCCGTCGAGCTATTTGCACCAACAGACACAACTTGCTCTCCTCGTGCGTCATGATGTCCGGTTAAAACTTCCCAACTCGATCCCAAAATCTAGGTTTGGGTCAGGGTTTGGTATCTGCTTTCAGCCACAACCAACGTCTATCTTCCCGTAACAAGGATTAAGTAACCCTCAAAAAAGACATTTGCCTACCCTAAAACACTCTCAGCATTTCAATGATAAAACATAAAATGGCCTAAAACAAAACCGATAGACAAATATTAACATTTCTTAAAAACTATCATGTTACTTTCATCCATTTATGAAATACATTTTCCAATTTATAATCAAAACGAAAGTCCCAACCTACTAGGTCCTCCAAAACCTATTTATCAGAAATATACAAAAATATGGGAGACGAACCGAAAAAGGTATACCTAGATAGAAGTGATTTGAATACCGAAATGTAACTAAGCTTTAAAATAAAAATACCATTAATACATACAAAACAAAGTGGAGCTTATAAAGAAATGGTATTAGCCTGAGGGGTTTGATGATTTAAGCAAATGTATGCTATGAGCATTCCTTTATAATATGTAAATATGTAGTTCATTTTAAACAGATAACTAACATGGGATTTTTTATCGCACGGGGTAATGTGTCGGCGATGAAGTACTGATATTTGAGATCCGATAAGCACACTAGGATGCGATCATAATTTTGTATGGAAAATCTGAAAAATTACATGATATCAACGATCTATTCATTAAGACGGCTGCTCAATAAAGATTGCTCATAATTTTATACTTGAATACCGTTTATAATTTATTACTTTACATAATAATACTCTTTGACATAATACATAAACGGATGGATTTATAATTTTCATTAATTTGACTTTAGTGTTGTGTCAGCGGCATCCGTTGTACGTTAAAACCAGTTCAATTCTTCTACGCTTACGCAACGATCGAGTCAAGCCAATGAAACTTATACCACATATACATTACATCTTAACCAACCAATATCGTACAACATTAAATTTTTGCACAATAGATCATGCGAATAAAAAAAACCTGATTTATATTCACTGAACTGAACTCGTTTGAAGATGCGAAATAACACCTATTCTTCATTATACATTAAGAAGAAGAAAAACAAACGTGAAACGTCAACTGCTCATGTTAGAGTGATAATGATGTCGCTTACAAAACCAAGACGCAGTTCAACCCGCAAGCATAAGGAAGAGAAAAAGAGATTCCCATTCCAGCATTTCCTCAAATACCCTCTTCACTCTTCCATCTCCTCCTAACAATCATGCGAATACTAAGGACTCATCTCGACATTTCAACATGAGATTGCATTGAGATGTTCTCATCAATTCGGGTTGAATAATGTCAAGGTTATGTTTACGCAACGTTTAGGTCACGTCCAAGGTCACCGAGACATAGGTTATGCCGTTGTCCCAGGGCAAACCTTCGTGCAAGGGTGCCGACGTTGTAGTTTTGCAGACGACCGTAAGTGCCTCAATCTAATTTTAAGTCGATCTCCGCTCCCCTGAGGCAAATTAGTTTTCCCTTCTATGTAAAGAGACGGGAATAAATACGCATAACCGCATTACATGTGGAAAAATTGCCCAAGGGGTTTGTGTACACACATTAATCGAATTTACCGAGATGAGTTCGCCAAGGCATAGGGGGTGAAAGAGAAGCGGTACCGCAAGGGGTTACCGAGGAGTAGCCGGGGGGGGGGGTCAATAAAAAAAAATGTATTCCCGTTCCCGAGTAATCTAATTACAGACCCGGGCCCATTTACACAGAAACACAGGTACCGGCGTAAAAAGTTTTCAGACGATATTTTAGAAGAGCTAACTTTCTAGTGTTCCGCACTGGAAAGTACGAGTAACTCGGCAAAACACAGTTATGGATAGACTTTTTGAAGTGTGCTATGACGTAAATCTCATGGAAAATCGAAAAAAGTTCTTTCTTCACATAATTGAGGTACAGTAAAACTACGTAAACGACACAAATAATTCAATTCCAAAATTTCTTCCTATTAACTGACCATATTAAACGGTTTTAGCATAAGTAACGCAGTATTTTAATAGTCGTTTCATGACTCGTTACCACAACATGTACCTACTTAAATTTCATCGCAACCCATACATTCTTCACACCAGAAAATCTTTCCAAAGCAAACACTCACTCGTGACTCCGGTTAATTCGAAAGTATCATTGTTTACCAAATTATCATCGCCTTCATAAACTGTGACCGTTAAAGCTATATTCAGTGGACCGCTGAATAATTCCTTAGAAAATCCAATAGTGCTTGTGGTCTCGAAAAAGGTTTGTTTTCAGTACAAGTCTCATCTCTCACTAGACTGTTGTTAAAGTTTCTTAGTCGATTGAAGCAACTAACTTTTGTTCATTTAGAATAATGGAAAAAATTATTTTCATGCTGTTATGAAAGGCTTCTATTTAAAAAGTTTCACCCAGAAATAGAATGCAGGCAAAGTTGGATGTAGGAAATAGTACATCTGCCCCTATTTGCGACACCTTACAATTGGGAGATTAATGAGTTTAAATGTGGCCGTGTACCCAAAAATTATGAACATCGTTCGGAACTTCCAGTGGAAGTGACTTCTCCCGAAATGATTGACAAAATCCTCGTTATCGTTTTAAGAGATCGACCGAAGAAGACGATGACGGTGAAATTGGCCGACAAAGTGATGGCCACGCTTTTTTTTGGATGCACAAAAAATCATCTGCATCGATTCCTTGCAGAAAACACAAGCGATAAATGATATTATTCGCCGTTATTGTGCCCGCTGAGCGTAGAAATCAAGGAAAAACGTCCTCATTCGGCAACGAAAAAGTTCTCTTCCAACGAGACAATGCACGGGTTCACACCTGAGCAGTTAAGATGGCGAAAATAACGGAATTAAAATTCGAATTATTACAACACTCACCGCATCTACCCGATTTGGACCCGGGTGACTTTTTTTTATTTCCAAACTTGAAAAAATGTCTCCGCGCATAACAATTCACGTCCAACGATGAGGTCATCGTCAACAAAATGCCTATTTGTGCACCTGCGGAAAGTCTACTTGTTGTGGACGGCTTAAAAAAGTTGTAGACACGCTGGTAGAAGTACGTATTTTTTAGCTAAGAGGAGACTATGTTGGAGAGTAAAGAAAATTCTACCTAAATCCAACATAATTTTTTATACTTTTTCCCAAGGATTTGTTGAACAATCGACGCATAGCTTTCATAGAATACAGAACGAAAATATGAGCATAATAAATTCAAGATTATAAAGCAGAAATATTAACCACGAGGATAGGAAAACCGACAGTTTCTTTTATTCGTTATAGGATACAAAGAAACGAATGCACAATGTGATCTCGAATCCAATATATCTTACACTTAAAATAAATTTTCCCTCCTCTTTCTTTATTTCAAAACATTTGGCAACGCCAATTAAGGTCCAGCCCACAGTGATATACTGATGACAGAGAAAGCAAAGATCAAAATTTTCACATATCACGTGCTTGTGAATCGTTAATAATGTAAGGAACGTGAAATATAGTACACCGGTATTTTTCAAGATGCCAATTTTGAGTTGAGGTATTACCTTCATTGATTTCACAACCTCATGATCACTTTACAGACTCTGAAGATTATAAGTACTTAACATACATAAAAAATGTTGAAACAGAGAGAGAGAAATTCCCATTGTAAATAACTTGCCACTCACGTCGAATAATCAATCATTTACGTCCTAAAGACTTTCTCCTTTATTTCTAAAGGCCATACTAAGGCATCAGACTCTGAGAGAGATATCCAAAATATTAAACGACATTCTTTCGATTTTATTCCGGCTGAGTTCCTTATGTCTGCACGACACATAAGGACGCTATTGTACGTATTTAAAATGCATAATGTCAATAAATACGTGGAAATTTAAAGGAAAAAATTAAAATTGAAATTTTATTCCCTGTAAGAGCATCACTAAAATCAACAGATATTACCTTGTTGTACAGGCTAGGAAGATAAAAAATACGCTTCAATTGTTGAGATATTATTTTAGAAGAGGCGGAGAGAGTGGTAAGAACAAAATTTAAACTAGACCCCGTAATGCTCTTTGACATTGGTTTGCTTTTCCTGTGACACAACCATTCCTTAGCCTCGTCCCACGACGCACCTAAACAGACATCAGGCGCAAAATTCAGACACAACTTCCGTAGATGGGAGAGAAGGATCTTTCCTTGATGTGTACTGTCTAAGCGCCCTATTCAGGATTCACGTTTGAAAAATGTCAACCCTCCCTCAAGGGAGAGGTCACCCGGTGAATGAAGTGCCTCGACAGTGCGTCCTTCTCCACCTCGGAGAGGGCATGCGGACAGAAAGGGAGAGATAAATTAAGACAACCGGATAACTCTTCTCCAATACAATTTTTCTCAGAAAATCATGGCCGTGTCGACGGATAAAATTGCAACCGCACACTCCAGTGATCCCGCCAAGATCTATTTCTCGAGTTCGCGGAATGTGGACGTGTCGATGCCCAGGGCCGACGTCTGACCGCTCGGAAACATCCATTCCCCGCGAATGGTAACACAAATGCAAGAGCAAAGTGTCATCAACTGTGACATGCTACTTATCAACTGCCGGAAAATATACACAGCTCTACTATGACGTATCTCAGGACGATGATGACGGAATGGTCGACCACTGGTCCTAGTACGAGAATCCACTTACCTGTAATAAAAGAGAGAAAAACAATTAAAACGAGAACAGAATCAGTTGTAATCGATGCTGAAATAAAAAGAGATCAATAAAGGTAAAGCGAAAGATGTATTCAATTTTCCAGAGAACCGGATGAATGCCTAACAAGAATGGTGAATGAATAGATACAACCACTGAATTCATTCTATAATGGAACGAAGAATTGGAATTAATGAAATGAGGGTACACTTATGTTCTACAACATTCCATTTGAGAGGCGTTATACACGTAAGCATGCTTTTGCTTGCTATAAGACATTAAATCCTAACATCCAAGAGCAGAAAGGAATTAAATGCAAAGCAGTGTAAAAACGCCACCTTCATGTCTGAATCTGGTTATTAAACCACGCACACGGCAACACATAAAAATTTCCATATGCTTACTTAGTATTTACATGTCAATTTATATCAAATAACCACCAGGGAAAATGAGTAGTGTTTTTTTTCATTCACATTAACCAATTCCACGAAAGATCATTGTAAGACGAAAAAGGAACAAGCCAACAATAACAAAAGCATATGTTTCGGTATCATGCTTCATGTGTCGAAACAGTTTCAAAATGACAAGAAATACGATTAGAGTTTCCAACTGAATAAAGTTTCATTATAACTAGGTTTTAGGATTAACAAGTAGCTTGAAAATCATGGAGTAATAGTCACATTTTATTCAACAGAAAATTTGTTGTGAATATTATACTTCTTAAACAAAATTCGTGTTAAGATTGGCATGATACTCAGTATTATTAGGTCGGCATGAGCTCACTCGACATCATGCCGTAAGGCGCGTGATATTCACACGTTCAGGGTTGGAGAGCCAGAGTGAGGGACACCGTCCAGGTTTGAACCTAGAAGTCTCCGAAGGGGGAGACCAAGCGCTCTATAGTAGTGATCAACGCTCTGGCATTGTCTGTTTCTAAAAGAACTGATATAAATGAATGCAATTTACCATAACCGAAGACACTTTCCGTGACAGAGACTTTAATAAAATGTCACTTTTCGTGACAGAGACTTTATAAAATGCCTCGGAAATTTATTCCTACGGCAATGTTGCGAAATCGAACCCGCCTCTCATTTGCATTAATGAGAGCAGAATTGCTTCATAATGAAAGAGCGAAATCTCCAAAATGGTAGCAGTGGGAGCATAACCTTTAATCCACTCCTCCAGACGTCTAATTATACAATAGGCGATTTAATGTGCAAGAGGGGATATAAATAAACCGGCAAGGCGGTAACGTCGGCAGAGACGCCTACTTGAGGGCACGTCAAGACGCAACTGAAGCAAGCGGGCATCATCGAGCGAACGGGCATTTTTGCACCTCCCGCCCTCTCGGAGACACCGCCCGCAATTCAATGAGGTCGCTCATGAATTATATCACCAAGGCGACGACGTGGGACATCGCCAAAGGTGTGGCACGCGAAACTCACGAACACTTTATTAACCCCACCCTCCTCGCTCTCTCTCTTCCTCAAAACCACTCAATCGTTGAATTAACTGTAGTGAAAATAAACATCCGCCATCACCTCTACGGTACACGTAGTTTCAAAGCATGTCTCACAAGACAACTTCTCTTAATGAGCACCCAATTATTCGAAATCGTGCGAATTTCCTCGCCGTGATGGAATGTTACCGAAGGTATGTAAGAAAAATAGCAATTCCTTATTAATGATTAATTATTAATAATAATATTCAATCTTTTTCAATTATTCAATGCATAATTGGCATTTTTACGATTACCACTTGCGTAGTCGAGTGTGTACCCCCCAAAAGATATCATTATAACATTTACACTTCGTGCCTCCTTTTCTTGGTAATGGCGTTCTTCGCAATAGCGATTACTCACAAATTTCCACAGAAAACCTCTTTGAGATTGGTACGGACAATGCGAAGAATAATCTCATTCCGAGAGTTGAGAACAATAATGCAGTCACGCCAAATCGCTTCTCCGCACTATTAGTAGGCATGCTTAAAAATTTTCCATCGTAGGAGGGTAGTGTCATGACTTCCAGAAGTCCCCGCCCCCCTTCCGCCTGGAGACAAGGGCAATCAAGGGTTGACATACTATACGACCCTTATTTTTAGGTTAGAGGGAGGTGGGCGCCCCACCACGAGCAAAAAGACTTCGTTCCTCGTGACACCGAGTTGAGCAATTGCTAGGAGACGGAGCGTGTTTCTTGAATTGAACGAGGCAAAAATTTCTTACCGACAGCAAACGCAAAGGTCAAAATCTCTCAGAAAACAAAATGAATAACTAGACATTTCCCTTCAACGTGATAGTATTTACCTTTCTATATCTGCCTAAATTTAGAATCATCATCTCCATTCACAACTATCGCTGGCTAATCCGTCCAGGGTTCTGCATATTTCCCTCACCTTTTAGTTATCTGACATTTTAAATTTTTTCTCCCTTTCTAGCACATTCTTCTATCAAAATGTGTGGAATAGAACTTCTTTCCAGCTAGTCTAGTGCCCCTCTTACAGTAGTTTTCTATTTTTAATGTTCATTTTCACCTTATACAAAGTGCGTCATCAAATGAGCAGTACTTCATTCGAGCATTTGCTTGAAATTGGCAACCTGATTAATCGTACTCTACATAATATATGTACTCTATATGTCCCTTATATACTCTCAAATTAGACGGTCTTTATTATACAAGACGACCGAAGAATGGAGAACTGAGAATGGATGGCGGAATTTTTGGTTAAATGAAAAGACCATGCGAACACATCCAGGGAAATTTGTTTAGCAAATCATGCCAATTAGGTTTTACATTCAAGCGGACTTTAAATATATCAATTTTACTGAAAATAATAGAAAACATTAACAATTCACGACAGTTAAAGGAGTTTCCTGAAGCAGGGAATGGTAACTTATGCACCAGGCTTATTTATATCAGTCATACAATCATAACAGTATCATAAGTAGACAGTACTCCATGTACAGACAGTAGACATAACAGTCATATAATGGTGGGTAAAGATCTACGAAGGATTAATTTTTGTACAACGATGAGAAGTGACGAAAATTTTAAATCTCTAATACCATCTCCATTCCTCATTCCTCAACGGATGATTGCATTTGGGAAAGTAGTAATAAGAATAATTCGAACTGTACCGCTGTTAATGTTGGACCCAGTTTATCTGAAAGGCAATAAATGTAAAAAATTTCCTCCAATCATTTTAGATAAATGTGTGCGGTACCGGGGGAAGACGTAGCAGTCTAGAGGGTGCAGAGTTGGACTACTGGCCGAAGGGCATGGGTTCGATTCCTGGTGACGCCTCTGCCAACCCACCAATCTTCGGCTTGATGACTGTGGTTGATTGGTTGGGTCCGAATGATCGACCACCACCTCGATAAAAAATGTGACTTCCACGGAAAAACAATTGTTTGTGCACGCGAATCACGGAAGCAGGGAATTTTGCCGGGTAAAATTAAAACAATCAGGGATTTTACCAAAATAAAATGTGACAGGTCGTATGCCCTGCATAAAATAAATTCCCCTCTTTAGTCCTAAGAAAACTAGTATGAAAATTTTCTCAAAACATGGTGAGATCTAAAGATGCACTCTTATCACTTATTCAATCTAGAGTCTTTTTTTAGAAGAACTAACCTCTCTCTTCCTAAGGGGAATTAAACCGGAAAGGGGTGGACAGGATTTTGAACAGTTATACCGAAACAAATACGACCTGAAACCAAAGTAAGAACAGAGGGAGCAATTATCACGCCATTCCATGCCAATTCCGTAGAGATAATAGTGCAGACAATCAAAACGAAACATATAATGCAAACTGCGATACTGATCTGATTGAGAAATATTGAAGAGGATGGACAAGACGAGCACTTTGAGTGAGTACGCCGTCCGTCGGACGGGAAGTTAAGCTGCGTACCCCTTGGTGTCTATCGTTAAGAGTAGGCTAATGACGACGCCGGGTTTCTCTCAACACTTCTACCTTTCCTGTTCATCCCTAATTGCGCAAATGACCTCAGCTGTCGATCGCCTCCCTAATTAAAATTGAAATACTACTACGAAAAAACAGGGTTAGACACGAAAACATTGGTAATTTATATAGAACACCACCCATAACTGAACGTTTAAGTAAAAGAACGGTGAGCGGGATGAACATGTAACAAAAAAAGGAAGAAATGCGGGTAGTAAAGAGAGCAATATATTAAACAAAAATCTAGAGGAAAGAGAAACTTGGGTCGACCGTGCAGAAGATGGTCGGATGATATTTGCCAGATAAAGGGCAACGAGATACAGCAGGCTGAAATACCTTCGGGGAAGAAGAGATACTATATGATGACGAGCCCGGAGATGGTTCCAAGTTTAATTTTGATTCTTTAGCGGGAATCAAAATGCTCACACTTTTTGGGTTTATTAATACACCCTGGGGGACGTAACTTACGTCATCCACATAGGCAGGAGGGACTGAATGAGGTGAGGGGTGAATGGGAGATGCGTTAGGATTGGTAAGATATTACATTCAAAACAATTTAAACAGAGGGAGCTCGAGTTATTCGAAAGGTTGGGGGATGAGTCAAAAATGGTCAAGGGAAGTGTTACGTCAATATGAACGATCCCCTGTGTGTTATTTGCACATAATCACAATGGCGAATAAATTCGAAATTCATGGCTTCGGGGAAATAACCAAATGAAAATTCCATCACTTTTTGAGGTATTTTTCCAGGTAAAATTTTGTCTTTCTTTTCTTTTCAAAACAATTTTCCCATGTTTATGATAATCTCGACGTGAAGGTCGGTCACGTTGTCACCGCACCAAATTAATATTTCGGGGAAATTGACTCCATAACCTACAGAATTTTAATAAAGGGGAGAAAATAAAATCAATAATAAACGATATGAAACACCATTCACTAGCTCGAACTTTTCCTAAATTAAAAACTGAAATGCCTATATCAAAGTAATATTAATTAATTTTTAAAGGCTTCATCGACAATTACATTCCTACAAATAAAAAAAGATTTCCAGCCTGTGCTTACAAAATGAATAATGCCTACATTTTACCACTGGTTCAACAAAAAGGGATTTCAATTGGAGAATTTACAGGCCAGACACACTCCCGGCATTCGCTGCATCATCGTGTAGCGATAGTGACCTCAGGTAAGCCGGGGGAGATCATAAATTTTGCGGAGAATGGAAGTTCATTAGTCTCGACAACTCCGGCCACTTCATTTGCACAATAAGATGGCCAACAAAATCACGCGCGAAACAATAAACTGGGCATGCCTCGATGACGCGATCATGAAAAAGAGAGGTGACCGATAATGAACACAAAGAAAATGTGGGAAAGACGACTCCAGGAATACGCTCTGGGGCAACACCTCCTTGAGGGAGACGGAAAGCTGCAAATGGCTGCCTCCGGCCCGCGGCGGCACACCGAAGACTTCCGCGGGCACGTCAGGACCCCATAGCAGCAGTGTCGCCGGCGGCGGAATCGTCGCCACCCCACACAAAGGTCAAAGGGACGTATTTTACACGAGGAAAAACGATGATCGATTGCAACTGTGGCTTGAATCTCCCGCCTGTCGACCGAGCCCGCAATCACGGCATCTCCCGTGCGACCCACTTTCTTCCCTCCGCCCTCCTCTCCCCTCTTGTCGCCCCACCCATTCTTACCTCCCTCCCTTCTCCTCCCGTCACCTCACAAATCTCCCGTCCCGATGAGTGAGGGCGGAACCTCCCCTAACGGAGAGGAGGGGTAGGACGCCCCCAAAATCACGCGCGGGGCCATGAGACTTGGCCGAGGAGGTCTGGGAACAGGGCGGCGACCGACAGGATCCGACCGAAGTCCTTGGAAACGGTATCTTAAAACCGATTGAATGAGTTCCAATCCTGCCACTCCGTTCCCTTCTGCCCTCGGATATAATGCTGACGTGTGATGGAAATGACCGTCGCGTGATTCAAGCAATAAGCCCCGTGAAGAATTGGGTTTTGTCAAGTATCTAATGCAGAAATATTTATCTCGAGAAACAAGCTTTGGGAAAATTTCAAAGTTGAGGCTTATAATGGGCAGCATAGGGAATAAATACCCATTCATTACGCACATTTATTTATAGATGCTCCGTGTTTTTTCAATAGCCAATTTTATAGGATGCAAGTGTTCATGGTGGCACTTCGCACACTTTAAACTATTCTAACCTAAGCAAGCCGTAATGGGACGCTGGATGACGTAGAACAAATCGTATAATGGGCGTCCGCATATCATAATGATAACGTCTAAAGAATATTTCTTTCCTTTGGCCCAGACCATCACATTGATCTCCATTGTGATTCTAGATCTTACTTCGCTAAAACGTTGATCGCATATACACATTCCCAAAACATTTGCAATTCGCGCATTATGACGTTCAAAGCGAGAGTATATCACATCGCCGCACCAAACACGGCTTCGCTCGCTTCCCTTTCGAGGCAGCCTTTGCCTGTTTAAATATTTCGCCGAAGCCCCTCAATGAAGCCGAAGAGGAGACGAACTCTTTATCGCCGCGGGTTCAAAATCCCTGCCGCTGTCGAATTGCCGCCCAACATTAGAAAAAAAATCAATAATCTTTGGCGAGATGAGGTGGAGCGGTAAAGATTTCATAATTCAAAGTGAATTATGCCGGAAACCTGCACAAGGGCCTTTAAACGCATGTTATGACAAATTAAGTCTGCTAGTCACAGAAAACAGCCTGTTTGTTATGATCCCAAACACTACTAACACGAGTTCATTGCTTGATAAACCTTCAACCGCCAAAGCATTTTGAAAACCGATTACCACTACTCTTTAACTTTCGATGAAACTTCTGTTTACCGACGCATAAAAAAAAATTTAATAACTTCTGAAGAAATTTCTCACTTGAAACGATGAAGCTTTTACCAACTCTCCCAAGGTTTGAGACCGATTTCCCGACTTCACCTTTTCCCCGTTCGATTACACCCTTTTTTTGCCACTTTTCGCTCACCTCACTAGGGTTCGATCCCAATAGGGATCGGTGACTCCCCTGCGCGATCAGTGGAGAAAATTGATTAGAAATCCTTTTCGCGGGAGTTCATATACATTCTTCGGGAGAAAAAAATATACATGTAACAATTAACAGCACGGAACATCAGCCCAAAACCTGGGAAAAAGTGATAAAAGAGGCTACAAATGATTCCAAATTAATGATTGTTGAAAATTAATATCAAATATCACTTTGACAATGCTTTCCTACTTGAGAAAATCATACAGATATTAATTCTAAAAAAACGAAAATCAAGAAAAAATCAGCGTCGAAAAAAATTGGAAAATCAGTTACTTATTTAAATTGTTTAAACGGACATAATTTATTTCCATTTCATTACCAAATGACATACGTCTTATGTACTTCAACGCTACAGTTATTTTCCAAATTTAACAAAACGTTAAGCCGAACAATTACAGAACGGTTAACCAAACAATATGGATTCAGAACTCACAACGCTATTAGGGGCAAACAAATACGAAAAAGCGTTACTGAACGCATTGGTCACGGGGTAATTGATAACATAAGACGTTCTACGAATTAAAGCATCTTTAGCCTTTGCGTGAACATGTTAAATCAGAGCAAAAGATAAATAAGTGATTGGAGAAAGGTTGGATCTCATCCTAGTGCCTGATGAAATTGAAATTCCCTCCACAAAATGCCATTCATTAGCCCTTCAAACCGAAAATTGGTTGACTGTCACCCTCAATTCTGCCTAACACGACTCTTAATTAATTCCCTTACTCCAGGATGATTCTTCATACACCCCACATCATTTGGTTCACGTATTTGCCATAGGGGCCTTACCCTAGCCTTTATTACGTTCCTATGAAGTATTATCAATGCCTCTAGGCACGTAAAATTTGTCTCTCCTTTTCCGAATCGAGCACGAGCGGAATCTCAAGAACTCAAGGAAAAGAGGGAAACAAGGAAACGATAAAGAAAACGGAATAAAAAATCCCGGAGTCGTTCAGAAGCATAAAAATTCGTTCGCACGTGATTACATCGTTGGGGCTAGTGTCCGAGAATCCACCACGAACGTGGGCTACACGGCGGCTCGCAGATACACGATATACCGTGATGGGACCAAATTATGTGCAATCTGAAGCATAAAGCATACCGAGGAAGATATGCTCGTATAGTCTCAAGTATTGACACTTCTATCTCCCACTGAGCGACTGATTGATAAAGTAGTTTTTGTCACATCTGATACCCGTCAGGTATTTAACAGTTAAGATAGATTTTTGGATGGACACAACTATCAAATAAATATCTTGTGACTCCAAACAAAACACAATCCAGCAACCTACTCTACATCAGGTCTCTCTCCATCTCTGTAGACTTCCTTCCTTCCTTCATCCCGTCCAACATCCCTATCCTGTTCCTGCCCTTTCCTCGCTTGCCTAACATTCTCCCCTCTATTACCTTCTTCAACATCCCACTACCGCTCAATACGCCTTTCATCCATTTTTCCTGTCTCCATAGGATTTCTTTCAACAAACCCCTCTCCTCACCCAACATCTCCAGTACTTCCTCTTTTGTTTTCCTTTCGGTTCATTTCACCTTCTCCATTCTTCTCCACACCCACATTTCAAAAGCCTCCAATCCACGTCTATCCTCCTGCTTCAGTGACCACGTTTCCGCGCCGTACGTCTGATACATTTTACTGAATTTGGACTAAAAACTTAAGAAAACTTTATGGGCATGAGCCAGTTTCATTAATCCTTGCAATAAGAACATTGGCATGACGGACACGATAACCTCAAGTTAACGTTATTTTTTCATATACAATTGCTCGGTATCATCAAAAATATGAATAGTTTCCTTATTAAATGAGGATAACCTACCCAATTTCTTTTATGTTATTATGCCAAGTAAAATAAAACATATTATTATATCAATAGTAAAACGTTTAGCTTGCAACATGTGTGTTCATTATATCGATCTAAGTAATCCAGTGGGCTATAGATTACAGATATCAAGGCAATATTAAAATAAGTAACATGCAGTAAATATTGCAGCATTTTTTTTCTACTCCTCGACGTCTTTATTAATAAGCATTCAATTCACTATATAACCGCTTACGCCAAGCGAACTTAAACCGGGTAGTGTAAATAGAGGAGTAATTTTTACTAATTTGCATTTGCTAATCGATATTTGATAAAAATCACCGAGCGACCCTCTTATCCTCGCATTTAGAAGCAGAGTCACAATCACGGGCGAAACGACGACGCATGCTCCAGCCACACACAAAGTTTGAACGTTGAATATCTCGCAACTGGATCACTTCTAGCTTCCAGAAGCGCACACACAAACGCAAGAAAAAAATTTTAATCCTGAGAGAGTTTCCGAGAAACACTCCCAAAACTAACATCTAAAATTAATTAAGCTACCTCATAATGAAAACATCCACTCGGAAACCCTACGTGTAAAAAAATCTTCCAAGCCCACAATATCTCATGATTTTCATTTTCTAAAAAAAAATTGGAAAGAGAAAGTTTTTTTCAGAGCTTTCAATTAAATAGTCCCTTCAAAGGCAGCGAGAAAGGTAAAAATGAAAAAAAAAACCTAACGGTTTATATTCCGCCAAATGAACTTAAGATTGGCACTTTATTCAGTCTTATCAATTTAACTTCACTGTGCCCCAAGAGACGAGGAAGAGTTCCACGGAATGCCTGGAATGTATTCCCGAGGTGAGGATTGTGTCTAAAATTACGATGTTCATTTGAACAATTCAATATTGATTTGACAAAAGAAAACTAAGTGAACCGGGGATTTTTTTTAATTTTTATTAGCGAAAAACCCCTCGAGTAGTTGATAATAAAAAGTGCGTTGAGCTGCATAATCTCCTCGATGGCTAACAGATTACCTTGAGCGCTACAAACTACCCACTCCCGAGGACGCGATTTTAACATCATCTGCATCCGCCGCCTCTATCGCAAATGGCCTCGGCACACCGATGAATGAAATTTAGTCTCCATTTTTCAATTATTATCATGTTTTAATAAAAGCAAATTATATATTTTAAGGGTCGCGGTAGTCCAGGGGGTAGAGCGTTGGACTACTGACCGGAGGCTCCCGGGTTCGATTCCCGGGCAACCTACTCTGGGTACCTGCAGCTCCACCCAAGTCATGTGATTTTTCGGATACCAGATGTTCCTGGGAAACCATAACCGGCACAGCCAAAGGAACTGCCCCCCCTACTAAACTGATGTGTAGGGGGAATATTCACACGCCGTACTGGGTGAACTCTGCCATCACCTTCCAAACCGACCTTTGGTGATTGTTTACGGTGTTTATGGGTTTTTTCTACATGTTTTTAAAATGAACGGCACCCGTGGGGAATTCAAAAGGGACAACGCCCATGTAACTTTAAATTCAACCAAAACAATAGTATATGGTTTGTATAAAAAGTATCGGGAAAAGTTTCTGAATTGCAGATTTATTTCAGATATTGTCACAGTGCCTCAAAAAAAGGTACGTCCACGAGCATAAACACCCTTTTGCCGGCGGTTTTTCTACGACTCGAAGACTCCCTGGTAGACGATTCCGCAAGGTCCTTAAGGGTACGTGTACAAGCTTTTTTGACGGCACTTAGTGCCTCATGGTGGTGTCCTTTGAGGGAAGATTTCACTTTTGGGAATAGGAAATAGTCTTTTAGTGCCAAATCGAGACTGTAAGGGGGTTGGGTAATCGCCGTGATGCCGCTGCAAGCAGACACTCGACTCTACTCTTGGTCGACCGTCAAGACTTCCGGGACGAGTTTACTAGTAGCGGTACAGATCTTTCGTGTCGCCAAATTTTCAGTGATAATGGAGTGCACTGTCATCTTATCAAAACCAATGCGATCTCCGTTCATATGCACACTTTGCACCGACGGTCTAAATTCAACACTTCACAAAAACGTCAGGAAAAAATTGTTAACAACACTTTTTACACAAAACTTGTTTATTTAAAAGGCACAGATCCCTACACAAAGTACAGCGAACGGTACGAACGCATCTATATGCCAACGGGAAATTGATTCCCCAACCCTTTGCTTTTTTGTTGGAGGTTGCTGGAACCTTTGACGGTTAAAATAAAATAATAATAATAATGTTTCCGCGGCCGACTGAAGCGTTGTTCCCCATCCAACTCCGCTCCCATCCCGACCAGCCATAAAATAACTTTCGAGTGCTTCAATTATAAGTTTGAACGCGCGCCGTCGATGGCAAGTGGATGATGGTACGCGAGCCGATGAACTTCCGTCGAAGACGCATGCCCTGCGGCTTTCTGCCCCTCTCCAACCCCCTAACCCCTAGAAGCGCCGCAAACCGCCTCGCGACTCTCTCGTGAGTGTTGCCACTTTTCGGGGGCCGGAGGGATAAATTTGAGGAGAGAGGGCACCCACGCGAGCGAGAAGAGAGCGAGGGACCCCCCCAGCCTTCAGGGAAGTCGACCCCTTTCGCGCCCTCCACCCCACACTCTCCACCACAACAGCCCTCCCACCCTTCGTCGACATCTCGAATTTCGCTGACGGAGCTCCTTCAATTCGCGGGCCGCAACTAAATCTCGCCGACCGCGCAGTTAGCCCGGCTCAAAAGGTTCGGGAGCTTTCACCACGCCTGTGTGTCGGTGGAGAAAGAGGGAGAGAGAGAGGGGTGGTCGTCGAAAACTTGAAACCCCCCCCCCCCGGCGTCAAATTAGGCAGAGTGAGGATAAGAGACGGTTTCCCACGGCACTCGCTTCCCTCACTGCGGGTCGTGGTATGACTTGCTACCAGTTCCATTAGGTTTAGAGGATGACTTTATTGCATGAGATCGCGCTTGGGCCTCTTCATGTTTCCGACAAGAGCACAAGTGGATCCAAGCGTTTGAGTCCATTCAAACTTTTCCCGGAAACTCGCATCAAAAACACGAATAGTGTCCGATCGAAAAGTTCCGTGTCCGCTTCGATTCGCTCTTAAAGCCTCAGCACGAATCCTCGTGCAACTTTTTTTTTATTGGTCGTGTGGCCAGAAGTCTACGAGCGTACAAGGAACAAACACTTTGCCATTTTTGGGCTCCTGAAAAAATTTGGCTGAGCAACTTTATCGATAGGTATAATTTCTGCGAAGATATCACAGCAACCCTTGATTTTTTTCTCACGATTTCTTTCTCTTTTTGCACCTTCCCGTACGTTTTTGACGGTACAGACACCCAAACCTTTCGTAACATTTGACGAAATCACAAACCCAAACTTCGCAATAATCTTTCAGTCACTCAGACACACTGCAAACCCACTGGCATTCTCCATATTGACTTTCTGTTTGCATCTGAAGAACCGGAAGTGGTTTTTTTTCAATGACTCGAGCGTTTTGTAATATATCCGAAAGCATTATCAGTTGGAAAATAATATAATTGTTCTCGGTGATACAACATTTTAATGCACAATCCACCCTTTGCTGAATCAAAAATTGATGCGTTGATTATGAAGCAAAGTACATTGAAAACGAGGACGCATTTTTTTTAAACCAATCATCATATGGAAAATTGCACATGTTGTGTACTCATTATTCCTTCAACAAAAAAATTTCAGTTAGAAACGCTGCCCAATTTTCTGTCAGTCTCATCATGTTTCCGACACACAAGGAAACCAGGTTCACTTGAAGCAAGGTGTACGAGTATCATCCAACTACCTTCCTGGTGTAACTGAAATTCTCAAGTTGTGCATGGTCCCCTTAGGCCACTGATTTTCACTCAACCTACCCTGAAACAAGACCCGTTCGCCAACACCTGGTACGTTACTCTAGGGTCTTAAATTGCCGCACACATTTCCGAAATTTCGTCAATTTCTATCCCCTTGTAGATATTTACGTCCACTATGATTTATATGTACGCCAAAACCTATGAAACAAAAGCTAAATTTGACTAAACTGGAAAAGAAAAAATAATAATCCAACGAGTCTTTTTAAAGTTTCGATTTCCTTTTGTTATGCAATAAATTAAAACAGGATCAATTGGTTCCAGGAAAAGTCTGCGATAGTTACCAGAAAAAAAACTGAATTCCACCGACGATAATGAAATGTCTTTCGCAAAACTCTTGTATCTTCGTCCCAAACTCACTCACCCAGGCTCGAAAACAGAATAACTCTCTAACATTCTAGGAAAGGACTCCACTCAATCGCCTCCCGCTAATCGGTTGGAATTGAACAGGAGGGAGAAACTGGAGCGATGAGGGTCGAATTAAGAAGCCCTTTCCAGCTTGCGGTTAAGAATGAACGGGATGGGAATCGCGGGCTGGAAGTAAATTGGGAGTGCCACTTTCGTGTCAAGTTGCGATTAATTTCGGCAAGACCACTCAGGCCATTATCACCGGGGCATCGCTGCTACCATCACCCGAGAGCCGAAATTCGCCAAAGACGCAAATTTCCAACGAAGACGGAATTGAGATATTGCTCGCCCCAGGCACTCGGGGTGAGTTTCGGAAGGAAGTAAAACCTTCGCCAGTCCTCTCTATCTCTCTCTCGGTGCTCCTTTCCGAGGAGGAACTTGAATATTTCACGCGAGGAAGGATTTATCGTCCGCGCCTCATATGTAACGCGGACCGGCACTGGAGCCTGAATAATTCAGACACAAAGGAGGGATTTCAATTCCGAGGATACGGAGCCATCCCGGAGACAATACTTCAAGTGGAAAGGGGGGGCACGCGTTGGACTGCCTCGAAGAAGTTCGCGGATATTGTGAGATCATACAAGTTACATGCGACTGCAAGATAGGGCTCTCGTGGCAGAAGCAGTATATTCCCACGGAAAAAGCCGGCGGAAAAACCCAACTTGTATCCATGATTTCACACGTTATTTGACTGGGAGAGGGAAATTAAAATCTTTCGAAGAAAAAAAATACAAGACAGTAATGAAGGATATCTTCGGATATGCAACGATTAGATATGAACGAGAGCTGTGGGATGAGCCAATCGAGCCCAGAAGGAGCGAGGGAGATGTGATATCGCACGCGCGAGGGAGTCTTGGGAATTCGTGACGCAATGCCGGTTAAGGACGTAGTACGGAGATCGCGACCCGTCTTGCCGCGAACGTCTCTTGTCTTACGGCAGTCTGAATTTTCATCGCATCCGACTAATTTTAAATTATGCACGTATATAACTGGGGTGCCGTGGAAACACGATCGGACTCGTGTGTGCGTGCTGATGAGGCAGCGCGAACACGCTCGGAGCGTCAGAGTGGAGGAAAGGCCAATCAAGAGGGAAACTCAAAAGTTAATAAGCTGCCGACGTGAGGTTAATTTCGACCTCAAAACTCCCAATCCCTTCGCGCGGAGATGAGCTAACGTTAAAGTGATTAATTTACAATTTCCCTACTGCATCCCTGCGATAAAAACTTTTACTTTCCACTCGATCGCCATTTCGAACACGCACGCGCTCACACCCCTCATCCCCCACCCTTGCCGAGAACCCGGCACCGACCCCCCACGCACGGCCCAACCCCATTCGCACCCTTCCCACCGAACGTTCGGCACCAAACACTGCCAACAAATACACAGCCGGCGACAATTTTCAAATCATCATGACGACACGGCGACGCTTCGAGGCGGAGACGGGGCATGTGAGATCTCATTTCGTTTCCTTGACTTGACGAGCTAAATACGGACTCATCAAAGATTTGTAATTATCTCGAGGATACACGCATACAAATTTAACATCTTAAAAATGAAAAACAAATGAAAATTCAATTCGAGGAAAAGTAATTATAGATTAAAAATTCAGCTCCACTCTAGGGAAAGTCAGAAATTATTACATTAACTATTTCGAAAACTGAAAATATTGCAAAGACTCGGACTGAATCGGTGCCCAAATGATCCCATTGTGCGCCGTCCTTAGGGTTCCAACCGCTATCTTAGCCATCGTGACAAGCCGCTTCGGGGCCTCGTCACGGCTCACGCCCCGCGGGGAAGACTCGATGGAGGCACACGGCTCGACCACGTGCGACTATAATTATGAGCCACACCACCGCAAAAATCTCTGCGCGGTGAGGATGAAAAATTCAACAACTCCCCCGCCGACCCCCGAAAGTTTTACTTTTTGGCGACGGGAATGTTTCAGGGGAGCGAAGAAGCGTCTCTCCAGGGTGAGGTGTGTAGGGGGGAGAGGAGGAGGAAGAAGAGGAGGTAGAGGAGGAGGTAGAGGAGGAGGTAGAGGAGGAGGTAGAGGAGGAGGTAGAGGAGGAGGTAGAGGAGGAGGTAGAGGAGGAGGTAGAGGAGGAGGTAGAGGAGGAGGTAGAGGAGGAGGTAGAGGAGGAGGTAGAGGAGGAGGTAGAGGAGGAGGTAGAGGAGGAGGTAGAGGAGGAGGTGGAGGAGGAGGTAGAGGAGGAGGTAGAGGAGGAGGTAGAGGAGGAGGTAGAGGAGGAGGTAGAGGAGGAGGTAGAGGAGGAGGTAGAGGAGGAGGTAGAGGAGGAGGTAGAGGAGGAGGTAGAGGAGGAGGTAGAGGAGGAGGTAGAGGAGGAGGTAGAGGAGGAGGTAGAGGAGGAGGTAGAGGAGGAGGTAGAGGAGGAGGCAGAAGAGGAGATAGAGGATGATGATGAGGTAGAGGAAGAGATAAAGGAGGCGGTAGAAGGCAGAGGGGGGGAGAAGAGGCAGAGGAAGAGGGGGAAGGGGCCGAGGAGGGGGGAGGAGGTGGTAAAGAGGAGAGGCTCATAAAAGATTCAAGGGCACCTATCTTTCTCCTTTCCCTCTCCAGCCTCCGCACTCCCTCCTCCGCACGAATGAGAAACACCGTGCATCCCACTCCCTCCCGCACACTCGTACACCTTTCCCACTTGTGAGGACCGATGTGGGGGCGGAGGGGCGGTGAGCGAGCCAGGGGCGGGGCGGGAGGAACTTCTCATCTCGCGCCGAGACGGGGACACAATGGAGGGAGCCCGGGGCCCGCGAGCTCGGGGGAAGCGGGGTTTGCGCCGCCCACGGTGTTTGGCCTCCCCTCCCCGACAACTATTAGCACTGGGTAAACTACGTGAATGCTGCCTGCGTGTAACGCTCGCGTTATTCCCATTTTTTTTGTTTACCCCGAATAACGAGGAAACATTACGGTTGCATGAAAAACATCACGGTCCCAAGTCTACATAAACGCGCTTAGTGCTCAAGCTAATGAGGAGACATACAGTCGATTATATAAGTCGAGAAATTCACCTTTCACTAGGCAAGACAAAAACGTAAAAACATCGAGTCACGAAACACGTGAGGTAATTTGTTCCGCCGTCTTTGCTCCGACAATCGGATGGAAAACATTGAAATGGGTTCTTTTTTTCGCACAAACTACGGGGACACACATTATTTATTCGATAATGCATTTTTATATTCCTTCATTGATTACTTACTTTTTATGTTAAAACTAAATTATTCTTGGCTTTAAGGTGTAATTAAGCTGAAGAAATAGTCGATTTTCTGGACTCTACAAAGTTCACGTCTACCGCACGCGGGCCATCTTATCCAAGGAACTGCACGATATTCGATTCCACTGATCCTCAGATCACTTAAAATGATTTTTTTCTCCTAATCTGATACAAGAGTTTACGAAGCAGCTAGAGTTCCGTAAAATATAAAGAGAAGAAATATCAAATAATAATATCAATTTTCAGTCACTGAAACTGAAACAAGTAATTTAATTCTTCATATTCCTAATTTTCAGTCACAAAGTCAACTACGTGTCAAACCAAGAACTCGGACAGAGCCGCTTCCTTCCAATCCAAAGCTCGGAAATAGTTTATTCAAAGGATTACGGAATTAATTTACTCGTTAAAGGTTACATTTTACGTTAATTGAAACCATGGCTTTAACAAAATGAAATATATGTACATCGGGAAACTGCATTCACTATAATCGAACACTCACTACGACACAGTTCTCAAAATTAAACTTGGAATGTTAACGCTATCCTCAGAGCATCAAGAATACGCGTACATTTAATCCGCATGCCAACCATGATAGAAGACTTTTGCAATACGAGCAACAATGGAAAATGCTCCCTAGAGCTACGGTAAACAATTGGAACCATAGGGAAGGGATCCTCGCTGCCCTTCGGCGGAAACTGCTGCCGACTCAACAAACAAAACGTACTCAGACCTTTCCGGTATAGTTGACACCTTGCCTATCTCAATCTTCGTTGGTGAGCATTTCGAGACTAATTACGAGCCCGTTTCTGCTCGAGACAAAGAGGGTTTACAAGGGGGGTGGAAAACCTTCCGAGGACGCACGAATCAGGAACGTACACGGCTGTGAGTTTGGAGAAGTTTGTTTCATAGGTCAAGTGCTGAAAAAACCGTTGATATAAAAATGAACGAAAAACAAAAGGCATTTTACCGGAGTTGAGAAGTGAAGGGCATAGGACGGAAGAAAAGGTGAAGAGGTGGAGAGAGAGAGAGAGAGAGAGAGAAGTAGGTTGGTGCGGAGGAAGGGTTGGCAGAAGGGGGGGGAGGGAAAGATGAGAGGGGAAGGGGAGAAGATTGGGAAGGGGGAGGGGAGCGCACGATTAAAAGGGATTGATGGGACGAGGAGGGTCTCCAATCAATTCCCGCAACAAATTTATACACTTCCGATGGTGTGTACCCGGCCCCTGCTCCATGAGGTCGAGTCCGCGCACCACAGGTGCGTCTCCAGTCCTGCGTTGCCGCTTTGCCTCAGCCGCTCGGGAGAGCTCTCCACCTATCTTCACAGTACCCCCCGGTACACGTTCCGAGTGAATCCACATCGCTCCCCTGCAACGAACGTAACCGACTCTGCTCTCCGCTAATAAAATATACCTTCCCATCCGACATGATGCCAACACGGTAGACGGCATACCTACTGAAATTACGGAAATTTTGTACAGCTTCTGTGCTCGTAAGCATGTTTAAAATTGAAATTATTTTTTTTCGTGGTTTCAATAAAATATTATAAAGAAATAAATACTTCTCGGTCAAAGTACACTAGTACTGATACTAGTCCCTCCAAATCAGCTATTATGACCTTCTCTTTGAAGCGCAAACCACTTTCGCTTTCATACTTACACTATTTTGAACAGCCCTTTCAGTTCTTACTGCGATTTAGGTGTAATTTTTGACGCGAAGCTCACCTTTCGCAAGCACGTTCAAAGGATTGTCGGGAGAACGATGGCAATAGTCGGCCTACCTTATCGCCACACTGACGTTCGTGATCCTTGCCCTTAGGGCGGTGTTTTTTGGTTGTCTCCTCCCAATTTTAGAATACTGTTCACCAGTCTGGTCGACCGCCTCCCCAACTACTTTAAGAGTTACTCAACAGACTTCTTAATTTCTTTATTGCCATTCATCCCGTTATCGCATCCCTTCCCTCTAAAATACAACCCGGGACTCTCTCATCCCTTGGTATTTCCTCTCTCCACCGCCGTCGATTGCTATGTGATATGAAATTCTTGCATAGCATCTTTTCCGGAACTCTCCGTACCAACGACCTTCTTCCTCCATTCTCTATTCGTGCTCCCCCTCGGCCAACACGTAACTTGAATCTGTTGCAGATTCCAAATTTCCGTCTCTCGGTCTCTCAACGTTCCCTTTTCCATAGACTTCCCGCTACATTTAATTCCCTGAGCATCCAGTATCCTTCCCTGGACCTCTCTTTCTCACTCACCGCTTTCACTTCCTTCCTTAAACACCAGATAGTAACTTAGCTCTCTCTGGTTGCATATGTGCTCTCCTGCCTTCGTAATATCTATTCATGACATTATTTGTTAACTTTTCATTATTGTTTATCGTTTTTACTCCTGTTTATCTTTTTTTTTGTCTGTCAGCCAATGTAAAAGCCTTTTTTGCCGTTTTTGGCTGCTTTATTAAATAATTAAGTTGAACCTGGGGAAATTAATTAACCTCTCCAAAGGCTAATAACAGGGGATCTTGTTCCCGAAAGTTTTACCGATTCTACTTAAAAAATAAGCCGTAAATGCTACATAATGGTTTTTAAATTGTATATTTTTAAAGAAACAAAATGTTGATGGACAAAACAAATGTTGCGATGGACTTACGGCCATGAGAACACTCTCTACGAACAATTAACAATTGTGAAACTTTGGAAAATTGAAGTGAATTCACAAGCTCTTTTATACTTTTTGAGCACTAGTCTACTTTAAATACGTTGTGATTTTGTAAGTTTAACATAAAGTTTATGATTTTATTGAGTAGACTATTAACAGTGACGTTTCGCTTTTTAAAAAAACGAGTCGCCAGGGAAATTAGGTCACAAAAAATATCTCCCTAGTGTGGACTGGCAACGTTTTCATTCCTCATACAGAATCCTACCTCCCCACATTATCCTTTAACGTTTCATACACTCTGCGAGTGCCTTCATGACTTTGGGGTGGGGAATAGTCCCCTTAAAAAAATGTTACATTGAAAAACCTTCCCATATTGGCCTCGAAGCAATAAAACGAGAAGAAAATAGAGACTCAGTGAACTGAGTGAAAAAAGACGCTGATCTAGACGCTACAAAGGGAAAATGAAATAAAGACACTCATTTGTTATTTATCTTCTTGATCCAGTAGAGTAATGGATTGCCTGTTTCACCGATTTTATCGTTTTTTTTCACCTTTTCCTAAAGAGAAAATGAAACATTTGGGACATGTCTTACGGAGTTATTGGTAGTTGAAGAGGTTTCCTCAAAGAGGAGAGGGTCGATTTAATGAGCAAACATCAATCATTTGTCACAAATATTTTAGGTGCAAAACCGAAAAAAACTCATGGTAAAATTGGGCCCAGATATCCTTAACCGAGGTTAAATGGCGCGATCAAAACGCAAGATGAACCATATACTCCTTTACATGTTAGCAATGTCGTCTATTCATCCGATACGGCATGCTACGAAATATCTTGAGAGATATTTCATAGCAGGAATTAATTTACACGGACGGACGAACGACTTGGATCGAAATGGGTTCTAATTAGCCACGCCAACTCGGTGGAAGGCAATGAGAAGAATTTCATCCGGTTTAATTTTGTTATGCTCTTTCCGCTCTGACATTTACGGGAATAAATATCAAGAAATTATTTTTTGAGTTGATTTTTCTTGACGAGACGGGCAAAGTCTTGAGTGGTGGATTCACGAGAAGACACGGACATCTTTACTTGAACGTAAAAGGAATTCTCATTATGCTGCAAGGACTGACAGGAACGAGAATTTAATAATGGCGAGAGACGCGACCTTGAAAAAAAAAGACGCGAACGTTTCAAATTCGATCCGTGACAGGTTAATATATGTCAGGCTCAACCACCCACGCCAAAGAGATACTTTAAATTGACATCAAGAATGGAGGCGGTTCACTCCGACCACTCGATTCAATTGTAAATGGACTATTCGGACACGATCTAAACTTCAATTAAAACCATCATGCGGTTTGGGTTTGTTTTGCGGGTTAAGTGATTCGATAGCATATCAATTCAGGCATAAATTCCGATTCTAACGCAACATGGGAGAGTTAGTTCATTCGGAAGTAATGCATCATTACAGATTTAAACCCACTCAGAAAATTGGCCTTCGAAATTAAGGTGATATTACAAATCGATCACGATTTTTGTACGATAAACTTCACGTAAAAATCTAAATGAATCGAATATATTCTACTGTTTCAGGCTTCACTTCGTGGAAGTATTTACAGTAATATCCACACTAAAAAGAAATACTTGTACTTATCCACAGATTTTTATAAAATGGTACAACGTGGTTTCACCGACTTGCGGCATCATCAGGTACCTGTACCTGATGATGCCGCAAGTCGGTGAAACCACGTTGTACCATTTTATAAAAATCTGTGGATAAGTACAAGTCATTCTTTTTAGTGTGGATACTAAACGAATCGATTCACCTATCGATTCACTAATAGAAATGGAAACATCACCTAAGTGAATCGATTCCCCTTTGTGAACCAAATTGATTCTTCTTGTTCCTGTCATGCGCTTCTCTTAATTTCATCTTTCACCCAGACATGCGCCTCCCTAATTCATAACTGCTGCCTCGGCAACAACGTGTTGACTCGGCGGACCTCGGTTAAGCTTCTTATGAAGATCCACCATCCGAGGGCTTAGGCACAGCACCTCCTTCGTCCGAGTCACCTGACCTTCGGAGCATTAACATCTTATGCAATGTAATCCACCGGAAACCATTAGGTATTTCGCACAAGTGTTTTAAACGACCACCGAGTCGGGTTGAGCACCGAGGAATGTGCGACGAGTTACGTCACGCGTATGTGTGTTCACAATGAGCTTAGCTCTTATGACTATTTGGCTCACTGAGTTTCATGGGGCCTCGAGTGTCGACGCCATCTGTGCAAATATATTGAAATTTTCACTCCATCCATCATTCGTAACTAGAAAACAAGCGTGCTTTATACACTACGTTATTTGGTCACGTCAGCAGCAAATTTTTTTCGTTAATCTCTCCTTTTATGACGAGCAACATACCTTCAAAAACCTAAGGCAACAGACCGGCATGACTTTCCATTTGCATCATACAGACTGTTGCCGCAGACGACATCATTCAAGCAACATAATTGTAATTTAGGACAGGTATACGTTACGAAGACCTGAAGGAGGAAATGGTGTAGGGCAAACAAAGAGGAACTTCTCCCGGTACGCAGAAGATAATAATCTTTATGAATCGTCCTAAACCTGCATACCTGCTCAGTTAAGAACTCGAATGAAAAGACTGAGTGAAAATTTAACGAACAACATCGACAAAGTCACTGAATATTACGAAAAATAATGACGTCCTTTCAAAAACTACTGAAGATATCGAGAGGAATTAGCAAAAATGCACGATTATTCGTCACTAGATTCACACGTTCCTAGGTTAGTCCACAAATAGTCCGCAAGAAACCATCGAAAGTAACAATTTTTTGACCTTAACACGCGATATTAAAAGTTTCCGTCAAGAGGCATTCCCGTGAGGTCTTAAAGGGTCTTACTGCGGGGACGCACAGGGTTCGCCTCAAAATCTCCTCCCGCAAATACCCTCCGCAGCGAAAGGAAGCCTCTGTGGCCTCAGGTCCCAGGGCCTATCGCCAGGGCACACACACGGAGGCTCGCCGACGAGGGCAAACACGCGTTATGAGAGAAAGTATGTACACACGACAAAAAAAGCAGCTGCAATATTTAGCTGCGCGTGGGGTGACGATGGTGGTGAAAAGGAGCGGTGGGGCAAGAGGGATGATGGGAGCATGCGGGGGATGATACGAAACGACGTGCCGAAAAGAATGAAGAGAACGGATCGAACTGGCGAAAGAGCGGAGATGACGGGAGACACACAAAAAAAAGAGTCCGCAGCTCTGAAGTGCAAAAACACGTGAAACGGAGAGCCATTCGGATGTTTGAGCGAAAAGGAACCAAATCCTCAGTGGTTCCGCTGGCGCTAACGAAAAAACTATTTAAGCACCCGATAATGAGCTCGCGCCATCAATAACTCAATTATTCGTTCGCTGTGCAAAAGGTTTGGCTTGTTGGCTATTTGTTGAACATTGTTGTTGAGTATTCCGGGGATTGGCTTGCAGCGGAACCCCGAACTATTCACACTCCGACACCGTTCCCTTCGTTGTCTCACTCTCCTGACATTGACGTCATACATACATACCCTCCATATTAGAGTACGTATCATTACTAAATGTTACAATAACGTATCTTCTCTTAATGGTGAGTGAAACTCCAACCACCATGCATCAGCTTTCAGAAGAGAAAAAGATATTCCTTGACAATACAAATCAATAAATCATATTCTGGTACTAGACCATGTACTACGTACTTCATTTAATTATAAATAACACGCAGTAGACCGCGAGCAACATCGAACCGCAAGTTACTACTAGGTGCAGCCACTGCCTCATTATCTTATTTTTCACAGAAGTGATTATGGTGAAAATAACTATGCGAAATTCCTTAAACTCGTGTATTATGTAGCACAGTCGGTGGCGCCCGTTACAATTCAGTAAATGAAACAACTAGTCCTGTAAGATTGATAAATGTTAGGGAAATATGTGCAACTTTGAATTCTTCTCACCACCTCAATCGGGGATTCACCACGCACTGCCTGAGAACGTACAATTAGCGCTGGTTTATGGTGTGCTTACTGTGACTATTTTCCCGTTTGATCAGAATATTTAGGTCAGATTAGTTATCACTTCTCATTATCACTATTATAGGGACGGCAAACTGATTAATTGTTTACCTAAATTAAGACCCTAAGTCTACTTTCGATTTCAACTGAAAGGGTGGTGGAAATCATAAAACGCGCCATCGTTGGCAAAAACTCTTTCAAGAGCGGTTCTCTTTAAGGGCAAACGGAATGACGTTTGAAGAAGACGGGTGTGTACACGTGAACACGGAGGGATGGCATTAATTTTCTTACATCCAACAATGGCAGAGAAGGATTTGAAATTTTGATCCTCATGTTAGTCTTCAAGAAATCATCTACGAGGGTAAGTCAATAAATAACTCTTAAAACTGGACAGAAGCAATAATAATGAGAGTAACTTTCTGAAATATATTTCACTTTTCTACACAGTCACCCTGTGCATTCAGGGCACTCATCCCATCTCTTTACAAGTCCTTGATGGCCGGCAACATAGAAGTCTTTTGTTTGCTGTCGCCTACAACGATTAATCTTCATTCAAAACGTAGGCCACTCAAATGATTAGTTAGAACAGATGAAAGTAACTTGGGGCTAAGTCGGGACTGTACGGTGGCTGCTCCAAGCGTTTTCGATTAAATTTTCTTAACGGCTCCTGCGTTTCTTTTTCCTGACATTAGCGACTTATTTACTCACTTACCTCAGTGTGTTACTACAATTTATTAAACAGAATCATCATTTGACGACAATATACCCACATGGGCCGTGGGTACCAGAAGTCACGTGTAATAAGCGTGAGTAATAATACAGAGGATAGACCATTGGCCAAAGGACGAATCTTTCCATGCCTCTAAGGACGGTGGCCGAAGCAAGAAGCAACACTGGCAAGGAGCCACACGTCCTCATCGGACTTCTTGCGAAGGGTGAGATAATGTATCATCATTCTCCGAATGCGAAGCTTCCAAAAATTCACGAGTTTACTAACTTTACGATTTCCACCGAAAGGGTTGGGCTTTCTGGTCCGTGAACAAATGCGGCTAACCCTTGAAGCCTCGAGAAGTCGAATTTCACAGTTACTTAGATAGAACCCCTAACACCTAATGATGATAATAAGTTGGATGTTGAAATTCTAGATGATAATAAATTAGAAAAATTTTAATTCCAAATGTTATACCGTGCTATTTATAATAAAATAAAGACTTAAAGGAGCATGTTTGAAAGTCAACTATTGGCAGCATTAATAATATGCATAATTGATTTCGACACAATTTCTTTCGGTTTAAAGAACTACACCCCACATACGGGCGGATAGAGAAGATAGGCAAAGGCTATAAGTACGATAGCTCGTAAAAAGCTCGTATTTGGTGAGTGGAGCAAACATTTAACGACACCAAAATCTCGATGAATATTACCAAGAATAAAACTATTCAATGTTTGAGTATACTTTCCACTTGGCCAATGGCGACTGAAGGTCCTTTAAGTAATCTTCACTGCGACTCTCATTAAAGAAACTAACTCTAACTTAAAAAAAATGCATGCCATGTTGTCCCGACAAAGATTTTTCTTTGAAAGCTGCTGTCTTAATACACTCTGCATTCAAGGCTTTTGGCAAGTACTCCCAAGTGCGAAAGGGTTTTTTTAAAAGGATTATTACAACCGTCAGCCCATTTCAGACGAACCAGAAGCCGAACTATGATAAAAAATGGGCAAAAAAACACCAAGTCGGTGTTTCATTTTGCCGATTGGAATACACGGGAAATCATCTAACACTTAAGAATTAAACTTTTGTCAATCCTTTCACTGATTCGGATATTACCGCATATCAACTTAGGGACAACGGGAATGGTAGACGGAGATTATTAATTCTATTACTTCTGAACTTTCTTCATGCCCGGGCATTCGTGAATACGGTATACGGTCTCTTGATTTTATTAAGGCGACACCCACGAAGAATTTCTCAAAAATTAATAAACAATTCTTAATTTTTATTATCAAATATTGCTTTTTTGCAACCTTGCTACATGGCTCTATTACAAAATGCATGAAAGACGTTCACTCTGGAGAAAAAATTTATTAAGTTTAAAGTAGTAATGATTTGGATAATCGAATTTGCGAATCCCAAATGACACTTCTCGTTTCATTACTTTGTGGAAAGTTTTTTAAGGCCCTCATAGGTTATATTTCAGGAATTAAATGATTTCAATCTACATCATTATGCGTGTGAAATCATTCGAGCGACCAAATGCATAAAAATTCAAAGGAACAAAAGAGGCGTGCTGCCGTACAGATGGAGCGTGGTATTTATTCAATTAGCTAAGTTATTTTTTAAGAAAAGCTTCCGACCGATTTTCGATCCTTTAGGGACGAGATTTCCCAGATATCATGTTTCCGACAAAAAACCTCCACGGAAGAGTAAAATGTAGCCAATCATCGACTGGAGAGAACACAACTGTTTATTCCGTTTAGAATTTTGACATAACATATATTAACATACATGCAGTGTGTCATACTATGGCTAAGGAATCGCCACGACTTTCATAGAATAACAAAACCTTTTTAAACCTGGAGGCGAAAGACTAAGATCGAATTTCCCGATAAAATGAAAAATGACTACAAGACAGAAGGGCAAAAGAAGAGAAGGTAATATTACGTTGATACACAATAGAGAAGAAGAACATGATGGATTGTTCATTAATTGTAACACAATGAATTTCTTGAGAGCATAACAGATAATATAACAAATAATATCAAATTGTAGGTCAATAGACAAATATGAATACTAAAACAAGATGGGAATAATAAAAAAAAAAAGATTTACCCGATCTGGAGAGAACTGATACTGCGACGGGAATAATGGAGGTCGAGCAATCTTACAACTGAGAGAGAGATTCGTAAAAAAAATGTTGAAAACCAATTCATTAGAACATCGAAAATTTAATGATAACTAATTAATGTGAGCTTCTAGGCAAGATCTTCATAGCTAAGAGCTAATAGCTTTCCCCTGTACCCATATACACAAGTAAAGACCTCGTTTGACGTTCCCTTCTCGGGAGCAGGATGGCTACATTTCCACATCCCTCAAAGAGAACCCACTCCGCCGCTCAATACGACGGCAGCTCAATCGAGTGATACGGTAATTTCGTCAACGTCCCTTTGCTACCGCCGATCCCAGACCCATCATCAGGAACCGGGAGAGCCACCGCCATAATTCCCACCGCCACACAAGAGAGCTCACGGGAGATCCCACGGGCAACTGTGCACCACTCGAATGACAAATCGAAAGCAACCGACACGAAATTTACAAATTCTCACGATGAAGAAATTCTTCAAGGGAATTGCAAAAGCATTGGGCAAACGATTCCCAACAATCGATCTCGCTTCATGGCTCCTTTGCCGAAGGGTAACTCATACAATCACTCGACCGTAAAACAGGACACGCGTGAAGAATTTAATCTGGTATCTCTCCGATGAACATCTTATGGTTCACAAACACTTCGTGGGCATTAATCGAACGGAGGATATCGTTAGATTATCTTTTTTTTTAATTTACATGTCACAAAAACTACCAATCAACAGAAGTACGGACTAGTTGCAGAAAAAAAATCTTAGGCATTGTGAACGACCATTTTTACCCGATTAATAACCAGTATGGATCAAAAGGTAATTTAAGGTGGAGACGGGAATTCGCGATCCAATCTTTATGGAAATTTATAATTTTCAAATGATCTTGAATCGATTCGATCAAAAAACACACGATCTCTAATCGAAGCGATTGCATCCTATCCGACCTCGTTGCAACTCATTCTTTCGACCTCCATGTGACTGGCATTGGGTAAATCGGATGCAAGCACTCTGCAATCAATCTTTTAGGCGGATCTATATAAGCAAACCATCTCCACCGATTCAATGGAAACGATTTTTCCCCATGAATTCCCATGAATCGATTTTTTCCCATAGTTGAAGCCAATCTCTAACTAGAGGTTACAATAAATTTTAAAATCCATTTCTTCAAAGCATATCTAGTCGAAATTCCCGAATAACGAAAAACACAATTGACTATAATTTATCAGACCTTCGATATATAAATACGCCCTTCTTATTTTCCCAATTTCTCTCTCGAAAGAAAACGATAAGAATGAAGAACGGTTTGACGACATATTAATCAAAATAAACAACTTCAAGGTGAAAAAACCTCGGGCAAATGTTATTTCAGGTTCTAACAATATAAACTTTTAACATATGATTAATTATTTTAAAATCAGCAACTTCTGAATCAACAAAAAACTTGCCCACGTTTTGTATTTATAAAACGGAAATATTAACAAACGAGATATTTTTTGGCAAAAACATAAAGAGGTATCCATTAGTAAAACAACACGACAGTCGTGTGCACATAACAGAATATCGCACAGCCCAATATACAACATTACAAAATACAGAAAATGAGAGAGGATTACATAATCAGCCGTTACTGCATTTTTCAAAAATTCGAAGTAAAATTTATGTAGCGATAACACGAATAAACTGATCGTGACACGACATGGCGTACGTGAACGTTGGAAGTTATCTCCTGCAAGTATCGCCTGCTTAGATGTGCGACGAGGAAAGAGAACAATTACATGCACCCTAGGGGATGTTTACCTGGACTCATTCTTAAGGACGGGTGTTTGAAAGGAAATAAAAGATCACTCCCCAGATTTAAACCGCGCCATTGGGGAGTACAAAAGTTTCACTCGGCAAGGGAAAAAATCTGAACTACGTGCTGCACATATCCACCCAAGAACAATCGACAAAAATTGTAGGTTGGAGTTCGTAACATAAAATTTCATTTATGTCCACCATCATACTATTTACGTAGGCATTGAAAACTGGTTTCTAGGATGACGTTTTCTCTAATATGGTGGTTGGGGTTCAGAAGGAGTTGCCCGAGGCTGTTGTGTCCTTGCGCTCACGGCGTGTAAAACTCAATAAAATATTCGACTGCGCGTAGTAATCGGCACCTTCTAGAGAAAATTTGAACGTAGGCAAACAAAACACGCACGAGAAAATTTTCAATGAATCGCGCGTGTTGTTTCTTGATGAAGTCAATGACATGGCAGACAGATATCGTACGTGCAAGTCAGTTGCCGAATTAACTAGGTCGTTAACTAGTGAAATGTTCATTGTCGTCACCTAACCAAGTCGTTCGTTAAATATAAATACAACAATTAAGAAGGATATTTTACCATTAAGCCAAAGCAGATAATTACGTTTAACCACCACATGTACAGTTATCAAAAATAGAGGAAGGGAATGTTACCTCTAACGATGTTTCGACTATGCCTGGAATTAACTGACCTTAATAAATGTATGTAGCTAATGCTATCTTTAATATAATGTTTCAATTGGTTTCCCAATGATTCAAAGCTCATTGCAACACCACAAATAGAAGTTTGCAAGTTTTCTCCCTATCAATTATTTATAACTCTCCAAGACAAGATTTTTAGCATATATTTATCACTGAAAGCAGTAATATATTGAAATTAGCGTTATTAATGCAAATCAATATGAAAAGTGAAATGTGAATATGAAAAAATCGGAAACTGGCCGTTGCGTTTTCACTTGGGTATCAACTATTCTCTTCCAAAGTGAGAGTAAAACGTAGAAGACTTCACGAAAATAGCGGACGTTGGATTTACATGTAGATGCTTAAATCTTTAAGTTATTACGACCTTGGTAGACAAAAGGGAAATGAAATCATATCGTTTCGCTAATGATATAATACCGACAGGGATATATGAAGTCGACATTTCCATGTCGTAGCTAATAACGAATGTTTGAGATGAAATTTTAGGAGAATTAATCCAAAAATATTCATCGGGAACATTATTTTTGATAACTCGTTCAGCAGAAAGAAAATATGAACAACATCTGTCCTTTCCTTTTCCGTTCTTCTTTCAGTCATCTTCCATTTCCCAGGCTTTTGGTTGACTAATATTTAAGAATGAGTCATGAAGCTGCTGACAGGAAAGAGTTAATGATTACACAGGGCGATACTTTACCTTTGTTCCCTAATATTCCCACTCAATCTAAAATTCCTACTACTCTTGATTGGATGAAAACATTATTAAACATAAGAGATTATTATTTCTTCTCTCTGAGACACAGGACTGATGCGAAAGGTGAATATACTATATATTACCCTAAGACGTTCAGCAGTCGCAGACATTAGATTTTTCCCAGCATATCACTGCAAACATTCAACAGACACCCATCGGTATATTAAGCTTGATGCCACTGACGACAATGCTGACGTCAACAATGCAAAACTTAGGAATATTATCCATTAACGCGAATCACTACTACAACTATGCCTATATAACTAAAGAAAATAATATCAATTACTCCAACCCAACTCGTATTGCTAACCTAGGAGTAAATCAATGGCACTCATTGGACGGAAATGTTCTTTAATAAGGGATCGAATTGCAAAAGATGGTCATATTGAAAAATAATATTTCTACGCCTTGAATTTAGGTTGATTACCTTCTTGTAGACTTTTAAAAATGATGAGACATTGCAATCAAATTCAAATGATGTTCACCTGCATTCATGACAATAATGATACTAATACACGCGAAATTAATACATAAATATTAAGAAAGGAGCATGAGGTTGTAAAAACCATCCAAGGGCCGCCATATTCCCCCTACATTCCATGACGAAAAATTATTCCAAGCTTTCAGAGGAGCTCCTGCCGAGTTACGACGAAAATACACCACCGCTACCATCTGCCGGCGGAGAGGATAAACCTTGAAGCGCTTTGGCGACAGTACGTCACTCTAGCGGAATTCCACTCCACTAAAGCGACTCCCACGTGTCGCGGAGCGGGAAAGCTATATCCAGCATGAATGAATAGGCAACCACCTACTTACTCTACAACTGCACAGCATGGAGTGCAAACATGACAATGAATCCACTAGTTTAATAATATTTAGACATGCAATGTATTGCAACTGGATAACAACGCCTAAAAACTATATGCAAGTGAAAACAGAAAAGGAACAATATACTATCAGATGAGAAGACATTTCATCATAGGAAATCTTACGTGAAACTAACATACGAAATAGTTGATTCCTGTCATTCTATCTAGATAGTGGATATTAATAATAGTATTGTTGGATCAAGTAAAACAATGGCAGTTGTGATGTTGAATGGGGAGTTTGAATTTTAATGATCATCCCATAACATTCAATTAAAACCTCTATGTCATCCGTAGGAATTTTAGTACACGCAAGAGAGGTGTACAAATTCAATTTCACATCAATCAGATATTTCAACCATTTTTTTATATCAGGATCCTAGCAAACTATTTTGGGACCTATTAGGTACATAACGCTAGAACTCCTTTAAGTACATTTTATCGCTGGACCAAATGCGTAATGACTAGAGCATGACGAAGAGATAGAAATTAAAATGACAGGAAGATGAGAATGTCGCACAGCTGGACGATGACAAAACAATAACAAACAAAAATGTATGACAATAATATTCAACGGAAACGCCGCATGCTTAAAACAATCCTCTTACGAGGTGTCCCTATAATCTTCTGCGAAACTGGAATCCTACTAAATGAGGCTGAATACTGAAGGTTAGACACGTGTAGTGAATTAATTTACCCCCACATTTAAGTAAGGGAAAGGCATTCGAAAATCTATACATGTAGAACTAAAGCTAAACAAGTACTACGTCTCTTCCAGAGCTCTAGGGCAATAATTATAGCGGATGACCAAATATTGAAAATGAATTTTTCACACATGTCCAATCACTAACGTGGACACGCCTGCCTCCGTATTGCCGATTAACGTTAATTTTTACGCGTTTGATTTTTGCCTGAACCATAGGATTCATCTGGGTGGAAAAAGAATCAATCAGATAAACATACCAGGAAGTGAACCAATCAAACTTGATTACGTTATAACCGCCTTAAACAAAGCACTTCAGTCAAACCACAACAAAAACGAACAGCAAAAAGAATGCAAAAAGATCGCGCGCTCTGCAGTGTTAAAGACCTCTTTTTTGTGTCCATCAGTCTTAGACGTCGGTGTGCCCGTCAATGAGCTCAAGTGAGATTGAGAGAATAGGGAATCTAGTTTGGGAACCACACCGAGGCCAAATTTAAGCCAAGACTGGGCAATGGATCACTGACTGGTCCGTCTTGTGGTGTTCTCTTTCGCGCAGGTGATGTCTATTCCACTCATTAACGAACATCATCCATAACGTGGGCCGACGTAGGTTGAGCCGTAGTTAAAATAGAGCTCTACAATTGGGCCTCGGATGCCATGGAGTGGGTGTTCTGTTCGCAACCCAGATTAAGGTACACCACTCCTTAGGCAGTGGTCCACCGGAATTGAATCAATAACGCATATCTAGGCGACATGGAACTGTCAACAAAATGTTTCCCAAGGCCACTTAACCAAACCAAAATAATGGCAAATAAATCGAATCATAATTCTTTCTGTTGAAGCATTAAAAATCAAGATAACACATAAAACATTTCCGAAAAGAAGAACTGAAACTTCTGCCCCGGGGGTAAGAATTCATCTTTGCAGGACTACTTATGCATGACGAGGCCTCGAGGATCCTTGTTATTGTTACAATACCGGAGACTAAATTATTCGAGAACAGAGCATGCAAAGATCGAAATTCTTGAGTAAACTTCCCAAGAAAATGTGACCTGCTTATATGACACATTTGCGTGTCGCAAAGCACAATCACGCTACATAGAAACGAGACGCAGTTTGCCTTATCTTGATTGGTCAAGTAGGTGCGGCGAGAGTGATTTTTTTGTTTAAATAAAAGCAATATTGAGCTTTTAGGCGATGATAGAGATCCCTAGAAAGGGAAAAATGATTCCTAAACTAAAGAACATGTTCACCTAAAAAAACTGTCAACTTAGTCTATTTCGCATAACATTATCTCAACAGCGAACTTACGATACTGTCTTAAAATTCCTCAATAAGGTGACCTGAACATGTTTTCGAAATGTATTGTGACGACAGAGAGGCTTAGCATGACGTTATTGCATCAAGTGCTCATTAAGTGCTTCGTAGGAGGAGTTTGAAATTATTTACTTGAGTATTTGTTACTTGATTCCTCTGCAATGTTGTTACAAAATAAGGGCAACTAACAGGTATAGAATAACAGGGAACTCTGGAAAGAAACTAGCAAACCTATACCATTAAAAAAAATCATAAAATAAAATTCAACCATTTCAAAAAATCTCCCCAAAGTTTTTTTATTTCTCTCAAAAGCATTTTTTTTTAATTAAATCATTATAATGAAGGGATTACGTGATGAAATAAATCTTCATTGGCAGCCATATAACTTGTCCCTTCGTAACACGACCGCATTCCTCGAGAACAAAAAAAACGAGATAGGACGTCAAGAGCAATTGAAAAAGTCAGATAATGCGAGAGTTATTCCCCAAAGCATCATTTCTCTGCGCCACGTGAAACACGCTCGTGACCGCGAGGGATAAGACAGCCAGCACAATCGGAATAAAAATTATATTTCGACGAGGGAGAAATTTATAGTATTCAGCAAACAACAAGCGATGACATACAAGCGTTTTCCATGACGTGGGAAAATTGTTGAACAGTGTGCGTCGACAAATAATAGCCATTAATGACGACGGCAGGGAACGGGAAGACAAAAATGACCAACAAGGCAAGCTTACAGCAACTGCTGTCACGACTAACGCATACTTGGGAGTCGCGCGTACTAGACAACGCACGGAAAAGTTCCTCTTCTCCTATGCAAACATGGGCCAAAAAAAAACAAGTTTCAATTGATTACTCCTTTCAAAGAAATGACCGAAACTGTGAAATCACATTCTCGGAAGACCGTGGGGGAAGAAAAAACAGGATTCGCCTAAATTATAATTAATTTTAAGTTATAATTAAAGCCCTAATTCTCTCAAATCTCACATTTTTCCGGACCAAAAACTCTTCTTATCCATGGAAAATGCAGTCCACGACTTCTGAATACGAAATAATAGAAATGGCAGACTGAACGCGATACAATAGGACAGCGTTCCGAGGATGAAAGAAACGAGTTGCCGAAGACGATAATTGAAGGTAAGGAACGTGTTCGGGAAGCGATTCTGGAAGATGAACTCACAAGGGGATAAAACGGAAGGTACTCGATGATCAAGGAGCATGTCAAGAATAATCCGGCATAATAATAATGGCCGCGCCAAAAGGGCCAATTTCCCCATCCCGTCAGAGATACCGGCTCGTACTGTGAGACTTCTATTGCGGGCGTCCCTTCGCACAATACGACTAGGGAAAAAAATGGAGTGGGATCGCTTTTGAGGGTTATTATTGAAATTCTTGGGAGGAGCCAATTGGAAGGAGCCAATGAAATACATACGGCGCCACCGTTTCCGAGAAGGCTTAGGGAAGTTGAGATTCTCGCAGCTTAAGAGGCGCATTGAACCACGCCAGACGATTCCACGAATGCGGAGGGAGAAGGAGAAAAGAGATTCCGAATAACCACGCTCTCTATCCACGATACAAATCCAACTTGTAAAAGCAGCTCGGATTTCTCCACGAGAGACCACACTGAACGCCCAATTAAGCCGTATACCTCTTTAAAGATTTATTTCATTCAATTACGTGATATCAATTTCGGTGAACCACTCGTGGTTGAAATTTTCTCAAAAACTAGTCAGTGTGAAACATTAATTACTAAATTGTCAGATCAGCACAGCTTTGAACGAAAAGGGAAATTCTATTCATATATTAAAACTAACTACAAGCTGATCCCTTTAAAATATCCTTTATTTCGTACTCGGATACTTGTAATTAGTGGCTCATTTACAACATCTTGGATTTCGAAATGGCCAAGGTTTACTATCACGCGTTGTGCACACCAAGGTCCAAAAATATTCCGAAGATTGCCGATTTTATTGGTTGGGAAACTTCTGATAAAACCTACACTACGTTAATACTAAAATTATTCTACACGTTTAAATTAATGTACAAATGGAAATTAAAATATTGTATACGCTTCAGACCGCCGCATATAAAAGGGGTGAAAAAATAATAGTACTCGTATAGTCTAATTCATCAGTCCAGAGCAATATGAAAGCTGATAACTGAATTGCACAAAACGTTAAAGTAATGGTGGCAAACTTTTTCCGAATGGGTCTTATCGAGCGACAGAGCTAACCTTGTGAAGTAGTTTTAGTGTTCCTTCTTATTCGATGGCCAGAAGATAAGTCACAAAAACAACGTTCGCTTTACAAAATAAAATTAATAACAATAATTGTGTGCATCTTCCACAGCAAAATACCCTTAAATAAATCTAATCCTTTCCCCTACAAGCCGCCAGGAGTATGTGCAGCAAGGGGTGTTGGGTATCACTCACTAAGAGTATGTTCATTATTAATGACCTGCATTTCATACTATTATATTTTCGAGCGAGCCGAGCGGTCACGGCGGGTGATGACTATTACTGCTGCGGTCACGAACTGTAAGTGGCCGCAACTTGGATTTTCAGTCATTGTTCCAAACATTCTGTCCGTCTATAACCTTTTCTCAGAAATAAGAATACTAAATATACTTAAAAGAGACATTAGTTAATTGCAATAACCCTTAAGAGATGCGACGAAAACGCACCCAGCTTTTAAATATTACTATTTCATAGCCACCAAACTGGCAAGGATTTCTTGCGCACAAGCAGCTACTTCTTTTAGGACGCAAAGAACTACTGCATAATCACCGATAATTGTGCGGTATGTTTCCACAATCCTTGAATGTATGTGTGTGTATACATAGATTTTTTTAAACCATGAGTTACAAACTATTTATTTGATAGTTGTGTCCATCCAAAAACCTACCTTAACCGGTAGATTACCTAATAATAATAAGAAAAACCATAAAAACAGTAATCAACCCGAAGGTCGGTTTGGTAAGTGATGATAGTGTTCGCCCAGTACTAATCCCAGTAATCGAACCCGGGACCCTCCAGGCCGTAGTCCAACGCTCTATGACTTTAATTAGTTAAGAAAGATATTTTAATAATAACTTTGATTTCCCACGCAGCTAAAGTTATTCTCAGGATCATCAACAAAAGGATAGAGAGTAAGGCAAATGATTACTTAGGGGAGGATCAGTTTGGGTTTAGGAAAGGAAGAGGTACGCGTGATGCCATTGCAGTAATGAGATCACTAATCGAGAGGAATATAGAATACAATCAGGACGTATTTTCCTGTTTCGTAGATTTCGAAAAAGCGTTTGATAGAGTGAATTGAGAAAAACTAATGCGTGCATTGCAAAAAATAGGAACAGATTGGAGGGACAGGAGACTAATCCGCAACCTGTACATGTCTAAGGCTGCTCAGGTGCGAGTGGGGAACGGAGTCCGGATGGGCAGTGTTAGGAAGAGGTGTAAGGCAGGGTAGCCCATTGTCACCGGTGCTGTTCAACGTATATGTGGAGGAAATGATTAAAGAGTCATGGGAAGAACTGGAGGTATGAATCAAAGTCGGAGGGGAATTCGTAAAATCGGTTAGGTTTGCTGATGACCAAGCATTAGTCGCTCAGTCAGCCAAGGGGTTGGAAGCATTTCTGAGTGAATTGGAGGATCAGTGCGATAAATATGGGATGAGAATCAATATTAATAAAACAAAGGTTCTGCGGTTTTCCAGAAAGAAAAAGGCTAAACATTAAAATAGGAGGGGAAAAAATAGAGCAGGTGGAACAGCTTGCGTATCTCGTAAGTGCTTTGGACCAACACGGTCAAAGTAGCAGGGACGTAAGGAGAAGAATTGCGCTTGGCAAGGAGGCTTTCTCAAGGAGGAGGGAGTAGATGACGGAGACGTTGAGTAGGGAAGTTAAAAAAAGACTCGTAAAAATTCTGATATGGAGCTTAGCTATCTACGGCGCGGAAACGTGGTCGTTGAAGCAGGAGGATAGACGTAGATTGGAGGCTTTTGAAATGTGGGTGTGGAGAAGAATGGAGAAGGTGAAATGGACCGAAAGGAAAACAAATGAGGAAGTACTAGAAATGGTGGGGGAGGAGAGGGGTTTGTTGGGAGAAATCCTATGGAGGGAGGAAAAATGGATGAAAGGCGTATTGAGCGGTAGTGGACTGTTGAAGAAGGTAATAGAGGGGAGAATGTTGGGCAAGAGAGGAAAGGGTAGGAACAGGATAGGGATGTTGGACGGGATGAAGCGAGGAAAGAAGTACACAGAGATGAAGAGGGACCTGATGTAGATTAGGTTTTGGATTGGGTTTTGTTTGGAGTTTCAAAACATTTATTTGATAATTGTGTCCATCCAAAAACCTACCTTAACCGGTAGATTGCAAAAAAATATAAAAATATACATATATATGTTTTTAGACTTATACGTGGTTATGCGTATATATACCCAGATCTGGTACCCGAAAAATCGCATAGCTTGGGTAAAACTGCAGGTTCCCAGAGTACCTTGCCCGGGAATCGTACCCGGGACCCTACGGTCAGTGGTCCAACGCTCTATTCTATTGACTACCGCGACCGGATTTAACATTTAAAAAAATATATACATATATAAATATATATATATATATTTCTATAAATATATACATATATATATACATATAATCATATATATAAATATATATATATATACATATAATCTACATCCAAAAATAAAGATATCGCCATCTAGACACCAAACATATTATCTATCGCCTCTCCTGTACCTCCTGCCTTCCCTTCTGGGAGGGGGGGGGGGTGATTGCACCACCACTATTTCCCTCCACATGAATGGCCAGCACTACTCTGCTATATCTCCCGCCTCCGTTAATCATAGCATCCCTATTCACGCTGCTTCCCCCGATCAATCCTTTCAACAACTACTTCCCTGATTCAGTGATTGAAACCGTCACCGAATCAGTAAGCAGCATAGATGTGAGAACACACGCGAGATGGCTCACATATGAGTATTTTTATTAGGTAATCTACCGGGAAAGGTAGGTTTTTGGATGGACACAACTATCAAATTGGACATTTTGTAACTCCAAACAAAACCCAATCCAGCAACCTACTCTACATCAGGTCCCTCTTCATCTCTGTACATGTGAGTATATGTGTTCAAATCTTTCAAACATCACGGACTTCATATCGCCCTCTAAAAATATCCAATAGCCGCGCGTCCCTAGCCACTTCACTTTTAGTCCCTTACCTCCTCCCCTCACCACATTCTATCCGCTCTTCCCCGAGAATGGAATTCTGAAGGTAGTACTTTAAACACAGACACAAAAATAAACGTTTCACCCCAAGAGTCTTGTTTTTGGAATTTACGGTGGAGACACTTCCACCATCTTCAGAAGGAGGAATTTAGAAATTAGAAAGCAATGGACTCGGAGCAATTAAGGAAGGGAGGCACGATACGGAGCGCACATCACCACGTACGGCGGAACCTCCGACCATCCCGAAACCGAGGGGCAGTGCGAGCGCGGCCAACATCAAGGGTTCGAACGCCAACCCCGTTATCTCTCAAGGAGAGTACAACGCCTGAGTGGGAAAAAATAAAATTATTAAAAGATAAGATAGCGATATAGTTAATATTCGAGTGGCAATCAAGCTTCTCCAATGGATACGGAAATGCGGACGTGAATCGATAAGCCCTCGCAGCACTGGGAGGTTGATGAGAGTAATTCACTGGACAGCCGGGCTGCCGATGTACACTGCTTCACCCGTTGGAGCTGCGATAACATTTCAAGCGGCAACTATACTGGCAGCTAAAACATTTCTCGCACACGAATGGGCCCCTTATTTATAGGATTATAAGGGGGATATTTCCAACCCTAGATTCAAAACAGAAAAGGGTGAAGCGCGGTCAATATTTTTCACTGTTTAGATGAACTGTAAGGTGGAACATGGATAAAAACAAGAGAAATAAATCTTTTACAAATCAAAAATACAAATAAAAAACCTGATGACTGTAAATCAAAGATTCATGTCAAGTACCCTACTAATCGTGACGTGGTGGGGGGTAGTAATGTTGAATTAAAAAATGCTTAACAATGAAATAAGCATAAAAATGTCACTGACAAGAAGGGGAATTTCGTTCGAAAAACTTAAATATTACGATGCAAATAAACTGAGCATGCCTTCATTTCCACGCAGATCACTACTGCTGTGATCGAATCACAAATGAAAGAGAAAATTAATTCTTCCCTCCAGAAAATTTAATTTCCCAAACTAAATACTTCCTACGGCGTCACACGAGTTGGTATTACATAGTTGTTTTTCACATAGCTACCATGATGTGTGAATTTCACACGCCGTCGGGCTTGGTACTGGGTGAACTCTACCATCACCTACCCCAACCGACCTTTCGGGGTTGAATACTGTGTTTATGGTTTTTACCATAAAATATCGTTTCTAAAATGCTCCCGTCGCGCCATCACTCTCTCACTTCTACTTATCGAATATCCTTGGAGTAATGAAGACCGTTGTCACAGAGAAAAAGAAGAGTATGGTGTCCTTAAGGTACTTGAGAATTTCAGGGATTGACTGTGAGTCATCAAAAAAAAATTGAACCTCGAAAGCATTTTTCACCAGTACCTTGTAACGAACGCTTCTGAAAAGACCAGAGACACCGAGTATGGATGTCTCAGTTTCACCACAAACGCTCACCGCAAGTGATCGATTCATGCCTTCTGAGTTATGAACATCTGAATCTTCTTATTGTTAGACTTTTTCACAATTTATTACAAAGAAATTTGAGAATCCCCAAGTTCAAGTTGAAAAAATAAAAGGACAAGATCAACATAAATATAGTAACCAGGTTTGAAAAGTAAAGTAATGTAAGTAATGAAATACTTTCATTTGCAAGTATTAGCCTGCAACCAAAAGACAAGTACAGTTTTTTTCATTTAATTTTTCTCGTTTAATTATTATATTTTCTATTGTATGACAGGGTACGAAAATGGATTTCATGCATACGTTTATCAAAGAATCTGATCCCCTCAATGTCTCACTGGAGCCTAGCGTACAAACCGTAACGCGGGGATGGAGATGTATTAATAATGGAAACGTTTTAACTCGTACTATGTGCGCCTTCCCAAGAGTTTGAAATTTACATTACCATTCATACAACGAGTGGCTATTTAAGTTTTCTAGCAATTATTTGACGTCTTATGTACATCCGGTGCGATTTTTAATTCAATTCGATCTGCTTTCCCGTGCACATTCTTCAATTCACGAATCAAATTCTTCGAAAGTCGCTCGGGAAGATTTACGTCAGGTGGGCCTTCCCAAATACACACACAAACAATGTCTCTGACACAATGGTAGCGCAGCTAAGAAGAACTTCACCCGCCACACGGTAAGAGCTCGTGACAGACCACCATCTAGGACGCGCTTCGGTGCCCCCAGTTCGGAGCCAGAATGGAGACGAGCCATTGTGCTCCTCCACGCGCATGTACAAAACCACAAATGAACAAGTGGCTTAAAAGGTTTCCCGTTAAAAGCACTGTCCGGAAAGTAAGATGGGAAAGTCCGCGAAAACAATCAAAGATAAGTCAAGAAAATTACTAATTGAACATGGAAAGATACAAAAAAACATTCAAGGAATGTATAGAGGAACTTCGTATATGATAAGGAAATTAGGACAGCAATGTTGGACAAAGAGACTATGAGGTGTATTGGGAGGATACTTGGGTCGTTCGATAAACCCTTACAAAATCCAAGATATGGTGCACGTAGTATCAGAGAAGGTTTGCCTATCGTAATTCTAATCTCTCTCTAGATTGCTGTCACATTTTCAGATATACCCATCATGTAGTGTCATTTTCACGGTCGATTGAAGCAATATACATTTATTAATTTAGAGAAATGATACGAATGAGTTTCGTGCGGTGACTAACACTTCTATTTAAAATTCTTAACACCGAAATATATCAAAGCGGAGTTGGATGCAGTTCATGGCACAACTGCCCCTGTGTTTACGACAGTTTACCATTAGGGGTAAATGAGTACGTGTCGTATATCGACAAATGATGAACATCGTTCGGCACGTCTAGTGACTTCTTCCGAAATGATTCACAAAATCCACGATATTGTTTAGAGTCAACGACGAATCAAAGTTTGCGAAACAGTTACGGACGAAAGCATGTAACAAACTACTATACATTGTTTTCAATTTTGTACGATAAATTGGGTATGATAAAATCCCGGCATGGGTGCTGCATTTGGTCTCAATAGAGAATGAACACAATGGTGTAGTCGACTCGGAGGTAAGTTTGGCACTTTTTTGTCGCAATCCTGACGAGTTTGCTGCAATGATACGCAACTCTGGATGAAACACCAATACACTCCAGAGACAAAGGGACACTCGAAACAGTGCGTTACTAAAGGCGACCCGGCTCTGTAGAAGGCGAAGATGGTGAAATCGGCCGACAAGATGATGGCCACAGTTTTTTGGGATGCACGCGGAATCATCTGCATCGATTGCTTGCAAAAAGAACAAGCGATAGATGGAGAGAATTATGCGTCGTTATTGCGCCGGTTGAGCGAAGATATCAAGGAAAAAAGTTCTCATTTGGCAAAGAAAATATTCTCTTCCATCAAGACAACGAAAGGGTGCTAACCTGCGCAGTTTCGATGGGAAAAATTATGGAACATAAGTTCGCATTATTACGACATCCACCGTATCCAACACATTTGGCCCCAGTGAATTTTTCATTTCCAAACTTGAAAAAAAAGGCTCGGCGGTTAATAATTCACGTCGAATGATGAGGTTATCGCCAGAACCTCTGGGAAGAGTATCAAGATAAAAGGAGATTATGTGGAAAAGACAAAAAATCTACCCAAAATAATTTGTTTTTCTATTTGTACTAAGAACGACTCACGTAGCTTAGCTCCAGGAATACTTGATAACGAGGTCGAAAGGGCATTAAGGAATTGAAATCAAATAAGATCATGGGAATAGACAATATTTCTGGGGGAGTATTTAGGAGGTTTATGGCAATATGGGAGGAAGAGTTTAGCACTAATTCTAAGCACATATGAAGGAGGGATGTGGCCGAAACATTTTGTCATATCAGCTTTAGTTCCTAATTCAAAAAAGTGTAAGATGGCTATATGTGAGGGCTACAGAACAATAATTTCCTTAATAATGAATATCCTTAGCGATAGGAGATTAAAGGGAAATGAGACATCCGCTAACTGTACAAAAATCAGACTGCTCAGGTGCGAGTGGTGGAGGGAGAGTCCGGATGATTAGTGATAAGAAGAGGAGTAAAAGAGGCTTGCCCATTATAATGGACAAGCCTGTTTGCCTGAGTCTGGTGTTATTAAAATAATATTCCCATATCATCATGTAGAAGATTTTTTTACGTAAGTAACAACATATCTATATCTTGAAAACTAAAGCTGATAGGAAAAAACTAGTGTCATAATTGGATTCAGCACCCCAATTGCTCTTTAAATCAGCATTAAAAGCTCCGGCACCAAAACCACTGTTGGCCTGTGTTATTAATATAATATTCCCAGATCATCATGTAGAAAATTTTTTTACGTAAGTAACAACATATCTATAACTTGAAAACTATGGCTGATAGGAAAAAAACTAGTGTCATAATTGGATTCAGCACCCCAATTGTTCTTTAAATCAGCATTAAAAGCTCCGGCACCAAAACCACTGTTTGCCTGTGTTATTAATATAATATTCCCATATCATCATGTAGAAGATTTTTTATGTTAGTAACAACATATCTATATCTTGAAAAATATGGCTGATAGGAAAAAACTAGTGTCATAATTGGATTCAGTACCCCAATTGTTCTTTAAATCAACATTAAAAGCTCCGGCACCAAAACCACTGTTGGCCTGTGTTATCTCCGTTGCTATTAAACGTATATGTGGCGGAAATTGTTTGGCATGGGTTAGGTTTTGGTGGAGGCATGGGAAGAACTGGAAATAGGAATGAAGGTAGGTGGGGAATTCATAAAATCAGTTGGGTTTGCGGATGACCAAGCTTTAGCTCTGTCAGCCAAGGGGTTGCAAACTGCTAGGCGCATAGGACATTCAGGCCGATAGGTATGGAATGATACGAACTTTAACAAAACAAAGCTTTTGCGGAACCCTAGAAAAAGAAAAGCTAAGTTATGTATTGAAATTTGAGCTCATAAACTTGAGTAGCTGGAACACTCCATCTATCTCTTAAGTGTTTTGGACCTAGATGGCCAAAGTGGTAGGCTCATAAGGAGAAGGATTCCGTTAAGCAAAGAATCTTAAAGAAGGGAATTGATGAAAGGTGGAGAAAGATGGACAGTGTGAAATGGACAGAAAGGAAAATAAATGAGGGAGTGCAAGGAATGGTGGGGAAATTGATGGGAGATATCATAAGGAGACAAAAAATGGATGCAAAGCACGTTGATTGGCAATGGAATGCTGGAGATTGTGATTGAAGGAAGAATATCAGGCAAGCGAGGAATGGGTAGAAAAGGATAGGCAAGTTGGATGGAATGAAGGGAGTAAAGAAGTAAATATGCGGAATTGAAGAGAATTTGATGTAGTGTTGGAGGTCAGGTCGTGATTTGTGGGAGGGGTAAGGGAATTATAGATGTACCGCCACTGGCACATTGGCAGCGCAGCAGAGCAGGACGTCAACACAACATACATGAATGACTCTTAATATGTCAATATTGTGTGAGGCAGGTCCCACTCGACACTAAATTTTTCGATCGAAATTCTGGGGGCAGAATCTCCCAGGATCTCCCCCTGCCCACATATCATCCCGACCAGGCTACGTCGGAATTGACGCCCAATGTGGCCTACGGAGGCAGGACGGTCAGCCGGATTTTGGTCAGATGAAGCGAATCACCATATCACCGAATGCGACTCATCCATTACACAGTCCTACAATCAAAAAAAAATTTTTTTGGTGCCGGGAATCTTTGTGCTGATTTTAACTATATTTGTAGAGCTGAATCCAAATATGAAATCCGTTTTTATTTAACAGCTCTACTTTTTTAGATATGGCACATCTTACGATTAGTTGTTTTAATATTTGATATATTCCGGAAAATAATTTTCAAAGTTAAATAAATCTATAAGTATACTAATTAATAACCACTCTGCGGGGTTCCTTTTATTTTCAATAAACTGTCAATAAGTTTTATGTATATTTCTATATTGTAGGCCAATGAGATTAAAAAACAAAAATACGGTACCGGTACAAAAATACGGTACGGTACTGGTACAAAAATAAGTTTTTATCGCACAAGGGAAAAGGATATGCTACCCTTCTTTACTCAAGAAGACAATCTTACATTTTGTTTAGATGTTAAGGGTCTTTTGGAAAAAATGGGACTACTATCACAATAAGATGCTAGTGATTGGCGTTTGTTTATTGATAGCTCCAAGCGTAGTTTAAAATGTGTACTTCTTCACAATGGTAACAGGTTTGGCGCAATACCAATCGCTCATTCAACTAAAATGAAAGAAGAATACGATACAATAGCATTGGTCTTACAGAAGATGAAATACCAGGAACATCGCTGGGTGATTTGTGTAGATTTAAAAATGGTGAACTTTCTTCTTGGGCAGCAAAGTGGCTACACAAAATATCCTTGTTTCTTGTGCCTCTGGGATAGCAGGGACAGACAAAACCACTGGATTAAGAAGGAGTGGCCTAAGAGAGAAAACTTGGTTGTTGGGAAAGAAAACGTCATTGCTGAATCTTTAGTTGAAAGAGAGAAAATCATCTTACCGCCTCTACATATTAAACAAGGCCTAATGAAGCAATTTGTAAAGGCTCTTGACAAGGATGGACCATGCTTCGGCTACTTAAGACTAAAGATGCCCCATATAAGTATTGAAAAACTTAAAGCTGGTATTTTTGAGGGGCCACAAATCAGACAACTTACAAAGGATCCTGCTTTTGTCGAGTCAATGAATGAGATTGAAAAAATTAGTTGGATGTCATTTGTTGAGGTCATAAAAAATTTTCTAAGAAATCACAAAAGTGAAAATTATATTGAGCTGGTAAACATTATGCTCAGTAACTTCAAATCACTTGGATGTAATATGAGCACAAAAGTTCACTACCTACACAGCCACTTAGACAATTTTCTTGGAAATTTAGGAGACACAAGTGAAGAACAAAGTGAAAGATTTCACCAGGATATAAAAACAATGGAAGCTCGCTACCAAGGAAGATGGGATAACCATATGATGGCAGATTACTGCTGGTGCTTAAAACGAGACTGTTTGAACAAAGTGCACTCTAGAAAATTGCGCAAAAGAAGCTTCCGATGTGTTGAGTGATGTTTTTATGTATTTTTTTCTTTTCAATTTGTTTTATTACAGTAAAAAATTTTAGTATTTGTGGTCAATTTTTTTATAAAATTCTGTTGTGTTTGTGGGTGATTTAACAGCCCTAGAAATAAATCAAGTCTTTATATTTAGTGGGTTTTATTATTAATATAATATTCCCATATCATCATGTAGAAGATTTTTTTACGTAAGTAACAACATACCTATATCTTGAAAACTATAGCTGATAGAAAAAAACTAGTGTCATAACTGGATTCAGCACCCCAATTGTTCTTTAAATCAACATTAAAAGCTCCGGCACCAAAACCACTGTTGGCCTGTGTTATTCTTGGGTACATAAAACTACAATTTTTCATCTTTGAAAAAAAGAGCCCTATCGTTTGTGAGAGCTTGTAAGTCCGGCATACGAGTCATACTATAATTGAAAAGTAAGGTCCGTTTCGATATATTTAAATATTGGCGGGTGAGAACATGCTTGTACGCATGTAGCGCCATCTATTGATTCCTTCCCCGAAGTCACCGAAGTTATTGATTCAGAAGTTGTTTGCCTGTCGGTGAATATAGATAGCAATGTCCGCGAAAATCGTTCTTCCCGCCAGCTGCGAAGTGCGTGCCGTGAATTCGATTTTTGGGTGTAACAGGATCATCGTCTGCCCAAATACATCGGGATTTGTACCTTGTTTATGGGCCTACAGCCATGAATGAAGGCAGGGTTAGCCTACAGTGTCGAGCCTTCAAAAATGTCCACACAAAGGTGCGTCATGAAGAACAGAGTGGAAGGAGGTTCAGCGTCCACACCAATGCAATCGTTCCACAAGTGGTCAAAGAACTACGACCTGATCAACTGTTAGTATTCTGGCTGATAAATTTCCTCATGGACACACCGCTATTAACACGATTTTTTGGGAAAAGCTCGGTTATCACAAATTATATGTTACAAGATGAGAACCGAAAATGCTTACTCAACAAAGAACAAAGAATTTGGAGAGGACGATAGTTTTTGGACCGCTATCTCCCGGTCCCGACCAACCACCCAACAATTATTCCTCTTCTTGAACTTGAAAATGTGGCTGGGTGGAAAACGTTGTGAATGTGACTAGTAACTCGCGACCGCCATGGTCAGCTGTGGACTCAATTCCCAGGCGACGAACTTCTATGCTGAGGGATTGAAGAAGTTGGCGCAGCGTTACGGAAAGTGATTAGAAGTCACCGGCGATTACGTACAAAAGTGAAGTAGGTTTGTAGGAAACTTAAACAGTGACTTAAAACTTTTTCTAACGAATATATTGTTTTTTTTTGACCAAACGGAACTCACTTCGAAAATAATCCTACTTTTATCGATGCACAAGTTTATTTCGGCGACATTATTATTCCAAGTGTGTATTCCGGCGACACAACAAGTGCGTGTGTAAAGGCCATCGGCGCCGCACAAGCTTCTCCCTCATAAATATTCTGCTCTTCGCCGAAGGAGTTCGAATTTTCCAACTCCTGAGATGGCTATGTGGTCTTCTCCTTGGTGTGGCGTCGGAAGGGACAGCTTAGTGATACAAAAATTGTAAAACGACCAAGCATATATTTTCTTCACGAAACCTTTGAAAACACTTGCAACGTCGGTATAAACTGGACATCACAAAATAGGGTAGGTTTAATATGAAGTAGCAACCAACAGCTTACAAATCCAGCTGCCTTTTCAAGATCACACGTTCGGTGTCTTGGCAACACTGAGGTGAACCAATGTAGTCTCACAAAAGAAAGCTCTGTCAATCTTACCTCTTTATCTATTTATATCCCTAAGTATTTAACTCCGGCACTGGGCACGGCACTGACATTAATCTTATAATACATAAATCTTCACTTAAAAGACTAAACACATCATCGACACATCATGGTAGATCTTCTACGGGTAACACAAAGAGTCAGCCATCGAGAAAACATATTCAAGTTAAACTAAACCTTACAAAAATCTCATGTGCCGCAGCACTGGATCAGCATTGCATGAACGCCGGGAGCACAGCGTGACCCATGGGTAAACGATTGCAATCAAAAGGTCCACTAATTACATAAATACCGTGGTTACGACGGTGATGCACCTTTACAGGAATCTGCCAAAAGGCATCCTCTAGATCAAATTTCGCCATGAAACTGTTCACTGAAACTGAGAGGGTAGAGCCTTGGCTACATCTGTTGACGTTAAGTTCGGTTCCCGGTAGAAAGTAGAGGTTCCCGGTAGAGGTCCATGACGAAAGCATCTTGAAGCACACGAAGGCTTGCAGAGGCCTTTGGATTATGGAATAACCTAACACATTAATTGGCCTGGCCATACTGAGTACACATCTAGGGACCAAGGGTTCGACGTCCTTTACAACAGTTGGGGGTGTGCAGGGTTTTAAGGAAGACCAGTGAAGAAACGTTTCATTTACTCTGTAACTACGTACCATACAGATGATCTGGCGGAAAATATTACTTTCTTCACTTAGTTCCATCGTTTCCTCACTTACCTGTCCGGCGTAGTGCCGTGCGCGGACAGTGGTGGATCATATAGATGACCAAATGCTTATCCTGTAACGGGGGACTCATCACACGTGTTTAATTTGAAAATCTTATCAGAGAATCCACAGTATCACGAGCCCATCCGACGTCTCTGAGACTCACGAGAATGCTTGTTGTTCATCGCTCAGATGTACATCTCTTCCAGGGCTATCCTCTGCATCCTCCTTACATTCTTTCAATGCGTGTAATTGATCCACGACTAAATTTGAAAGTCAAACGAACGGTGCAATGCTGCAACAGCGTGCGATGTTGCCGGGCGAAATTAACACGAGCGTCCCTAAGGATTGGTTCAAATAATATCCTAGGGGAGGGAGAAAAGGGATGAAAGCCCGTTCTGGACGCGAAAGCTAATTCCACAAAATGTTCCCAATGAGTGTAAAGCTATAACTAGCCGGCTGGGAGCAATGTTACGAGGGATGAACGAATTCCGTGACATGTCCTTGCATCTCTGGCCCGCGGCTTCGGGCTGGGCATGTCCATCCATGTGTCCCAGAGGGGGGGAGAAGGCGGGAGGGAAAGGGAATAACCCTGGGAAGGGTGGGGATGTGGGAAGGGACATGCGTGTTCGATGGGCGACGGGAACATCCGCCCCCTCGAAGGCTCACACGTACGCGCGGGTTGTTGTAGCCGCGCGCGAGAAGTGAGAGGGGAAGGGGGGGGGCGGGTAGAATTCGTAATCCTCATACCCCACACGTTTTTCTATTTCATTCCATTCTGGTGAACTCAGGGCGCCGAAAAATACGGCGACGTGGTGTCGGCGAAGGGCACACGATAACAGCTGCACTATCGATTTGATCCATGGAGAGACACGTAGCACGATGAGGATGGCAGGGGAGGTGTTCCAATGGCGTCAGGATGAAGATGCTTACTGCGCGCTCATCGAGGTCCAATTTGCTGCCCTCCGGCGATGGAATTGCAGCGTAATTGAGTGAAGAAACCAATTAGAAATTGAAATTTACAGTGGAAGTGCACCACTAAGACCACAATAACGCGGCCCAATTTACACCATTCAGTTCCGAAAACACACGGCCACTAACATTATGGGATCGGAGTAGGGAAAAATTTCTCTAAACCGTTTACATTTCACATCTCCGAAGGATGTGCACACATGCCATTCCTTCATACCTTTCGCCAATAGAACGTTCGACCATGGGAAGAAAATGAACTGAAGACTTGTTTATCTAAACACACCTTCGGGCGCAATGGGTCAGTAAAAATAAAGGTTTTGACAGCACGCTTTATCGTAGCCATCTCTACAGACCTTATTTCAGCGTTCCTTAACCGATACCCTGCGTCCAATATGACGGAGTAAATATTACAATATGTGGTGTATCGTAAGTGTATCGTTCAATGACACCAGACTCCAACCTTGTGAAATCGTAACTTGAGGAATTGGAAAAACTTTTGTTGATTACGCCATACTTTATTGCTGTACGACAGGATTCATGTGCTGCCTGAAGAAGCAACAAATGTGACCCAAAGCGGTCGCATCGCAATACACTTTGGATAAATTTACTAAGCATTTCTTTTCCTAATTAATTATTAATCCCACAAAATTTCCTCAGGTGTACCATTTATCATAGAGGGATGCTATAAGATTTATATTTATTTACTTGCACACAAAAATAACACGTGAGTATGAGTAAGTATTATTCTTCAAATGCAGTACGATTTGTAACAGGTTCAGACAAAGTTAACAAAAACAACTATACTAGTGGATTCACTCATCAACCTCTATATTTGTTGGTGATAAAGAACTGTGTGAATAAATTTTTCAATCCGAAGGTTATTTTGATAGAGTACACCGTATTTGTCCCACTGCACACTCGTAAGCACACTTGTGATTCGGTGGAAAGCTTCACAAAACCAATTTTTATCACTTATCGTATAACTTGCATAAAATCGGAACTATCAGCCAAGCATTGCTACAATAAACATGCCTTTACATTTGACGTTTGGAATTCGAATTCCTGCGGCCCTGTTATCAACCATTAAAATGTTAAAATATATTATAAATTTGCCATCTCATTTATTTATTTTAAAATTGCATGGAATCAAACAAATTTAACGAATCCAATTCAACAAAAATCAAATAAACCATCATAAATGCACTATTAATCGTGCACATCAAATATTCCCGTCGCATTCGACGTATTTAGTGATTAATGGAGTGGGCATCGTACGGATACAATTAATGTCAGACGTAGTCGAAAAATTACTACCAAACTCCGGAAATGCCACTCGTGGATAAAAATAAAACTTCAAGAAACGATTTAATTTCTTATGTAATGAGAATCTACTCCTAGCAGCAATTTTGTTAGTAACCCTCGTTGAGTATCGCGAGATGACGGATTTCTATTGAACAACATCGAATACACTAGTCGTATAATCGGAGATGAGAAATATACGAGTGGGAAGTTTTAAGGATGGATAGATAACCCCGAAGTCAGAGGAAAGCTAACCTTTAAGGAAGAACTTGAGAAGGGGACGCAGTTTAACGACCGACTGAAGGGTGCACTTTACAAAAGTACTCTCCGTGAGACAGCCCAAGTAGGGGAACCACCACCACGAGCTTTCAATTAGGTCGTGCCTCCTCTGGAAGAGTTGTCACTATTAGCCGCAAGGCTTCCAACCCACGACCAAAAATTGCATTAATATTTAAATGAAATCCTCCCTCGGTGGACCAAAAATCCCTACGTAATACTGGACCGGTTATCGACGTGATACGACGATCGAGTCATCACAGATCGTAATTCCTGGATCGTACGGTGTAACAAATAGCAACGAGCACAAATTCCGTCCAGGCTGGAAAGAGGGAAGTGTTTCACACACGCGAGTGGAAAAGAGAGAGAGAGAGAGCGACATTAGCTCAAAATCAGGGGGCAAAGCGTTAACAATCGATTCTGTTAAGCTTCCTAAAGGAGAGAGCTCGCGACTTGACTACCCGTCCCGAGCGGTTATTCTTCACTCGACTCATTCCTACATTTCATTGAATTCCTTCCATCGTATCCATATTTCCAGTGAGTTTATCCTCGGGTAAAAAAAGCGGACTTCAATACATCAATACTGTATTTCTGTGAGACTTCATAAGAGTCCACGTTGCAAAAATCATGACGGGGAGATGGATATACCAACGAGCAAATCGCAATTTGCTCACTAATGTTGTCACGACACCCGACATGAACCCGGGCTTAATTCATCCAATTGATGAATATTCGCATTTCAAAAAAAAAAGTTCCCTCATTACAAGACTTATTGTTCCGACACAGCATTCCCTTTAAGCCAAATGAATACAATTTGGGTGACCCACAACCAGAGTGACGGAACGAAGAGACTTCAGTGCGGATTTACGTACCAACCATGGGGGTTGAATATTGAAGTCTGCTTCACACGCATAGTAATAATGCCTTTTTCGCTGGCAAAAATACGACCGACGGACTTTCCATTACGAACTGGTCACCAGGCAAGAAACAATCCCTCAGGATCAAAATATATATAAACAGCAATGCCATCAAATTGAGAGGCGACGAGATCTAAAAATGTTAAGGATGTCGTTTATGCCTGGCAGAAACGTATTTGGAGGAGCAAATTGCTAAGGGGTATACCCATGAGTACTATCCCTCCACTTGGCTTCACTAGGATTAAAAATTAACACTACTTATGTTCATGACGATACGCTTGAGCATAAAACTGTCTCCCCCATAGTCCGCTACGATCTCTAAATCGATGCGAAGAGTTTCATAATTAACATTATTTTCAATTTTGTTTTCAGAAGAAAAGCTTACAAATTTACATTAGCACAGATGTGGCAACCCATCCCCTTACTTTAAGAGGTTTTCCGGTTACGCTATTTGCTGAAACCCAGCAACTTCACGACAATGAATCAAACTTTTAACATGTACCACGCACTTCAAGCTAAACCTGAGATCCACCAACGGAGACAAAAATTCCAAGAAAACACAGGAGAGAGAGTCTCCTCGAGTCCCGGCAACGGATTCCTCTCGGCAAGCCCCCCCTTTCCCTTAAGTGTGCCCCCTCCTCAACGTAAGCGCTCCCGTGCTCGCCACGAAACGTCATCTTGAGCACGCGTCCCGAATGTCGAAAATGCTCGACTTTGAACCACTCGCGCGGGGGGGCTGGGTTAGCAAAATGAAATTCAACTGAATGGAAAAAAAACACGGTCGGGGCGCGGATTTGCCGCGCCTCGGGGGCGAAGTCCCTCTCGCCACCCAGCACTTGTGTTTTATTTTTTAGCACTGCTTCCGCCTTCAATCGGGGATGCAACTATAGTGCACGGTTGCCCTGGTCGTCCGCCCGCGGGTCACGTGATGGTGTAGAAAACAATGGTCGTGGAATCGTACACTGCGTTACCCGCAAGGTCAAAAGTTCGAGTAGATTCCGCAATACTTCACGGGCGTTTTAGCGGAATGTTAGCACGAAGTCGTCAGCTGAATATGCACACTGTACAAACGTGCACTACGTCTAGAGTCCCATGGAATCGCAAACCAAATTCCATGCAGGAAACTTGCTTCTGCGATCACATTCAAAACTAGCCGTGATGATATTTTTCCTTAATTCGGCGTGATCTGCGCACTGTCAGGCGTGTGCCAAGTCCTTTCTTCTCTGCCGGGGTGAAAAAACCTGCTGGTTCGTAAAACTCAAGGGGATGGATGAAATGTGTTCCTGTCCAGGAAAACCCTCATGAGAACACCCACATTTGATAGCTTCGGGAACCCAACCACAGCGTCGATCTTAGAATCGACATTCGGGTAAAAATATTCACCGTCTTTAACGGCATATAAGACACCGTCATTTCTTAAGTTCACACACGAGAAAAACATTTAACCTTCTGCGCAAAAGCGCGACAACCCACCAATTTAATTTTTGGTAAATTTTGAATATTTAAAAAAATAAATTATTCCACACAGTATGAAGCTTACACGCTGTTTTGTTATGATCCGTTGTAATAAAATACAATCAACTTAGCTCGATGCCTCGCTCGCACCTCTTTCGAAATCGCAGAAGCGAGCAACACAATATTCACGTCACATAACAGCGATGAGTTTAATAATAACAATTACAACTACAACATTCCTCAAATGAATAATAAATATATAATATAATATATAGGCATGCAGGATGGATTCAAGAGAGGTAGTACTAACCATCTGGGATAAAACTAACTACCAGTATTGAACATTAACCCTTGGAGTCCGAACCTTCACATGCAACACGCGGGTGATATTTTTAGGACCATAATTTTGATAAAGAGTGAGTCTTATATGCCGTCAAAGACAGTAATTAATGCGAGTAACGACTGCCTGGTTGAAAAATATTTCTTCGGCCATGGTGATTCTACTACACAAAAAACAGACGTCGCATTGGTATCGCATATATGAGTATCGAATTTCTCGGATGAGGAATGAATACTCGTCAAAACCACAAGGGCTACCGCCATCTGGTGGTTTAAAAAAAAGTTCTCGGAGGAACATAATATTTGTGATGCTGGTTACCTAACCCCGACCGAAGCGACTCGTAGCCATCCGTCTTGTCCTCGCTCTTCGAAGTAATGGAAGTGCGCGTGTACCATTGACGTCAAGGTCGATGGCGTGTGTGACTTGATACACACGCCACCGAAGAGTTTCGGAAAAATTCGGGAAAAACAAGAGATATTGTAAACATCTGAAAGATCCGGGAAAATGAGAAACTCGGCCACGAAAACGAGAGACTCAAACACAAGGGCACACACCTCATGCCTCTAGATTAAGGATCCATCTCCAGTCCTTTCGTGGAAGACTTTCTCATCAAATCAGGTCCAGTGGTCCATTCATTGAAACCAAATTACTAAAAACCAAATTACTCAAATTAGAATTTTTCCCGGCTCTTACGCAATTGTCATTTGGTTTCCTTAAGACCTTTCAGTCCTGTCACCTTTTAACATTTTTTTTTTAAATTTATTACTCGTTATATGAACCTCCTGACATAAACAAATGATGCTGAAATGAACAACTGATGAAACAGATAATTCTAGTCGCGACACGACCATATACAAGGATTAATTTACATGCTTGTCTCATAACTTTAGCAATTTGACGAATACGATAAAGAAAAACGGCTTTAATGAGATAACAAAATCGTTCTTTGAACAAATGGGGACGAAAAGCGGAGGTAAACGACACGATAGAATGAAGAAAGTATTAAAGGAGCCAGTGGAATTGCTTTGTTTCCGTAAACTGAACGCAATTATAAACAAACACTATAAATTACTAAAAGTAACGGCTGTCCAGGATAACCTTGCAGTACCGGTTTTTAATTATACGAGCCTACTTCACCTTCAGGTTATCCATTGATGAAATGCTAAATTAAAGGGGGGAAAATGATTGAACGGTATCGGCACTGAAAAATGATAAGCTATACATCGCCATATGAATAAAGATGCGGCGAAACTATAGACCGCAAGTCGCCTGAGGATTGAAGTTCCGCCGCCTCGCGTTCATTCGTAAACAGTGGTCTCTGATGCAACCAACATTCTGTATTCGACGCAGACGTATCGTAATGAATGAGTGCCTGACCCAATTCAAATTCCCTTTCACCCAGAGATTAATAATTTGTACCCACCTTATAAGGCAGTGGAACTCGATACAAATTGGACGGCGAATTTCAATTCTCATTTTTTTCCAAATAAAAAAATGAACGAAAATACTCAAAACAATGTATGACGAGGCCAGAATTATGCCAATGAAACGTTCATTAGCCGAACGTTTTCACTGCATTTCCAGATACATCCAGTTTAATCCTTTCCCTCGTACTTTTTCCAACATGTGTAGTTGCTTTGGGAACATGTATTTTTTAAACTTTTTTTAAATTTAAATAATACGACATTTCTAGGGACGAAATGTTTTCGTTCTAACGCACTATCATCATCCGTTGGTTTCATGCGGATAAATACTGGGGGAAATAAAATTAATCTACATTTTTGTGCGGAGGAATTCTTCAGTCACGATCTGGAAGACATTTTTGAGGTTTTAGGCTAATTTTACAAAGAGGCAAAGCAGCAGTTTCGCGGCCGTTAGTAAAAAACAACGAGAGCAGCCGCGCCCACTTTTCCGGCAGGTCGCCTCACGGCCAGAGCATTGTGAGATGGGCAGGAAAGGCAAAAGAACACATCCAGGTCAATCAAGCCTCGGAATGATGCCATGAAGCTAATGAACCATTCACGACAGATTTTTCCTTTCAATACGCCGTGAGGCCAAATCTGACAACACACCGTGTAAGCATCATCAAGAGGCATATAGGAGCAGACTGGAATCGTTACGGACCCACCCTAGCGACAAGCGGACGGGAGGCAGGTCGTATAATGCATGCCCAAAAGAGTTGGCTCACGACAACAGTATCACGTCAAATACATGTATTTCATCTATTGCCGTTACGAGAGAGGCAATTGCAAGAATGGAAATAAATTCACAGAGATTTTATCTTTCCGGTAATTGTCCTTATTCATTCCAATTCGACACTTTTTTTTATTTTCCAAACAGGGAATCAGAAGTGCGATTGGTGCAATGGCGTCAAGCAGATACAAGTACTCATACTTCTCCAAAAGAAATGCACTGTGGAAATGAATCAAGTTAAAAGCAAATCCGTTGGAACTGTAAAAATATTGTTACACAAAGAAAGTCTCGTGTTGGTATCGGAGGAAGTGGGATGGGACTCCTTCAACTACAACGAGAGAGTGACGGGCAAAGAGACCCGTGTTTACATAAGACACCGAGAAAATAACAGCTCGCTATACTGGCAGATTAGATCGGCCTGATAAAAAAAATTGATTCCCTCACTGACGCACTCGATTATTTTTTCCCCGGTTAAGCGTTCATAAAAAAACCCCAAGGTTGAACATATGAAAATCTGCGAAACAAAACCTCCCCTTCTTTTATCAACCCTCGCTTTCAGGAAGCCAACAAACGAATCCCTAACCCCATGTAATTTAGACACACAGCGAGACTTCCAAATGTAAGCCTAACATCTTGCTTCAACGACCAAGTTTCCGCTCCGTACAGAACTACGCTCCATTTCAAAGTTTTCACTAACATTTACCAAATCTCCAAACTAAACGTCCCTGTCATGTATTTCCTCCTCCTCGTAGAAGATTCTTCGAGTAACGCAATTATTCTCCTTATGTCCCCATTAAAATAACCAGTCCAAAACACCCACAAGATGAACTCCTCTGCCAGTTACAGTTTTAACCAGCCAGCTCTTTAATTTTGACGTTTAACTTGGCCTTCCTACTCCTCGACTTCGAACAGAGGTTTCCCACTTTTTTGCAAAGACGTATTTTTCAGTTCGCTGCTTTAAAATTCTTGTAGAAAGTAGAAGTCGCCAAGCAACTCATTGTTAGAGCACGCACACACACTTATTTTGTGGGGGTAGACGACAGCTTCACTGATTACCCGTGAGTTTCTCTCTAGTACAAGATGGCAGCTGTCATTCTTACGTGAATCATTAACTAGTACAATGTAGTCGTCACGTTGCATAGTTGCGACTTCAATTTCCAGATAAATCACGTGGGCACAAATGACCCGTAGAATGATGTCCAAATCAGGAACATAAAAAAAACTGGAAGTCATTTCAGCAGTCTTTAAAAAGTAAACAGTTGGGGGACACTTGCTCCTTCATATTCAACTGTTGCCAGTTTGGCTGAGACAGCTTAGATGATGATCCGCGTAGTGGTTGATCAAAATGTGTCACTACCCCAGAAATCATTGCAAAAATGCATAAAATGGTCATGGAGGATTTCCGACTGAAAGTGCAACAAATCGCTGAAACTATAGGGAAGTCATGTGAACGGGCATATCACTTTTTACCGGGGGAATTGGATATGAGAAGTTTCTAGTCCACTACTATACCCCAGAGATAAAAAAACAGTCAAAGCAGCGGAAACATTTGCTGTCTCAGACGTAACTTCATGGAATTTGCATAACATATTGAAATGAAATGAGATGATTTTCTTTGTAATTCCACACACTTTATTTAGAAAAACACGACCCATGTTTCGACGTCGAACGTCATCATCAGGTGAAGATGATGACGTTCAACGTCGAAGCCTGGGTCGTGTTTTTCTGTGGATTTGGATTCACCATGACCAAATAAAGTAAAGCTAATACGATCGGTCGGAAAGGTGATGGCTTCACTTTTCTGGGATGCGAAAAGGATTCTGCCAATAGATTATCTCCCCACTGGTCAAACAATTACTGGGCAATACTACTCTAACCTCTCTAACCTCCTGGAACAACTGGATACAGCAAAAGATGCACAAAAGAAAACCAGGTTTGGCAAGGAATAAAGTCATCTTTCACCAAGACAATGTACGACCACACACGTGTCGTTACCATGGAAAACATAAGCAAACTAAGATACAAATTGTTGCCACACCCGCCTTATTCGCCTGATAAGCCTTCATCAAATATCCATCTCTTCTCCAAGCTCAAAATTTCCCTCGGTGGACGGACGGTCTCTTCAAAAAAAAGAACTAACAGCCGAATAAACCAGCATTTTGCAGACCTGAAGGAATCCAATTTTCGAGATTGGAACATCCCTGGACCAAGTGCAGTAGTGTACATGGAGGGTACATTGAAAAATAAAAAGAATATGGAGGTAAGTCAAAGTAGTAGTAGTTTTAGGGGAGGCGACTGACAGCTAAGGTACTTTGTGCCATTAGGGATGGATGGAAGGGTGGAGAGAAACCCGGCGTCGGCATTAGCCTACTCTTGTCGAAAAGCGCCAAGGGATTCGCAGTTTAACGTCATATCCGACGGACGTCGTACTCACATGTAAGTCGTTAATTTCCATTCCGAGAACTTTTTAAATTAGCCTCGTATGATGGAGTTCTCTCAAAAATAAACCCAGCAGACAATTACTTCAAATTCTAATGATTAGCCACCCACAAAAAGTAAAATAATTTCATAATAACCACTGGAGTTTCCTGCAGGTCATACTAAAACAAGGGTGTGAAATTTATCCATGATGGAAAGGAGACAAACTATGCAAATTTCACTTGCATAGAGATTTATTCACGACCCGGAAGATGACATTAAGTGTTTGAAACCCGGGTCGTGAATAAATCTCTATTCAAGTGAAATTTGCATAGTTTGTTTCCTTTCCAGCAACTATATTGATAATAATTGACGCGGTCAAATGGAAAATAAGAAAAGGTTTGTTATACGCTCTTGTATCGTTTCATAAGGTTTCACAAAGGTGCGATTTCACGAGCAACTGAAAGAACGAAGGATACTGGAAAACAGAAAGAATTATGAATGCAGTTCGACACAAAATAACACGCTTTCCTAAAACGAACAGTTGTCTAACTCCACATTTTCTGAGACTAAACCTTGCTTCTCAGTCGATTGAACATACCGATATGAAAATATTTCACCTGTGAGCATATCCTTGGTGACATTTCACAATGTCAACTTCCTACCCACCTGTTCCCTTATTTGAATACTAGTCGCAGACATTTTATTTTAACCACAACATATTGAATTAAAATCTGTTTGATACAAAAAAATTGGTTTAGTAGGTGCATGAGCCTCTAGAGTGATTACAAATGGTCGTAATAGGTTAAGGATACTTAAAATTATTACCCTCTTGGAATCAATGTATTGCTTTGCGTACACAGAATATCTACAGGAATATATAATCATTCCGTTAAACTGTACAATTGAAATTACGGTTAACTTCCATTAAAGGAGGAGTGGAAAAGAAGCAGAGTCAAAATTATTGATGGTTAAAATTGGTAGGAATTGGATGGCAGGAAAAGATTCTACCAAGATTAGTATTCGGTTTCGGTTTAATCCTACAAATGCCAGCAAAGCAGATGAAAATAATTACAAGTTTTTTAATTAAACACGTAAATATGAATAGGATCTCGTTAGTAACATCTAGATTCAACATGCAATGGACCTTAACCTCGTTGAAAATGAATTAAATTACTATATATCGGGGTCGCTGGATTTTTGGAAGGCAGATATGAGTGCTCATTCAATTTCCTTGGTAAATAACGTTCATAAATTTACTGATGTAGCAGAGGGGTATACGGGAAAGGGATAAGGGTGTTCATTTTATGGTCGGGAATGGGCATGCACACAACATGAGCAGGCACGTGACCTAATCACCTGCGACCATAAAGGCCCCTCGCTGCGTCAATCCCACCTAATCACTCGAGGCCTTAAAAGAAACCCATTTAAATAATCGGAGATCCCAATCGGCATATGCTATAGGGCAATGTTTATTAACCTGAGAATTGAACCAATGGTTGATAATTCATAAAATACGAGAGGTAAACGTAATCGTAATCAATTGAGCAACCTTCAC